>CM064536.1:10179880-10484595 GCA_032716605.1 Paralithodes platypus | reverse complement strand
TCTCTCTATGTGTGGTGTGTATAGTAATAATATAGTATTATATATATATATTATATCTATATATCATTATATACTTGCACTTATGATTGCAATTTGCAATAATGTTATATGCGTATAATATTTCACCCGGGCGTTACAGGATGATTCCGTCCGGATAATTGTGACTTTGGAAAAATCCTTGTTCACTAATATTTTTATTGTTGTAAAAATCTATATATATATAGTATTATATTTATAACTGTATTATGATTGCACTCATTTTATATGGTTATAATATTTCACGGCGTACAGTAGATTCCTTACGATAATTGCGACTTGTTGAAGATCCTTGGGAGGTGGGTGGTGAGTGGTCATGCCACTGGATTGGTAATCCAATGGACCCGGGTTCAAAATCCCGATACGTCAAGAGGGAAGATATTTGGGAGTGAATTTGTGCTGTACCTAGTATCAGTGCATTACCACAAAGCCCACACCCGCAAATGCCAAACAAAACAAATACCCCTCATTTGTTCCCTGATTAAATAACACTATGAATATTCCCATATTCAAAACTATATCCGGGGGGTGGACAATGCGTAGTGAGTTCACTGCTCCATAGGTGGCATTCTGAGAGTGAGGGTCTGAGTCTGGAGGGTGAGATCGGGGAAGCGCTTGAGCGAAGCAACCAGCCGGTCAGAGATGGAGCTGCTTCGAGCCATGATGGATGCTTCGCATTTCTCACTCCCCAGACTGGAACAAGACCTCACAGGCTTCACCGTGTTGAGCGGTGGAAGGTACAGGGCTCTCAGCCTATGCCCGAGAGGGAGTCGTTGGAATATAGAAAAAAAAAAAAATACAAAAAAAAAAAAAAATATATTCATATATATATAGTATTACTGTTATAACGTTATTTTATTATGGATTTGCAATCATTTTTATATGGGGCGTATATAGTTTTCACGTGTGTTACAAGTAGATTACTTAACGGGCCATGTGAAACCTTGGAAAAAATCCCTTTTCAATTATATTATATTAATTATATATATCTATCTATATAATATATATATATACATACGTAGTATAATATTACTGTATTATGATGGCAATTCATTTATATGCGATTTAACTCATATTTCCAACGTGCGTACACATTCCCACAATTTTCATAAGGGCAACACCAAGGTGGGGGGGCACCGGCCAAAAACGACCCCAGGTTCCATTATCGTGTCCCCCGCCAACAGCCCTAGGCCCATACCAGGGCCAGGGACAGCGAAGAGGCCGCCGGGGGGTGTCCAGAGGCCCTCCCCAGTGATTTGCCGCTCCGCCAAATCAACTCTCGTGGGGTTAGAGCCAAGCTTTTACAGGGGGGACTACCGCCCGCCACTACCCCCGGGGCCCATGCAACAACCTGATCCAGCGGGGATCCTCTTGACACCAGCTTGTAGGGGGATGCTTCCCTCCCCCCCAATTGGTGGTGTCCAACCTTCCACCCGAGATGACTGGCGGCGACCGGGAGGGAGGGGGGGAACCAGGCATCGGTCTGATTTTGTCCGAAAAGCGATTCGGCTTCAAGGGCTTCTCACCGGATTCGCCTGAACAAGCCAGGAACTGTATCCGGCGCCGGCCGCCGGGGGGGAAGCGAACCTTCTGTATGGGCGGGGCCCATGCCACACGCCAACAGCAGGGAACAGCCACCAGACCAAAACAGCAGGGGGGAACAGCCAACAGCAACAGGCAGGGGGGGGGGAAACCGCCACACCGGGGCAAGTGGGGCCCGGGGAATAAGGGGGGCGCCGAGGAGGTGGAGGGTGCCCTGAGGTAGATATGCCCGGGGAGGTTGCCACGATAGGGGGGGTCGGGAGGGGCAGGAGGGCCGGGACGAGCCACCTGGTCTTTTCAGGGGGGGGAAGGGGGGACCTGCCAGGGGCCCTCGGGGATATGCTGTGGTGTTTCCCAACCCCTGTTTTGGATAAAACAACCAATGTCCACTTCCAGGCCTCGCGGCCTTTCCCGCTCAGCAAATGGGAAGACCACCCCCTAGACTACTTCCGGGCATTCTTTGGACGATCCCAAATTGCTCGGGGAACAATTGTCACGGGAGACAAACCCCGGTTAATGGGACGCCGCCAAGCACGTCTGACAAAGAGATGAGGCTCCGGCCACCACATGCGGAGGAAGATGGGGGACCACCCAATCGGACATTCCCTGAAGGGGTTTTCCTCGTATTTTTGGCCTCACCCATGCCATCCATGGGGAAAACCCAACATCAAGGAAGCACCAACATGTTGGAATATTTGGGCTCATGCCAGACATCATTATCAAGAAAAACACGCCCTCAGTGTTCATGTAACCGGTACATGGGCCAAGGGGGGAGACTCCAGGTAGAGGCAAATTCTGAAGTGCTTGCATTTTGGGTGAAATAACACTGGCGCCACCACGGAATGCTGACCAAGATCTGGGGAAAAAACTACGGGGCCCTTCCTGACATCGCTCTCCTTAAAAACAGGTATCGACGGTTTTTCAAAACCTTTCCAGAATGTGCGTGATCGTATGAGTCCTTGACTCCTCTTGGCGTGGCATGTCTCTCTTTCCGCCAAGTACACAACCGAACATGCCGTCGAAGCCGGGTCAAACCGGCGTCAGGGGTCTAAATCTGGTCTGTGTTACTGTGTGGGACTGCGAGGACAGGATACGTGTGGCTGGACCCTTATCATCAACACCCCAGCTACTGATGTGAACAACCCTATGTTTCCGAACGATACGGACCCTCTGTGGTTCTCCAACAGGGGGGGGGGGGGTTCGGTTGTGAAGGGGAACATGGATGGAAGCCGTATTTAAGATTGCCAACTCCAGTTAAAAAAATCCTGTTCACGTGAAATAACTTTCTTACACAACCTCTACCTCCCCGCCTTGCACAGGGTATTCTCCTTACAATGGGAGCGGACGGGAAGCCTGTTGGAAAAAAAAACACTGTTAGGTCCAAAAACACAAGGAAACCACTTGGGCCCCCAAGGGTTTGCTAATTACACGAAGAAAGGAGACATCATCCAGAAGAAAGAGCAGCAGGCGGAACATACTGGCTATTCGTTGGGCACGGGGGACACCAAAGCCAGGGGGGTCAATGTGTCCTCTAAACTACCCCAAAGTACCCACAAAAACGTCCGCATGCGACGCTTTAAGCGGGGAACGAGGAGAGTAACCAGGCATAGGGAACACCTGTCACACCTACAACAAGGTGGGGAAACTCTATGTAGTTATCTCCAAAACCTGATTGGGCATGTTATGGACTAACAAATGAGAACATGCGGTTGGATGGGGGGGGGACCCCAAAGTGTGATTTATTAGGCAAAATTACACGGCTGTTGACCTGCCTTAGGAAGACCTGTAAAAATTGGTAGAGTATGAAGAAGTCCAGTATCTCCATCTTCTTGAATGTCACTGTCCTCAACGCCATGTAAAACAACCTGTGGATGATGCAGGACAGGAAAAAGAGGGGAGGGCTTTCTTGGTAAAGGGGGTGTTCTCCTAAGGGGGGACATTCCATCCGGAGGGGAACATATTTCACTCCCTCCGTTAAACGTACGGAAAAAACCCCACGTTGTGCGGCAACCAGTTTCGAGGGTGCTCGTCGATTTGCACCAGCCGCCTTGAGTGCCGGGAGTACCTTTCTGATCCCTTGGGAACCCACAGGCTTGGTGCGTGTTCCCCCTCCCAGATTGACACAAAGTTGAAAAGGCTGGCCGGCAGGGCCGGAAAGGACAGTGTGTGCCACGTCTGCACTTTCAACCTGACAAAGGAGGGGGTACCAACCAGAAGAAATAGACGGAGGGGAAAAAGGCGGGCGTCCAACGGTGTAGGTCAGTGTGTAGGGGGACTCTGTTTTCCTATTTCCTTGGCTACCACCCCCCCCCCGAATTACCCAAATCACCACACCACTGGAAAACACTTCTAGGACCTCCCGCCTTCTTGGGGGACAAATCATTCATAGGGGCTCATTCCCACAGCCTGCATTCATCCTATTTCAAAAGTACCTCAGGGGAAATTCATGTGCATTCAATCAGTCATTCATCTATTGTCAACAGTACCTCAGGAATTCAAGGTCCATTCAATCATTCATTTTCATCTATTTCAATGAGTACCTCGGGGATTCATTGTCTGGTCATCAAAAACTTTTCAGCATTGCCATCTATTTCAAAGTACCTCAGGGGAAGGAATTTCAAGGGTCAAATTTGCAATCATTCCTATGGGTGGGAACTAAGCACCACTACCCAAACAAAAACCACAAACGTGGCATTCATCATCATCAGCACCAAACATCCCACCCCCCCATTACATCCCCATAAGTTTCGAAGTTCTCATCCATCCAAGTTAGTTACTCATGGGGAAGTTTTCATGTCTTCCAAAACATCACGTATGGGGGGAAAATAAAGCCACACGCAACCCAAACCAAAAAACCACAAAAAGGGCATTCACCTCAAATTCGGGGCAAACAGCCCACCCAGTACATCATAAGGTTCGGGAAATTTTTCATTCCAATCATCTTGTTTTCTTGGTCTCACCTGTTTAGAGATCCACTCATTGGGCCTCATTCATTCCATAACAGACATGTCTGACACCTCGGCTATAGGGCAGTTCTTTACCTTTTGTCTACCTCACTAACATAATGCCTGCCTTTGCTATTCCCATACACATTACCCCAAAAAAAAAACCAAATGGATTTACACCTCCTGGGAAAAAAACCACCACCAATGAAAAAAAAAAAAAAATAACCTTAAAAAACAAAAAAAAAAAAGGGGTCGTACCAACGCGCTTACCCCCTTTGGGTTGAGTATTAGGACCACGTGTTGGGGAAACAATAGACTAGAAACCAAAATCTATTTTCTGCAAAGCAAGAGCGGAAACAACAACAGCGAGAGAGAGAGAGAGGCGTGGTTGAGAGGAGGAGGAGCGAAACAGCGAAATAAAAACACTGAGAGGCGGAGAGAGAGAGAGAGGAGGAGAGAGAGAGAGGCCGTGAGAGAGGAGAGCAGGGGAGGATGGGGGAGAGGAGGAGATAGAGAGAGGAGGCGTAGAGAGAGAGAGGAGAGAGAGATGAGGAGAGAGGAGAGAGAGGAGAGAGAGGGGGAGAGAGAGGAGAGTGCGAGAGAGAGGGTGGGGAGAGATGGAGAGAAGAGGAGAGGAAGAGAGACGGGAGGAAGAGAGGGAGCGGAGAGGTGTCGAGGAGAGAAGGGGACGTTGAGAGGGGGAGACGGAGATGGAGAGAGGAGAGAGAGTAGAGGAGGGAGGAGAGAGAGGAGAGGAGAGAGGAGGAAGGAGAAGAGGGAGTGAGTGCGCGTCGCCTGGCTGAGGAGGAGAGTTGAGTTGAGAGCAGGAGGGGGGAGAAGAGGGAGGAGGTCGGGAGAGGAGGATGAGAGAGAGAGGGGGAGAGAGAGAGGAGAAAGGGAAAGGGGAATGGAGGTCGAGGAGAGGGAGGCGATGAGAGGGGGAGAAAGAGGAGGGGGAGGGAGAGGGAGAGAGATTGAGAGAGCAAGGGGAGGAGGAGAGGAGGGAGTGGGGGTGGGGGGGAGGAGTAGGAGAGGAGGAGGGGAGGGAGAGAGAAAGGGAGGCGGGGAGGGGGGAAGGAGAGAGGAGGGGGAGATGAGAGGAGAGGAGAGGGGAGAGGGAAGTGGAGACGAGGAGGAGGGGGGCGAGGGAGGGGGCGAGGGGGGAGGGGGGGAGGGAGGAGGGAGGGGATGAGGGAGGAGAGAAGGGGAGAGGGAAGGAGAGGAGGAGGGGAGGACGGGAAGAGGGGGAGAGAGAGGGAGGAGGAGAGAAGGGAGGAGAACAAGGGAGAGAGAGGAGAGAAGAGAGAGAGAGAGACAGAGGACGAGAGAGAGAGAGAAAAATGCAGAAACTGAATTGAGAAAGAGATGAAAAAGATATAATACAGAAATATACAAGCAAATAAAGAGAATAGAGGGATAAGAGAAAATAAAGAGAATTACATATACGGGTGAGGAAGAGAGAAAGAGAGAGAATACACTCTGAACTGAAGAAAGACGGAAAAAGATATAATACAGAAATATTACAAGCAAATAAAGAGAATAGAGGGATAAGAGAAAATAAAGAGAATTACAATAAATAAGGCGAGAGAGAGAGAGAGAGAGAGAGAGAGAGAGAGAGAGAGAGAGAGAGAGAGAGAGAGAGAGAGAGAGAATACAGAAACTGTAGTGAAGATTGAGGGAAAAAGATATAACACAGAAATATTACAAGCAAATGAAGAGAATGCAGGGATAAGAGATAATAATAAAGAGAAACAGAAAAAGAGAGAGAGAGAGAGAGAGAGCGCGAGACGGAGAGTAAGACAGAGAGAATACAGAAACTGAACTGAAGAAAGAGACGGAAAAAGATATAATAATACAGAAATATTTCAAGCAAATAAAGAGAATAGAGGGATAAGAGAAAATAAAGAGAATTACATATACGGATGAGGAAGAGAGAGCTACATAGAGCTACATAGATACAGACCACACAGACCTCAAGGTCCTTATTAGGCAGTCTGCCTTACAAACTATAATTATATATATATATTTTGTTTTCTTCTATATTCCAACTACTCCCTCTCGGGCATAGGCTGAGAGCCTTTACACTCTACCGCTGAACACGGTGAGCCCCGTGAGGTCTTGCTCCAGTCTAGGGAGTGAGACATGCAAAGCTTCACGGCTCGAAGCAACTCCATCTCTGAAGCCGCCTCGCCTCTGCGCTTCACAGTCTCACTCCCTCAGACTCGGACCCTCACTCTCAGAACGCCACCTATTGAGCAATTAATTCACTAGGCATTGCCCCCTTGTAGCATATTTTTGAACATGGGAATATTCATACAATTCTATTTAATCAGGGAACAATGAGGGTATTTTTTTGGCATTTCGGTGTGCTGTGGTAATGCACTGATACTAGGTACAGCACAAATTGCATCCCAATAATATCTTCCCAATGACATATTGGGATTCGAACCCGGGTCCATTGGATTACCAGTCCAGTGGCAAGACCACTCCGCCACAGATATATACACATACACACATATATACACATATACATTATACATACATACATATACTGTATATACATACTGTACAGTGTACACACATACACATACTTACATACATACATAAATGTTTATTTTTTTATTATTTTTTTCATATCACCCCAGCCCTTTGTAGATAGAGTCAAGCCTTCCCTTGAAAGCGTTTATTGTGTCGCTCTCCACCACTCTCGCTGGTAGTTTATTCCACTCTGTCGCCACACTGTAGGTGAAGAAACTCTTTGTGACATCTAGGTTTGCCTTTTTGGTTTTTAATTTCATTCCATTTCCGCGAGTTTGATTAGTATTGTTTAATGTGAATTGTGCATTTACATCGACTTTGTCGAAACCTTTTAGTATCTTAAAGCACTCAATAAGCTGACCCCTCAACCTCCTCTTTTTTAATGAGAACAGGTTCAATCGTTAAGTCTTTCTTCATATGGTTTATTTCTTAATGAGGGTATCATCTTCGTCGCTCTACGCTGTACTGACTCAGTCTTACAATGTCCTTGATCAGATAAGGTGACCAGAACTGCACACCATATTCAAGGTGGGGCCTCACCATACTTTTGAACAATGGCACTATTACGTTCTCATGTTTATATGTAAATTTTCGTTCAATAAAGCCCAATGTTATGTTTGCCTTATTTGCAGCTGCTATACATTGGTCGGAAGTTTTTAGGTTTTTAGATATTAGTATCCCTAGGTCTTTTACTACTGTTGCGGTTTTTATTTGTTTGCCATTCATTTCGTATTTGTATTTCATATTTCTGCTACCAACCTGCAGCACCTGACATTTATCGACATTGAAGGGCATCTGCCATTTTTTCGACCACTCTGATATCTTGTTTAAATCAGATTGCAAAGCATTTCTATCATCTTCGTTCAGGACTGTATTTCCTATTTTTGTATCGTCGGCGATTTTGGAAATGGTGTTGTTTACCCCTACATCAATAACGTTAATGTAAATGAGAAACAGGACCGGTCCAAGGACTGAACCCTGTGGAACTCTACTAGTGACAGGCTCCCACTCCGATTCCACTCCATTTATCACCACTCTCTGTCTTCTGTCTGTAAGCCAATTTTTTTTATCCAAGAATGAATTTCACCTTTGATACCTATCCTCTCCAGTTTAGCCAATAGTTTTCGGTGTGGCACCTTGTCGAAAGCTTTTTGAAAGTCCAAGAAGATTATATCTAGTGATTTAATCATGTCGTTATATGTGAATAGTTTGTTATAAAATTCAATCAAATTTGTTAGGCATGACTTATTTGATCTAAAGCCGTGTTGACTATTTTTGATTAGGTTGTTTGATTCGAAGTAATCTACTATCTTATCTCTAAGGATTTTTTCCATGATTTTTCCTACAATTGAAGTTAGAGTAATTGGTTTGTAATTACTCGCTTTGGCCTTGCTACCCTTCTTGTATATTGGCGTAATGTTCGAGAGAGAGAGCGCGAGAGAGGGAGAGCGAGCGAGCGAGCGAGAGAGAGAGACAGAGAAACAGACAGGAGTGAGAGAGAGAATACAGAAATAAGGAGAAATAAGAGAAAAATAAGACTGATAACCGAAGGAATAGTAGACGCGCGGGAGGCCCAAGTCAGGGCTAGGCGAACACATCCGAATGCGCGCGGGAAATAGACCAAAAAGTACCCCCTCTTCCTCACCTCCTCCCTCCCTCCACACTCACTCCCAACATCCAGACTAGATTTCTATGGGGAGACAAAGAGTTGCTCGTTCCAAAAAATTCAGTTTCGTTCGCATTTGAGCCATAGTTAAGGCGCTAGGGCGAGTGAAAGTGAGCGAATATTTCGGGATTATGCCCGCTGGGCGGCACGGTGAAATATACTCCACCACCCGCTCTTCGAGTGTTAATACTAAGAAGGCGTACGGTCCGGACTGTGTTCCTCCTGTTGTACTAAAAAACTGTGCTTCCGTGCTGACTCCCTGCCTAGGCAAACTCTTTCGTCTCTGTCTCTCCTCTAACGTCTTCCTTTCTTGCTGAAAGTTTGCTCTCATTCAACCTGACCCAAAGAGCGGTGACCGCTCTCAACCATCCAACTATCATCCAATTGCTCTCATCTCTTGTATCTCCAAAGTTTTTGAAATTATTCTTGCTTCCAAATTTCTTAAGCATTTCTCTTCTCATATTTTACTGTACTCTCAGATCGTCAGTATGGCTTCCTTAAAGGTCGCTTTACTGGTGCTCTTCTTTCATATCTTACTAACTTCTGGTCATCCTCCTTTCGGGAGTTCGGTGAGACCTTTTTCTATTGCACTAGATATATCGAAGGCCTTCGATAGAGTCTGGCACAAATCTTTAATTTCTAAACTACCCTCCTTCGGTTTCTATCCCTCCTTCTGTGCCTTTGTCACTAATTTCCTTTCCGGCCGTTCCATAGCTGTGGTTGTGGACGGCCATCGCTCACTTCCTCATCCTATCAACTCCGGTGTTCCTCAGGGCTCTGTCCTATCTCCCATCATCTTTCTAATTTTCATAAATGATCTTCTCAACTGTACCTCCATTCCCATCCATTCATACGCAGACTACTCTATCTTACACTATTCAATTAGTTTTCCTGAATGCCCCAGCCAGCAATCCCTCAAAGACAAATGTAATGAAGCTCACGCAACACTTATCTTCTGATGTAACTACTATTTCCAATTGGGGCAGAGAAAACTTTGTTACCTTTAATGCTTCCAAAACCCAATTTCTTCATCTTACTACCCGTTCAGAACTCCCAGAGGACTATCCTTTACACTTCAACAATACAAAAACCAATCCTTCATCTTCTCTCAAAATTCTTGGTCTCTTTTTCTTCTGCTCTCACTTGGAAGGACCATATTACCAATTTTACAAAGGCAACCTCCCAGAAGCTGGGTGTGCTCAACCGCCTCAAGGGGTTCTTTACCTCTGCACAGCTTCTTGCTCTGTACAGGGTCACGGTGCGTCCTTGTATCGAGTATTGTTCACATGTATGGGGAGGATACTCTCACACCGCACTTTTAGACAAAGTATAAAGGAAAGCCTTTTGTATCATTAACTCCCGCCCACTCACCAACTCTCTGCAATATCTCCCTATTCGCCGCAATGCTGTATCTCTCTCACTATTCTATCGCTACTAAAATAATCAATGTTCCTCAGAGCTTTCCCAGTGTATACCACCTCCTCTACGTAGGGTATGTAGTAACCATCTTGCAACACAATCCCACCCCTACTCTGTGCAACTATCCAACCCAAGAGTGAAACGTTATTTTCAGACTTTCTTCTATTCAACTGCTGAGCTCTGGAACTCTCTCCCAGAATCAGTCTTTCCCTCTTCCTATGACTTAAATTGCTTCAAGCTCTGTGTGTCCAGGTATTTTGGCTCGAAAGTACATCGATTTTTACCCTGTCACTCTTTCAACTCTGGGGGAGGCACTCGATACAGGCAGTTCTGCCCTTTGTCTCATTCACATACAAAAAAAAACAATAAACATGTAGACAGTTAAGCACACCTAACTTCTGGGAAGCTGTTTTTAGCAAGAGTGGTTTGCATTTAGGACGCCCTAAAACTGTGAACATATTGTGTGATGGTTTGTATATAGGACGCCCTAACACATATTTATTCATGTGTGTTTGTTAGTATATAGGACGACCTAACAGTGTATTATTTGCTAATGTGGGTTTGTATATAGGCCTATTACGACTACACACTGTATTACTAACATGTGTGTTTGTATATATTACGTCTACACACTGCATTATGAACGTGTGTTTGTATATATTACATGTACACACTGCATTATGAACGTGTTTGTATATATTACGTCTACACACAGCATTATGAACGTGTGTTTGTATATATTACGTCTACACACTGCATTATGAACGTGTGTTTGTATATATTACGTCTACACACAGCATTATGAACGTGTGTTTGTATATATTACATGTACACACTGCATTATGAACGTGTGTTTGTATATATTACGTCTACACACTGCATTATGAACGTGTGTTTGTATATATTACGTCTACACACAGCATTATGAACGTGTGTTTGTATATATTACGTCTACACACAGCATTATGAACGTGTGTTTGTATATATTACGTCTACACTGCATTATGAACGTGTGTTTGTATATATTACGTCTACACACTGCATTATGAACGTGTGTTTGTATATATTACGTCTACACACAGCATTATGAACGTGTTTGTATATATTACGTCTACACACTGCATTATGAACGTGTGTTTGTATATATTACGTCTACACACTGCATTATGAACGTGTGTTTGTATATATTACGTCTACACACTGCATTATGAACGTGTGTTTGTATATATTACATCTACACACTGCATTATGAACGTGTGTTTGTATATATTACGTCTACACACAGCATTATGAACGTGTGTTTGTATATATTACGTCTACACACTGCATTATGAACGTGTGTTTGTATATATTACATCTACACACTGCATTATGAACGTGTGTTTGTATATATTACGTCTACACACAGCATTATGAACGTGTGTTTGTATATATTACGTCTACACACTGCATTATGAACGTGTGTTTGTATATATTACGTCTACACACTGCATTATGAACGTGTTTGTATATATTACGTCTACACACTGCATTATGAACGTGTGTTTGTATATATTACATCTACACACTGCATTATGAACGTGTGTTTGTATATATTACGTCTACACACAGCATTATGAACGTGTGTTTGTATATATTACGTCTACACACTGCATTATGAACGTGTGTTTGTATATATTACGTCTACACACTGCATTGTGAACGTGTGTTTGTATATATTACTTCTACACACTGCATTGTGAACGTGTGTTTGTATATATTACGTCTACACACTGCATTATGAACGTTTGTTTTATATATTACGTCTACACACTGAATTTTGAACGTGTGTTTGTATATATTACGTCTACACACTGCATTATGAACGTGTGTTTGTATAAGTTTCATGTACACACTGAATTATGAACGTGTGTTTGTATATATTAAGGGGAGGTATGGTGGAGTGGTCTTGCCACTGGCCTGGTAATCCAAAGGTCCCGGGTTCAAATCCCGATGTATCAATGGGAAGATATTATAGGGATGGAATTTGTGCTGTACCTAGTATCAGTGCATTACCACAAAGCCCACCGAAACGTCAATAAAATACCCTCATTGTTCCCTGATTAAATAGCACTGTATGAATATTCCCATATTCAAAATATGCTATAGGGGTGCAATGCCTGGTGATTTATCTGCTCAACAGGTGGCGTTGTGTGTGTGTAAGTGTGAGTGTCCGAGTGTAGGGAGTGAGACAGTGAAGCACGGGAACGAGGTGGCTTCAGAGATGGGGTCGTTTCGGGCCATGAGTGAGCACCGTGCCTCATGTGAAGGCAAGATGGCAGGTGCTCGTTGTACTCTACGTGCTTCACATGTCTCACTCCCTAGACTGGAACAAGACCTAACGGGCTTCACTGTTCATTGTAAAGCGGTGAATGTTAAGGCTCTCAGCCTATGCCCGAGAGGAAGTAAGTTGGAATATAGAAAAAAGAAAAAAAATTACGTCTACACACTGAATTATGAACGTGTGTTTGTATATATTACGTCTACAGACTGCATTTTAACCCCTACTGTACTGGAGGATACAGTAATAAAAGTCCCCCCCAGTCCCATGCAATGTGGCCAAAATGGCAAGATAGAACTACCTTCCACCTCAGGAGATGAAGGAAGACTGGCTCTCCCAGCCTTCAGTGGGTATTATATAAGCTGATGAGTGTTGCCATATCGAGAGCAGTGCTCAAATGGTCGTGGTACCAGGTACAGCCGGATACAGGCAGTTACAAGGAAAGTACATTACCGACGGATCCCAGCCGTAGCTGGGACTAGGGAGAGACTTATCTACTGACGGCTGGTAGCCGTCGCTGGGATTGGACGGGTTAACGTGTGTGTTTATATATATTACGTCTACACACTGCATTATGAATGTGTGTGTTTGTATATAGTACATCCAAACACTGCATTAATAAATGACACAACATCGCCTAATGATAGATGCCATATAATAAATATGGAGACTTCTTGCTGAAGAAGTTAGTAATAAACACGATGCCGTCAAATTAGTGTAGTTCTGGTTATCACTATGCTACTATAACTGCTTTAGGAAGAACCTATGAGTATCAAACTTGGTAAACACTGAAATGACAGGGCTGGATAGCCTAGTGCCAAAGGAAATCCTAAAACCATTCCCATCAACGGTAGGAACCACAATTAACCTCTATCGAATCGCGTCCATAACCTGCCGGAAGAGAGACCAGAAACAGCCTCCCCGGGACAGCAACAACAAGGTAGTCGCCCATAGCACCACACCAGGAGAGGCGCGCGGCTTACCCTACGTATGATATACAATGGGGAGGGCATCCACCACAGTTTGTTAGCCTATGCCCCTGGATGCCAGGTGAACAATGGCCATCCGCACCTGGGACAGACCTGCACTATACAGAGGAGGACTTTTTGGTAACTAGACACCAACCTCCTTCATTCCTCTTCAACCACCCGGGCGTTTAATGCACCACTACCGCAGCTAGACAAGGCTGTGCTTGGAATGCCATGGGACAAGAAGATAAGCAAGCCATTCCATACAAGCCTCTAAATCGAGAGAGGCCTCCAATCATGAAAATTATTTATCACATGTACCATTAGCCATTAACCCTTCTTTAGCGGCCTATGCGGTTTATTTATATGTACCGCCCAGCGGGGTGTTTTTAGCCAAAATAGGGCTGTTTACGTGATCATTTTCATGCCTAAATAAGACCCAGAACGTAAAACAAGTATCTATCCCTGAAAGGGCATAAACAGAGCTTTCGAATGACACCATAACGATCCTTGTATGATGGATAGTTTTCTTGCAATAACCGTGCAACGCAAGTGCAAAAAGCATGTAATTCGGTACTTTCCCCATATAATTCAGTATGTAGCGAGTGAGAGAGGGAGGAGGGAGCTGAGATTCGTGTCAGTAGGTTCGCCGCGGTGGTCTGGAGCAGTCATACGCTCGCTAGTCTCCTGCCACCACTTGTCTCTCTCTCTCAGCAACATTACGTGCTGAAATTGCCACTCGACCTATGTCGAGCGCCGCCACATAGTCCAGCTTTATTAAAAACGACTTATGTGGTGAGCCGCTTTTTAAGGGTTAAGCTACTACCTTTTAGTATTAATAAATAAGGCACACTATTCCACATCTATTCATGTATGCACTATATTTTTAAGACTTTAGACAAACCAGCAATAAATAAAAAACGATATTTCCCATGCCTCTTATGTTCCGGAAACCACCGACCCGTCTCTCTCCGTAAAATCAAATACTACCTGGCCAAAATCAGGTTCGAGTTAGGCAAGTCGAGGCACTGTGGAGTTTCTGTGGGAGAGTATACGTGGTCAACTCGACCAGGATAGCACCATCCAAATGAGGCTAGCCAAAATCCTCTAAATCGTGCCCTGCAAGCAGAGACTGTGACCAGATGAGAGTGTGTATGTGGAGGCCATCTTGGAAGTGACTTGCATTAGTGCTACCTGTGTGGAGGTACCCCTGGACCGTACCCCCTTGACAACCAGGCCAGACGCACCCCGCACTTGGTCGCTCCACGTGTGTCAGATCTCAACAAGGCTAACTAACCTCTGCTATACTCCTATCTGAAATTAAGTGCTTTCTGTTTTACTTATCGTGTTTCGTGATTATTGCAAGGTTGCGTAGGATATGTTATGTGTTCCATTAACGTAAACGCCAGAGATCTTTTATTCTCTCCTTAATCCCTTTGATTACTCGTGTCTAGAGTACAATACAAACGCTCTCCTGGGATTGATCTGTATACTGTATATACTGCGTAATACATATTCATGTATTACCATTAAGTTTATATATATATCCGTTCGGCCCGGTTACCCGCACACTACACGTAAATGCTGTGAACACCCCTGACAGATCTGATTTTAAGTTAATTAGGATCATCAGGGTACGCGTATCGGTTATAAATGTTCAGAGAGTGTATTAACTGTTGTGTCTCTAAACAAACTCCCTTTGATATATGTTTCCTGGCTTCACACCCAGTTTAAACATTTAACTTGAATTCCTAGTAATTCTATCTTGCCCATATCGCGTTAATAATTCTATGTCGAGGGCTTTGATCTTTTCTATAAGACAAATCTTAGTTTGCTCAGTTCCCTGAACTGCAACTATTAAATCTAACTGTATACGTTAGTAGAGAATTAAAACCTCTTTCTTTATTCATAACTCATTAGTTATTTGTCTTTCAACTGATATTTATATTTCATTTATTCGGTCTATTTGAGACGTCGTGACCTCAGTATTTTTACACTACACAGCGTCACCTTTTTACCACGCGCTAACCTTGACCTTTAGGATATCCATTGTCCTTTGAGACTAGCCGCTCTGTTAGCATTTATGCGATATTTACATATTCATCACTTGTTACTCAATTGTGATTTATCTATTATCAGTGTAAATTGATTATGCATTATCCATACTTCAAGAATATTATTATTCCTTCTTGAAGCAGGTTAGAGTATTTTTCCCAATAGATACCACTCAACCTAATAACCATTCATGTCCTATGCCAAGTGCCCTGATCCAAAGTGAAATAAAAACTTGTGAAACCCAACCGTGTATTTTATATCATTGGTAGAGATTGAGGTGATTTATAATTGTATATCTGGAGTAAGCTGTGTTCCTGCTGAGTATTGTAGTTCTTAAAAGCTTTCCTAGAGTGGAAAGAGAGAACGAAGATACACAGGCAAATATTATCGCCCGGCATAACACTGGTGGCCGCTGTGTCTCAACACGGCACAGCGACTCTGATTTTAATTTATCTCAATCTTTACCAGTGTACGAATCATCATGGTGGGAAAATCACTGGAAATTATTCCAGTTAAACAGGAGGACCATGATATAGCCACTTACCTTGAAGTTGTGAAACCTGTCCTGGACATTGTATTCCAGAACGACGACAATGCGAAAATTCACACTGTTGTCATGAAGTTAGGCAGACGCATGTCCCTCGTGTCCGGTTTTGTGCGTGATTCTCCCCAGTTTACGTGGGCCCAGTTTGAAACCTATCCCGTCTCAGCAATTAGCCCATCTTTAGGTGAAGTTGTAGCCGATAGAAAGTTTCACCAGGTTAAATACGCAGGGAATCTAGACCACATAATTAACCAGTTGAACCAACTGGCATTGACCGCATTTCCCACGGACACTGCTGCCAAAAGAAAAGAGAATGTGTTTAGAGCTTTGTTGAGGATACTTCCCACCCCTGTGAGAGATCATTTTGCCATTGCAGAACCCATGGGCTATGACGTAGATATGCCAGTAATTCAGCGTATCTTAGCCCTGAAACAGACTCAGGCGACAGATAGAATAGCCATGATTAGCCGTTCCACTACTCAACCTCAAGCTCCGATAACTTTTCCCTCATATAATGCATTTAGCCGTTCCCATGACAAAATGGAAGAATGGGCTAGGATCCGACCCTCAGACTGGAAGCCATGTACTTCTAAGTGCCTCCTTGTCTCACTTAAAAAGTCATTTGGGGAACTTTTGAAACGTCGACCAAAAATCCCTCAATTTTGGAGCCAGCTTCCGTGGATCGAACCCCGACGCGTGGCTACCATAACCGAACATGGGACTGCAGGAGAAGAGGGAAGCGAAGAGAGCGAAATAGTAGAGGATATTGAGATAGGAGAGGAAATCACAGAATGACAGGATAGCCAGGATTTTTAATCCGCCCCCGTCCACAGACCGCCAAACTGGCAGGGGGCTCGTGATGGGACAGGCAAGGATAACCTCCCCCCCGTTTACAATAAACTCACCCTAAGCAGGATCAAACCTAGACTCTTGATAGATACAGGCGCGGTGCATTCCTGTCTTTTCTCTTCATTTTAGCACAAAAACTAAGTTCCTTTTAGCTCCCTGCAACCCTCCACCATAGTATTAATTGAAGCGAACGACGGTGTCATTCCAAACCATGAGGAAACTAGGCCCCTCTATGTTCGCACTCCCCTCCCTGATCATGACACACATCACTCTTTCATTATCGTTCCCGCTCAAGAAACCAGGTACAATGGATATCTGGGTTTCGATCTGTTGATTGCCCTATATGCAAGTATTAGTTTCGGTAACAGAAAACTAACTTTCCACCCCCCTTCTAACAAACAAGAACAAAACAAAACAGAACTGTAAGAAAGAACCCCACCTAACCTCCGACGACCCCCTTAAACTCACGCCTAACCAAAAGAATAGTAAAAAAGAACCCCAAATTAACGAACCCCACCTAACCTCTGAATGCCACCTTCAAATTAACCCTAACCAGGCCATCTGCACTATAAAAACCGCTCAGGCTATTACCTCCAAAACCGTAACGCTACCCGCTCACCATGAAAAATGGATTCCCATTCTACTTACGTTACCTGGTGACGTCGTAATTACCCCTAACCTTCAAAGTCCGTTCGATTATAACTGTCTAACCACCCCAGCCATTATTCCCCATAAACTCAGCTGTATCAAAATAGCAAATATCTCAGATCAACCCCTTACCTTACCGAAAGGATTAGCTATCGGGGAACTAGAGTCCCACGATGAGGAATTAACCTTAGCTAATGAACAAGACCAGCCCCTCCCTGCCCTCCCCACAATTCCCAGACATACCTCCTCACTTGACCCCCCAACAACAACTTTACTTGCGCGACTTGATGACTTCGTTTCAAGACATCTTCACCATATCCAACCGAGACATCGGGAAAATTAACGTACTCCACCACCCCATTCATACGATAGGGCACCCAATTAGACAACCGATTCGTAGGAAAAACTCCATACAAAGACAGCAGGAAGACTCTCAAGTGAAAGAAATGTTAGGTGCAGGGGTAATACAAAATTCTACCCGCCCGTGGTCCTCCCCTGTAGTATTAGTTCGCAAGAAAGATGGCTCCACTAGGTTTTGTATAGATTATCGCCAATTCAATGACGTAACAATCAAAGACGCCAACCCCCTTCCTCGCATTGACAACTTTCTAGATTCCTTGCTAGGCGCCAAATGGTTCACCACCCTTGACCTTCAGGCCGGATATTGGCAAGTCCCCATACTTCCGGAACACCAACAGAAAACAGCTTTTGCAACCAGTCTAGGGAGACTCTACGAGCTTACCGTACTGCCATTCGGCCTTTGCAATGGCCCTGCCACTTTCTCCAAGCACATGGAATCTGTGTTACAAGGATTGACATGGGAAACCTGTTTAGCCTATCTTGATGACATTATTGTATTTGGGAAAATCTGGGCAGAACATGTCCAACGTCTTCGCCAAGTGTTCCAAAGAATTCCAAAGGCACAATTAAAACTCAAACCCTCCAAGTGTACTTTAGCTAAAAAAGAAGTTAATTTTCTAGGTCATGTAGTCTCCGAGCAAGGAATCGCACCGGATCCAACTAAACTCAAAGCCATCAGTGCCATCACGCCCCCCACTAATGTTAAAGGTGTCCGAGCCTTTTTAGGATTGGCCTCCTATTACCGTAGATTCGTCAACAATTTTGCCACCATCGCCAAACCCCTGCATGACTTAACATAAAAAGAAGAACCTTTCTTGTGGACCTCTCATTGCTTGCAATCCTTTCAATCATTAAAATACCTTTTAGTAGCCTCCCCAGATTACACACAACCCTTTCGTTTGTATACTGACGTGTCTCAATTTGGTAGAGGTGCAGTCCTCGGTCAAACCAGAGACGGATGCGAGCACATTATTGCCTGCGCCAGCCGAACCCTAAATCCTGCTGAGACCTAACTATCCTGTCACCAAACGAGAATGCTTAGGGATCATCTGGGCCCTCCAATATTTCAAAGCCTACCTTGCCGGTGTCAAAGATACCATTATTACCGACCACCACGCCCTCAAATGGCTCAGAAAGTCAGATACTAAAAACGCTTTGACTGTCAGATGGCGTGTCAGATAGCTTATCGGCCCGGTAAACTTCACACAAATGCCGACGCTCTCTCTCGACTCCCTCCTACCCACACACCGCCTAAGACCTCCCCCCCCCCCCCCCCCAATGACCATACCTACCCTATCCTAGCCATCCACCATCAAAATTCCGTTGATCAAGAGCAACAACTGTTGCAACAATTTCAACAACAACAGAAACCTGACTGAATAACTAGGCACCTTTTCTCACAGCTCAAGAGGAAAGGGGACAACCTATATGCTCCTGACAGAAAAATTGTCCATTGTTCCCAAACTGCCCTCCCTACCATGCAATCTTTGCACGCCCATAACAGCATTCATCTAGCTCAACATAAACTCACCTCCACCTTTCAACAAGTATATTGGACTCCCTCCCCTTATATCACAGCCAAGAAAGTCACAGCAGCATGCAGAGCTTGTGCTTTGGGTAAAGATCGTACCCGCACCCCAGGCCCTTCCGGCAAACTTGTTGCCTCCAAACCCTGGCAATTACTTGCCGTAGACATAATGGGCCCCCTTGAAGGCATCAAAGGATTTAAGTATATCATCACTTTCGTGGACACATATTCAAAGTATGTAATTGCCTGTCCCTCCAAAGATGACACTGCTTTCTCAGTAGCCGAAACTATGATTCAACACGTTTACCCCTATTTCGGCCTTCCTGAAGCTATTCACTCTGACAATGCACCCGAGTTCACAGGACATATTTGGACTCAAATTATACAAATGTGTGGGTTCAAAATCAGCCACTCCTCTCCCTACTGACCCCAAGGCAACTCTATTTGTGAAAGGAGCCACCACACCATTGCGAATCAGAATAGAACCCGATTACAACAAATGAACACCTCTGACTGGCCTATTCAAGTCAAAATAGTGCAATGGGGAATCAATACTTGTCCCCGCCAGGACGGGATTTCCCCTCACGAATGCGTTTTTGGAGAACCCCCCCCTCCTACTTCCCTTACGCCATTTGTCTGTCCCATACGAGCCCTCCTAAAATTTTGATCAGTCCCTTGTACACTTAAAGAACCGTTTCCGCAAATTATTGTACCTCCAAGATCTCAAGCCAGATGAGACCCCGAAAGTTAGACCCCACCATGTAGGCGAACTAGTAATGGTAGCTATTCTACCAGTACTAATGCAAACAAATCTTGGTTTACTCACGCCTGTTCTACTGCTGTCCGCAATAAGGAGGAAGCATTCAAACGGTACCGACGCCTTAAAACTCAAGACTCTCATTCTTCATATGTTTCTGCCCGGAATCAAGCCAAATCTGTTCTTCGACTTGCCAAACATTCTTTCATCAATAATAAATGCACTGAACTATCCAACTCTAGCACTTCCCAAGCTTTCTGGCATCTAGCCAAAAACCTCTCCAACAATTTCTCTTCCTTGTCTTTCCCTCCCCTTTCCCACTCTGATGGCACAACCATCACTTCTTCCTCTGACAAAGCTAAACTCTTCGCTCAAACTTTTGCTAGAAACTCCACCTTGGATGATTCCGGTGCTATTCCTCCCTCTCCGCCCTCCTCTCTCTTACTTATGCCTAATATCCTAATCTCTTCTAAAGATGTACTTTCTACCCTCTCTGGGCTTAACACTAATAAGGCGTACGGTCCGGACGGTGTTGCTCCTGTTGTTCTCAAAAACTGTGCTTCCGTGCTGACTCCCTGCCTAGGCAAACTCTTTCGTCTCTGTCTATCCTCTAACGTCTTCCCTTCATGCTGGAAGTTTGCTCACATTCAACCTGTCCCAAAGAAGGGTGACCGCTCTCAACCCTCCAACTATCGTCCAATTGCTCTTATCTCTTGTCTTTCTAAAGTTTTGAAACTATTCTTGCTTCCAAATTTCTTAAGCATTTCTCTTCTCATAATCTGCTCTCAGATCGCCAGTATGGCTTCCTTAAGGGTCGCTCTACTGGTGATCTTCTTTCATATCTTACTAACTCTTGGTCATCCTCCTTTCGGGACTTCGGTGAGACTTTTTCTATTGCACTAGACATATCGAAAGCCTTCGATAGAGTCTGGCATAAATCTTTAATTTCTAAACTACCCTCCTTCGGTTTCTATCCCTCCATCTGTGCCTTTGTCTCTAATTTCCTTTCCGGCCGTTCCATAGCCGCGGTTGTGGACGGCCATTGTTCACTTCCTCACCCAATAAACTCCGGTGTTCCTCAGGGCTCTGTCCTATCTCCTATTCTCTTTCTAATTTTTATAAATTATCTCCTTAACTGTACCTTAATTCCCATCCATTCATACGCAGACGACTCAACCTTACACTACTCCATTAGTTTTTCAGAACGCCCCCGCCAGCAATCCCTCAACGACAAACGTATTGAAGCCATAGAACTCTTAAATTCTGATCTAAATACTATTTCCAATTGGGGCAGAGAAAACCTTGTTAACTTTAATGCTTCCAAAACCCAATTTCTCCATCTATCTACCCGTCAGGATCTCCCAGCGGACTATCCCTTATTCTTCAGCAATACAAAAATCAACCTTTCATCTTCTCTCAATATTCTTGGTGTCTCTTTTTCTTCTGCTCTCATTTGGAAGGACCATATTACCAGTCTTGCTAAGGCAGCCTCCCAGAAGCTGGGTGTGCTCAACCGCCTTAGGGGGTTCTTTTCCCCTGCATAGCTTCTTGCTCTGTACAGGGGCATAGTGCGCCCTTGTATAGAGTATTGTTCACATTTGTGGGGAGGTTCCTCTCACACCGCTCTCCTAGACAAAGTTGAAAGGAAGGCCTTTTGTATCATTAACTCCCGTCCACTCACCAACTCTCTGCAATCTCGCTCTCTCCGCCGCAATGTTGCATCTCTCTCGCTATTCTATCGCTACTATAATAATCAGTGTTCCTCAGAGCGATCCAAGTGCATACCACCTCCTTTACGTAGGGCACGTGGTACCCGTCTTGCAACTCAATCCCACCCCTACTCTGTGCAACTCTCCAACCCCAGAGTGAAACGTTACTCTCAAACTTTCTTCTACTCAACAGCTGAGCTCTGGAACGCTCTCCCAGAATCAGTCTTTCCCTCTTCCTATGAATTAAATTGCTTCAAACTCCGTGTGTCCAGGCATTTTGGCTCGAACGTCCCTTGATTTTAGCCCTGTCACTCTTTCAACTATGGGGGAGGCACTCGCTATAGGCAGTTATGCCTTTTGCCGCCCACAATCACATAGAAAAAAAAAAAAAAAAAAAAAAAACATCTAAGCTTAAACCTAGGTATAAAGGTCCTTTTGAAGTACTCACCATTCCTAACTGCTGCCAGGTCACCATCAACTACCACTGAGAATCACGCACCTACCGAAATCGATATGTACGCCGGTTCAAACCTATTGGTGAAAATATAACCATGCTTGCTGACCCTGACCCTATTGACCAATGCCTTGTAGATAATGACCAAACCCTAAGTACAACAGAGCCATTGACCCCCCAAACCCCACTCATCAATCCACCCCTAACACAATCACCTTTACCAAGACTTCCATCACCTTCTTCTTTCCCCCCCAATTCTCCGTCTAACCTTCACCATCTAAATCACCCCATTTCCATCACACCTCCCTTACGCCCCTTTTCCGCACCCCCATTCTTCAATCTAGACCCCCAACAATTCCATCTTACACCCACACCCCTTCTATAGCTCCTGCATCACCCGAAGTTGACATAACTATGTCTTCCCCTTCAACAACCACTCAACCCACCTCACCCACTTTCTCTAAGATTTCCCCTTCAGGTTCAGAAACAAGTTCTCCAAAAGTAAACTTACCATCTAAAATACCTAAACTATGCACAAAATCGTCTCTCCCTTCTACTTCCACTGCTAAGTTACCTTCTCCCATAACTTCAACAATCACATTTCCCTCTGCCACTCTCTCAACAAATACACCACCCATCAATTCTAACAAAACGATCATCTCCGCTAACTCATCCCCCACCCCCCTCCCCACCCTCCCCAAGAAAATCTATAAATCTACTAGATCAAAATCCTTCCATTGCCTCAAATCAATCACTTGTACAGCCTCAATGCAGGCGATCTGGCAGACGTGTTGTCCAAACCAAGTGGTGTACCCCAGCATCGTGTTCCCAAAAATGGAAACAAAAGGCCCCGACCACCCGTCAACATGCACCTGCCACGCCCACACCCCCTCCAACCACACCTGTCACCCCCAGCACCGTCACACCTATCTCCATCACCACCACCCAGCCACAAGCAATGACATCACCTATAACCGCGAGCAGTTCCCACCTTGTCATCCCCGCCGGTCAACCTCATGACCCCACCTCAGCTCCGCCCATAGTTGCACTTATAGAAGATACCTCACAACTCCAATCCACCACCACCACCAGTACGAACATTGACCCCTCACCAGCAACATCTCCTACTTCAGACAAAACCACCACCATGAAGATCAACAAGGTATCCCTGACCCAAGGCCAAAAAGAGACAACACTCAAGAGCACCTCGCAACTGGTGGTCATGGCCCAAAAATCAGATGTTCCACTCCAACTAACCGTCTCATATGACACCGATGACCCTCACAACGTAGCAGCCATCGTATGGTGTCGGTTTCTCAAGGGACTCACACCAACTGTTTCCACCATAACCCGGCGAGAATATCTAATTCAATCTCGCGGCAGAGATTTGTTTTTGGACGATAGTGGTGAAATGACAGGCTGGATAGCCTAATGCCCCCAAAAAACCCAAAACCATTCGCATCAACGGCAGGAACCACAAATCACCACTATCGAATCGTGTCCATAACCCGCCAGAAGAGAGACCAGAAACAGCCTCCGCGGGACAGCAACAACAAGGTACCACAGTCGTCCATAGCACCACACCAGGAGAGGCGCGCGGCTTACCCTACGTATGATATACGCAGGGGAGGGCATCCACCACAGTTTGTTAGCCTATGCCCCAGGGCACCAGGTGAACAATGGCCATCCACACCTGGTACAGACCTGGACTACACGGAGGAGGACTTTATGGTAACTAGACACCAACCTCCTTCATTCCTCTTCGACCACCCGGTCGTTTAATGCACCACTACCACAGCTAGACAAGGCTGTGCTTGGAATGCCACGGGGCAAGAAGATAAGCAAGACATTCCATACAAGCTTCTAAATAGAGAGAGGCCTCCAACCATGTAAATTATTTATCACATGTACTATGACGGATTTAAGGAAGTTGAGTTTACTCTACCTAGACTAAAAAGGTCCACTCACATAAATCGTAAATACATATCAAATATCGGGAGTGTAACTCACTTTAAATCACCATAGAAAGTTATATTGTAGTCAGGTATTGTATGAACTGATGATGGTCGACAAATGGCTACTTTGGAACACTATTGGGAGGTTGTTTACACCGAAGTGGCCACGAGGTGCGCACTTGAACTATAAAGGGAATAGGTTAAATAATATTGAAGAGGCTTAAATTATGATAATGGCTTAGCTTATCTGTCTGTCAGTCAGTCGGATGATGTTTATAATGATGAAAGCTGAATGAAAGCCGGAACCAGGATCGCGGCGAACCGAGAGTGGAGATGTTGCTTGGACGATATCTATTATGTGCTCTAGCACAAGGTGTTTATTCAGACATGTCATCGTCTTTACACTACGAATCTAGCGGATACTGCTAAGTTTGTAGCGGATATCTAGCTGTTAATATCGTACCTCTTTTATAATATTTGAACATAATTATATGATAATCGTCATATGTTTATTCCTAAACTCGTAAATACTATACTTTTATATAATAGGCCTTATTTAACTTATCAAGCTTACATACATACTGTCAAACTTACATACTTACATACTGTACATACAAATATGATAGGGTATGATATATAGGAAACTTATGTTATACCACTGACTATCGTGAATCCACGATACACTCCCCCCCAAACACAATACCTGAACCCCACCTTATAATTATCTAGAGTTGCCCAAAAGCAATCTTGTGTCGCCACATATCAACGGCGCCACGGGCTGCGCATCTGGGTCTAGTTCTGATCCGAGGCGGATCCCCATCGGGTTGTGGTGGATCGACTAAGTTAGCCTCCACAGATCCAGCATCATCAGGTGGAGCTTCTTCATGTGTAGAAGAGCCAAGCTCCATAGCGTACAGTCGTGCGACCGGACGAACTGTAGTGCCAGTAGCTGTCTTGAGCAGCGCTACTCGCCCTACTGACCCTTCGTCCTCGTACACCTCCACTACACGGCCCAACTTCCAGTACAATCTAGGATTTTCATCATGGATGAATACTATCTCGCCTACAGAGGGTGCTGATGGATGACCAGCAATCTTAGATGTCCTCTCACGCAGTGCTAATAAGTATTTATTCACCCATCTCTTTTTAAAATCACCGACAACCCTAGAAATATATTGGTACCGTTGTGACACCGCAGCTTCAGTGAACATTGGAGGGTCCTCTAACTCTGCCTGAGACTGCAAATCAGTAGGAAATGCAGTCAACGGCTTGCCGTAGAGCAAATGCGCTGGTGTTAGTGGCAGTGGTTCTTGCAGGTTGGTATATACATAGGTGAGAGGACGATCATTAACAACCGCCTCGACTTCAGTGAGCACAGTTACTAGTTCGCTCCTCTTTAACAAGGCGCATCCTGCAACTGCCCGCAAGCCTGACTTCACCATGACTACACACCGTTTTTTTTTTTTCGTTTCCTTTTTTCTTATTTTTTTCTTTTTTTTATTAAGGTGACAGTTACAAAGTGGTGTACAATCTATCTTATTCTAGTTACATTATAGTTTATCTTATTGTACCAGTACCTCCCTACAATCAACCTAGATGTTCCCCAATTTGGCCCTCCGCCACGACCATTTCAAAGTCCAAGTCTCTCACACTTGTCCTCTGTAGCGGGGAGGACCTTGTACCCCTGAGACATAGGAGTGCAGACCTGAGAAGAGAGAAAGAGAGCCGGCATCTCATCCAAGTTATGACTTTGCTTCTATCCTGGCGCTTTTTCTCCGATATTTGTTCAGCTAATCTGGCATAGAAGACACTTGCAGAAGGTTCCATTCCTCCCGACGATGAGAAGACCAGAGGAGTAAAGCTTCCTTGATCCCTGTTCAAAATTCTTTCTTCATAAGCAAGTTTCTTCTCACTTGCGTTTCTCAAGTATGCCGCCTTCAGTCCTCGCTCACGATATGTTTGTGCTCTTGGGTTGAAGATTCTGATGTCGAAAAAAGCCTGTTGTCCCCTCGTCCTAAAACCTCGAGCAATTACGTCCACTCTTGCTTCATTTGAAGTATTTGCAGTATTGTGGGCCAAGCGCTGTCCGTCCATAGGCAGAAGTTTCGGTTCGATTCTGACATCATGGCACACCTCGTCCAGCATTTGTGCAGTGATGTCTCTTACTTCATCATGCCGGATACAAAATTAATGAATCCTCCTTTCTTACAGGTCATACAGTGGTCTGAGTTGTTTATTTCACCACATGCACATTTCAGCGGCAGGTTCGAAACTGGCCACCCATACCTCAAGGGTACGGCATCATTCAATTCTTGTTTATTTAAGCTGAAACCTTTTTCCTTTATTGGTAATGAAGTGAGCCAATTTGAAGCCCCTGTGTCTTTCGCCATCTCAACTCTCATTTTCAGTTCATCACCACATTCGGTCTTAATTTGTTCTAGGCTATGTTATGTCTCTCTTCTCTGCTCTTTGTAATTTCCTGTCTTGCATTTAGTTGTTACTCTTCGTCCACCTCATCATTTTCATTTTGCTCCCGTATTTTTTCTGTCAGAGACGTAGTAAGTTTAAGGGAATTTTGGTACTCATGAGGTGCCGCCTCCACTGGGTTTATGATCCCCATACCTCCGAACCTTGGCGAAAGAGCTAATAGATCTCTTAGCTCTTGCGTGACTACTTCCATCTCTGTTAAAGCAGGTATGAATGCTCCTCTGATTGCCTCTTCCAGCGGTTGGAGCATCGGTCCAATGTCAGGCACTGTTCTCATAAGAAAGGTCCATCTGTGCTTAACACCATATGTGAAGGCAGTATATGCAGCATGTGGTTCAGATTTCGCAATGTCTGCCAGGGTTTTCACTTCCTTTACCCACTCCGCTACCTTTTTTCGCACATAGACTCTCCTGCATTCCTCTGTGCCTATTACTGCTCCCAAATGGCGTTGACCCTCCTTTGTAATCGTCACTCCTGTCCCATCAAAAATCTGCACCGCTTCTTCAAACTGGTCTTCTTTCACTATTAGTACAGATTTACTAGCATTAGGATGGTACCCAATGACTGAGCCAACCGATTGTACTCTCCGCCAACATTCTTTGAAAATCCCTTATTCTTCCGGCACCTGTGAGGTCATCAGCGTACGCCACTTGTTTCACTCGGGTTTCCTTAAGTTTTATTTTCTGCTGCAGAATAGATAGTGCCAGAGCATACATTGCCATTGCCACTGGATCTCCTTGCGCTGTTCCTTCACTTGATTTGAGAATTTTAATTTATTCCTTCTTTGTGCTTCCCACTATATACAGGTTGGCTGGCTCCTTACAAGTGTTTTCCGTGTATTTTGCGATGCTCGGGCATTTGATCTTGATGTTGTGAATAGCTGCCTCCCTATTAATGGTGTTAACCCGTGGAGCCCCGGCTAGTTTTGTATTGTTTGTTCACCAGAACCCGGCCGGTTTTCAAAAAATGGTTTTATTCCAGAAACAATAGCGAAGGGGTTAGGAATGAAGGAAAAACCACGAAAAATCGCTCAAAAAGCTTAAAGAATGGTCCTACAGAGCCCCCGAAAACGAATTTTACAAGAGTAAAAAATTGAAGGCAATTACCCCAAAAAAACAGGTTATTGCGCGCTCACACGCACGCACGTGGACTTTGAGAGTTTTCAACCATCGGCACGGTTGCATGGGATACGTACACAGTTCCCATACAAATCTGAGCCCTCTCGAGTGGCTACACCTGAGGTTACGGTCGGAGCAATTAGGGTGACTCGTCAGATGCGTCGCTGGGGCTGTGCGTTACATACATCGCCGACGCGCCAGACGCGTCGCTTGTGCTGGACGGGTTAAAGGCATTTGTTGCATCCACTAGCAGAACCGCTTCACTATCTTCCTCTTCATACACCTTCCCCATTGAATGTATTGCTGCTTCTCCTCCGGCTTGCTGTCCTGCACATACTTGTAAGTTGTCCACTGATCTTTGTACATCTTTTCCAAATACAGACATGATTTCTTTTCCTATAATCCTTCTAAGAACTTCCCCAACGCCTACTGGTCTAACTCCTGGATTCTTATTTAAAGGTATCAGGCGACATGCTGTCAGAGCTTCTATGTTCACGCATGGCGTTGATGCGAGTTTCTTTGCGAGCATTGCTATTGCTTAACAAAGGTCACTCGCGGCTGAACCAAACTTGTTTTGACTTAGGAAGATCCTCCAAGTCTTAGCATCTACACCTGATGGACCTGCCCGGGCTGCCCCTCCCTGTGTTTTCAGTGCCTTTCTCCATTTGAGGTCTCCAGTTATATTCTTATATATCACCGGGTCTGGAGGAACATATTCCCCTTCTAGTTTGGCCTCATCCCTTGCTGGTTTTGCTTCTGTGTGTTTCTCCTTTAGCTGGTCTAAGATGTGTTGGTTCACTTCGAGCACCCCACTTGAGGCTTCCCCAGAGACCATTCTGACTGCCTGTGCCACTTTACCAATCCTCATACTATTTCCCACTGATCGTGCCATATCATCTGGCTTCCTCTTTCTTCGTTGTTTTGTTTTCAGTCTTTGCTGGATTGCTCGTACTTGGCTAAGAATTTTGTCTAACTACCCGTTTTTCCACCACTCCATTCTCTGTTTCAGCGTTTTAGTGTTCTCATTCAGTTTTGCCTTTTGTCTTTTTCTTTGAAGGAACAGCTGAGGAATGAAAGAAGCTACCTTGATTGCCACGTGCACCAAAGGGGCATCCTGAACATAACATAGGATCATACGCCTGAGTTCCCCCAGCATGTCTTTTGCGGCCTCACAAATCGGTAATTCAAACTTATTATGTTGCCATTGTATCACTTCTGTATAAATTTCATTCACTAATGCTATGAGTCTGTCACCAGAATGTCCCATCCATTCGCCACCATTCATTTTTACATTACGAGGTCGTTCGTTCTGTTCTGTTTTCGATCATCTCCCTCTCATTATCTTCGTTTACACCGTTTTCATTATTTTGTTCCGCACCTCTGTTGTCTTGCGAATTATTGATTCCTGCATTTTCTTCTGCAGGCTGCAGTTGTTGATTGTTATTACCTGCATTTTCTCTAACAGGGTTTGCCTGTACATCCCCATTAACTACATTGTCTATTTCACGGTTCATTTGTACTGCATCACTCACTGTATTTTGTCTTTCATCAGGATTATTCCTCGACTGGGACCGAGTTAATATCATCTTGTCTTATTATCTTAATTATCTACCTATGCCCTAACATTAAATTTATATATCCTTACTTCCTATAGGACGAGCCTCTGCCCGAAAAAAGGTGAAAATGTTAACATCCTATCAGTAGCTTTAGCAATAGAAAGAGCAAGAGAAGTTATTTAACTCATTAAGTATAATGCAAAGTTACAGAAAATCAGGCTATATTACCAGATGGAGACTGAAAAAGAAAAAGATTATATACAACAATAATAGTCGTATAGCTATATATATAGAGAGAAGATAAAGTGAAACAATTGAAAAGAGTAGAAGTTATTTAACTCACAAAGTGTAATGCAAAGTTACAGAAAATCATGCTATATTTTAAGACAAGTGACTGAAAATGAAAAAGAAAAAAGAAAATATATATAAAATAATAATAGTCTTATAACTATATATATAAAGAGAAGATACTGTGAAACACTATGCAAGGAAATAATTAGTACCTAACTAAGCAACCACGCTTGGTGTGTGACTTTCAGTATGTAATGTATCACATGATACTAAAATATCTGAACAAGTTATTCGGCAGTTACAAGAATAGGACTAAATAAATAAACGTAGTGTTAAAAAAAAAAATAAAAAAAAAAATAAACGAGAAAAAAAAACAATAACAAAATAAATATATATATTGTACTGAGTGAGAAAAAAAAACTATTTATAGAATAAAAATAGTATAAAGACAAGTGTCAAAATAGTGCTAAGGAGTAAAGAAGGATGTTGTTAGAAATCTGCCATTAGTTTGAGAAATACAAACAAAATCCTGGGTATCAGTAAGCACCCATCATATCAGCACATTATACCTTATTTTAAATAGTATCCTTAGATTATTATGTTCCTTCCAACAACCAACAATACTCCTAAAATCGATTAATGAAATTTACAAACACATGTGGCAGTCCGTGGACTCGAACCCAGGATGCTCACACCGAAAATCAACACCTTATACATCGCACCACGAAGACAGTTAAAGGTTGGTGGACACTGCCTACGATTTATTATGCAACTTCTATTAGTTCGTTAGAGATAACTCTCACATGAAATATACCACTTCCAGTTAGACTTCCTGACTCGGCAATAAATCATATGAAACCTTACCTAACACAATCGGCATGTTTCGTTAAAGCTAATTGACTACTGTATACAAAACTAAAGAAACCTCGGTAATTTGAGACACTTTACATGCTAAATATGCCTAACTATAAATGGAAACCAGCCAATTACGTCTTATGATCAAGTTATTTCCACCAAACCACGGCGTTTTGACTGGTATAGATTTCCACTCACACTTCCGCTCTCCCAAGTAAGCAACAACTGTTGGATCGTCTCTAATATTTTTCAAGTACCTGGAAGCTTGAAGAAAAGTGGGAGCATTGTCGCTAAGAATCAAATGGGGGAAGAAACTACGTGCACAAAATCTCCTGAATGCCAACATAAACTCTTCACAAGACATACTGTCACAGAGCTCTAAAATTTATCGCACGTGAAGTGGCACAAGTAAATAGCAAAACAAAAACCTTGTCCAGTTCCCTAGTTCTCAGTGCGCCGTTATAGTCTAGTCCTGTAACTCTGAAGGGTTCTAGATGATTAACGCGGCACTCTGGCAAGGGTGGAGCAGGTCCAGTCGTAAATGGTCTTCCTTTTAGTCTACGGCACATCACACACCTTTCCTTTAGATCCTACCAACATATTAATTGAGCCCCACGTTATTGCCCCTTCTGACCCACCCACCGTCCTACCATTGTTCAATTGTATGTTGCTAATCTCCTTGCTAAATGACGCTTTGAATTCCTCCAAATCAAAGGTACGAACTTTATCGAGAATAGCTAGAGGTAATTTCTGTCTCATTATTATGACTAGCATTTCTTGCGATGTTACACCCAATGCATCTAATGACCTCGTGTGACACTCCATGTCTGCCCTTAACTTTGTCAATTCATCGACCCTGTACCTAGACTGTGCTAAGCTCAACAGCGCGTTCATGTGGGCTACCTTGAGCTGGTCAGTGTCTCCATACGTCGCCTGTAATAACTCCACAACGCTATCATAATTTTCACCTATGATGGAAAAAAATTCTACCAAATGGAAGGCCTCGTCCTCAAGTTGGCTTTTAAGATAGAACTTTCGTACATCGTCAAGAGTTGAATCATGCACGGTCGATTTGAAAACGTCCCAAAATGCCAACCATTCTGTCAAATTTCCCCTGAATTTTGGTAAGTTCAGTTTGGGTAAGTTTACTTCACGGCGGGGATCCGTTCGCTTGGCAGCGTCACCATTCTGGGTTACTTCGATTTTCTTTACCGCCCTTCGCAGTAAATGTTTTGCCTCTAAAACGGCAACATCATGGATGGCGCGCTGTTCGTACTCCACATGAATTTCTGAGTCGCTCTCTAACTCTGATACTAGGGCGGGTGCCCAACCCCGAAAGGGGTTGAAATAGGGGAGCTATCCCCCCGCCAAAGGCGGCTTTCTAGGGCCTTTCCTAGCTGATGCTGAGAGGATTGGGTTCTAGTCATGTGGTGATGGGCTGGTCTATCAGAGTGAGAACTGAGCGATCTCTGCCATACCCATAGCTTAGTCTGACTGTTCCTTTTACTTATATATTTTCTAGATCTCAAGTGGATTGACCTCCCAATCTACCAAGATTGGAAGCCAAAGCGTCACATTTTTCCTTTGTCCCTCAACTTTCTCTTCATAATTGCTGAGGGGTACAGGGCCCTGGGTGGGTCTTTGGTTTCCCGGGCGTTTCCGCACCCTCCTCAGCTCCCCGCTATGGAGTGGCTTCGGTCACCCAGGCTTTATTGTGGTCGGCAGGGAGGGTTCTGTGGGGGGGCTCGGTTATGGCCTTGGCCTTGCTCGGGGCCTTGGGGCTGTTCGGCCAGCTTGGGGAACAACAACAACAACAACAACTCTGATACTATACTCTCTCTTAGGGTAACTATACGATCATAGGTAGTTTCTAGGTACTCTAACCTGGCCTCTAGCTGTTCAGGAGTTGCAATAGATATAAAGTCTTCCAAATCGGACGTCAGCCTAGTAATGACACCCCTCAAACCCCCTCTCTGGTTCTTCAAGACTGTGATAGACATAGTTTCAGCTAGTTTATTTTCTAATTTACTAGCCATTAAATTATGTACACGAATTAGTCTAACCCTTCGTCAGCCAATATGGACCTCTATCATAAGCCGCAATCGTGAAGCATAAGCACAACCCTTTGTTAATTGTCATATGAACTTACACTTTTAGTCCTCATATGCAATACTGTACTTATATTAGCCTAAAAGACGGATCATTTCGAGTTTCGGACAAGGACCTCGGCAATCATACTATAGAATTAGGCTAGGCTAAGAACTAATAAGGACTATATTCAAGCAGCTTAGGCTACCTTAGATAATATAAACAAATAATAATAAACAAATAATAAACAAATATAGGGTATGATCGTGATAGCCGAGACCTACCCGCTCTAGGATCCACAACCTCCATCAATATTGCCCTTGCCTATAATACCTAACTAACTATAGGAAATTTAAATTGTGGGTCAAAGTCCCGGGGTCTGGGCACTAATATGGCGGATTTAAGGAATTTGAGTTGACTCTTCCTAGACTAAAAAGGTCCGCTCACATAAATCGTAAATGAATATCAAATACCGGGAGTGTAACTCACTTTAAATCACCATAGAAAGTTATGTTGTAGTCAGGTATTGTATGAACTGAGGATGGTCGACAAATGGCTACTGTTGGAACACTATTGGGAGGTTGTTTACACCGAAGTGGCCACGAGGTGCGCACTTGAACTATAAAGGGAATAGGTTAAATAATATTGAAGAGGCTTAAATTATGATAATGGCTTAGCTTATCTGTCTGTCAGTCAGTCGGATGTTTATAATGATGAAAGCTGAATGAAAGCCGGAACCAGGATCGCGGTGAACTGAGAGTGGAGATGTTGCTTGGACGATATCTATATGTGCTCTAGCGCGAGGTGTCTATTCAGACACGTCATCGTCTTTACGCTACGAATCTAGCGGATACTGCTAAGTTTGTAGCAAGTACCTATCCCCCGCGGTGGTCTGGAGCAGTCATACGCTCGCTAGTCTCCTGCCACCACTTGTCTCTCTCTCTCAGCCACATTACGTGCTGAAATTGCCACTCGAGTTATGTCGAGCGCCGCCACATAGTCCAGCTTTATTTAACTCGACTTATGTTGCTCGCCGCTAATTATGGGTTAAGAGGCGACTTAATTCAAGTGTTCAAAATCATCAAAGGCATCGACAATATGAACTGTAGTAAGTACTTCACTATCGACCAATCTAATTACACGCGGGGAAACGGTTGCAAAATTATTGGTAAATCTTTTAACTCGCACGAATCTAAGAATTTCTTCTTCAATCGAGTTGTCAACTTGTGGAATGGGCTTCCCCGAGACGTTATAGACTGCAGCACCGTTGATTCATTTAAATTCCGCCTAGACAAATATCTCGCATCAAACCCGCGACTGACTGCGTTTGTAAATGAATAACTTTATCCTCCCCTCAGTTACTAACCCATATGTCCCCTACTAACTTCCTAGTCCTGCCACGTTAGTGGCAGGGCAGTAGTTCCCTTTCCAATGTTCCCTTACCCACTCTAAACCACTGTTTGGACACTTGATCCTCAGTGTTTTGGAGGACAAGCAACCTAGAAGGGTCACTAGACCTGTTGTTGCTTGATTTCCTTTGTACTCCTTTGATATCTAGCGGTAAATATCGTACCGCTTTTATAAGATTAGAACATAGTTATATGATAATCATCATATATTTATTCCTAAACTCGTAAATACTATACTTTCGTATAATAGGCCTTATTTAACTTATCAAGCTTACATACATACTGTCAAGCTTACATACTGAACATACAAATATGATAGGGTATGATACATAGGAAACGTATGTTATACCACTGACTATCGTGAATCCACGATATGTACTATTAGCCATTAAGCTACTAGCTATTAGTAATAATCAATAAAGCACAGTATTCCCATCTATTCATGTATGCACTATATTTTTAAGACTTTAGACAAACAAGCAATAAATAAAAAACGATATTTCCCATGCCTCTTATGTTCCGGAAACCGCCGACTTGTCACTCAAATACTACCTGGCCTAAATCAGGTTTGAGTTAGGCAAGTCGAGGCACTGTGTCCCATGGAGTTTCTGTGGGAGAGTATAATTATGTGATCAACTCGACCGGATAGCACCATCCGAAAGAGGCTAGCCAAAATCCTATAAATCGTGCCCTGCAAGCAGAGACTGTGACCAGACGAGAGTGTGTGTGTGGATGCCGTCCCGGAAGTGACTCGCATTAGTGCTACCTGTGTGGAGGTACCCCTGGACCGTACCCCCTTGGCAACCAGGCCAGACGCACCCCGCACTTGTTTGCTCCACGTATGGAATACACCGGTCAGAAAAGGGGAAATGGACTGTAGGGGGAAATATTAAGAGAGCAATAGAAGAAAGTGAGGAACAGAGGAAAGAGTGGCTGAAGAACACAGAAAGGTGAAGGAAGGGGAGAAGAGAGGAAGCGGGAGGAGAAAGGGAGGATGAGAAAAAAGAAAAGGGAAAGAAAGAAAAGCGAGAGGGAAATGAGAAGATTGAAAAGGAAGTAGAGGGATACTTAGACATGGGAGAAAGAACGGTGGGAGAGAAAGAAGGAGGAGGAGGGGAAGAAAGAGAAAGCAGAAGAACAAGGGAAAACCAGTGAAGAAGAACAAAGGGAAAGAGTGGGGGAACGTATACCGAGGAATAAAAATAGGATGTGTAAACATAAATGGGATGAATAGAGGGAAAATACAAGACATTGAAGAGGTATGGAGTGAGTGGGAAATGGAAATGATAGGAATAACAGAAACACACCTTAGGGGAGAGACAAAATGGGAAGGGGATAAATATACGCTCATTGGGAGAGGGAGGGAGAAATCAGAAAAGAAAGGGGGAGGGGTAGGGTTAATGATTAGGAACAACTCAAAATGGAAAATAGAGAAACTAAAGGGTGGAGAATCAAAGGAAATGGAGGATGTAATGGGAGTGACACTAGCGAGGATGAATAATGGAAGGGAAGAAAAAATAACAGCAATAATAGGGTACTTCACGGTGGAAGGGGGGAGAAGGGAACGGGAAGAAAACAGAATCAAGTACCAAGGAATACAGGAAATGATAAGGGGTAGGGAGGAAGAGGAGATAATTATAATGGGAGACATGAATGCACATATAGGGATACTAGGGGAGAGGATAAATGGAAATGGAGAAACCTTGATCCAATTTGCGGAAGAAAATGACATGGAAATACTGAACCAAACAATGGGAGAGGGGAAGGCGACATGGGTAAGACACGGAGAAGGCCAAAGATCGGCGATAGACTTCATACTAGCGAATGGAAGAGCAAGGGAAGAGATCCAAAACATGTGGATAGATGAAGAAAATGAAGTAGGGATACAAAGCGGCCACAGACTCATGGTGATAAACTACACAAAGGAATGGAAAAGCAAAGGAAACACGAGATGGAAGATTAATAGATGGAATCTAAAAAGTGAAAGATGGGTAGAATACAGAGGTTACCTGGAAGAAATAGGGGACAGAAGAGAGGGGAGCGTAGAGGAAATGGACGGAGAGTTGATGATGGACATAAATAGAGCGGCAGAAAGGAGTATAGGAAGAATTAGAAGATGGACAGGAAAAAGAAAACAAAAACCATGGTGGAATGGGGAAATAAAACAAGCAAGAAGTGAAAGAAGGGATGCGAACAGAGAAAGGAGAAGGATGATAGAGAGAAATAGGAGGGAAGGCGGAGAGAGGGAACGAGAAGAAAGACAAGCGGTACAGGTATACGAGGAGAAAAGGAAGAAGGTAACAATACTAATACAAGAGGCAATGATAAAACACGAGAAAGAAGAAGTAGAAAAGATCAGAAGCAAGGGGAAAGAGGGCCAAAAGGAGTGGTATAGGATGTTAAGAGGTGAGACCGGTAGAGAGGAAGAAAGCGTGGAACTAATAGTGGGAGATAGAATAATAAAGACAGAAGAAGAAATAAAGATTGAAATAAAGCGATACTGGGAGGAAATAGGGGGAGTAAATAAACAAGGGGAGGAGAGGGAATGGAACTTGGAAATGAGAGAGAGAAGGCTACCAGAACAGGATAAGATGGAAATGGAAAGGGAGCTCACAATAGAAGAAGTAAGGAGAGGGATCAAAGCACTAAAAAAGGGAAAGGCGACCGGCCCGGATGGGATACCAAATGAAACGTACATAGAGGGGGGGGGGGGGGGGGAATGGCAAGAAGACTGAAGAAAATGTTTAATGAGGTAATGGGAAACGAGAGAGTACCAGAAAGATGGAATGAAGCGAGAGTAACACTATTGCACAAGGGAGGGTACAAGAGTAAGAAGGAAATGAAAAGCTACAGGCCAGTGACAGTGACAAACACAATAGGGAAACTCTTCTGCGGGATATTGAAGGAAAGGATGAATAGAGCCATAGAGGGAAACGGGCTAATAAGTGATGAGCAGAATGGGTTCAGAAGAGACAGGAGGGGGACAGATAATATCTATATACTGAGCGAAGTGATGGGGAAAATGAAAAGAGAGACAAAAATGGGTTACTGTGCATTCCTGGATATAGAAAAGGCCTATGGTAGAGTAAACAGGGAACTGCTATGGAAAATAATGGCAAGGAGTGGAATACCAGAAAAGTATATAAACATCATAACATCGATGTACCAAGGAACAAAAGCGAAGTACGCGCTAGGAAATATAGAAACGGGATGGGTAGAAAGCAAGAGGGGGGTAAGGCAGGGGTGCGTATTATCGCCGTTATTATTTGCGTTATATATGGAAGAAATGACACAGAGGATAAAAAGAGTTGGGGAGGGGATTCAGATAAACAAAGAAAGACTGGGGGTACTGCTGTTTGCTGACGACGTAGTTCTGATGGCAGAAACGGGAGGAGGGTTGCAGAGACTACTAGAGGAAGCAACGAGATTCGGGGAGGAACTTGAAGTAAGATTTAGTAAAGAAAAGAGCCAGGTGATGAAAATGAATGGAGAGCTTCAAGAAGACGAGGAATGGACACTGGAAGGAAACAGAATGAAGAAGACAAGGGAGTATAAATATCTGGGGGTAACGATCACGGAGAAAGGGTTTGAGAAGGCGAAAAGTGAAAAGGTGGGACAAATGCAACAATGGAATGGGAGACTATGGAGCGCGACAAGGCTAAGAGCGAATAGCTATGAAATAGTGCGAGGGCTGTGGAAAGGATTAGGAGTACCTGCAATAATGTACGGCTTAGAGGCGGTAGAAACGACAGAGACGGAAACGAAGAAATTAGAAACGATACAGAATAAAATCGGGAGGACAGGATTGGGGGCAAATAAATACGTAGCTCAAGAAGCAATCCGAGGGGAGATGGGGTGGAGTACGTTTGAGGAAAGGATTGGGAAAGCGAAAGGGAAGTACAAAGTGAGGCTAGAGGGGATGGAGGAAGATAGGTGGCCGGGGAAGGTATACAGATGGGCGAGCGAGCAAAGTAAATGGAACAGAGAGTGCAAGAAAAGATTGGGGAGGATAAATATAAAACAGGACCGGGTGGGAGGGGAATTTAGAAAAAGAAATGAGAGAGAGGAGTGGGTCATACTAGAGAATGGGAGGGGATGTGTCAGAGAGATAGAGAAAGGGATAAAGGAGGAGGGGAGAAGAAGATGGAGGGAGGGGGTAGAAAATAAAGCCACGCTGGCATATTATAGAGAGAAGGAAAAACCAGCTAGAGAACTGTACTATGATGGGGGATGGGGATCGAAAATCCTATTTAAAGCAAGAACAGGATCGCTAGAAACGAATGAGAGAACAAGGAGATGGAATGGAGTGGGACCGCACTGCAGTCAATGTGAAATGGGAGGAGACCCAATAGTGGAGGATGTAGAACACATAGTAACCGAATGTACAAGATATAATGAGGAGAGAGAGGAGTTGGAGAGGTACATGAAGAATAGAGTTGGGGAGAGGGGGTGGGAGGAGATTAAGCAGAGGGAAGATAGAGGGGTGGGGGCGCTATTGGGGTTAACACAGGAGATGGAAACACAAGACATGGAGATGATGAAGAGGATGTTGGAGAAAATGTGGAGGAAGAGAAATGGGTGAGGGAGGGGGAGGGGGGGGGTGCGGAGGTGAGGGGGAGGGAGGAGGAGGTGAGGGGGGGGGTTTATACAAAAAACAACAACTGTCTCTTAAACTATCCTTCTACTCTAAACTTTCCCTCCTACTAACGTTTCTGAGCCAGTACCGTTACAAAGGTCAGCCCTGTGGATCTGCACGGTCTGCGGGCGGGTTCTAAAGAAGAAGACGTGTGCCAGATCTCAACAAGGCTAACCTCTGCTATACTTCTATCCGAAATTAAGTGCTTTCTGTTTTACTTATCGTGTTTCGTGATTATTGTAAGGTTGTGTAGGATATGTTATGTGTTCCATTATCATAAACGCCAGAGATCTTTTATTCTCTCCTTAATCCCTTTGATTACTTGTGTCATGAGTACAATACAAACTATCCTGGGATTGATCTATATATATACTGCGTAATATATATTCATGTATTACCAATAAGTTTATACAGTATATATATCCGTTCAGCCGGATTACCTGCACACTACACGTAAATACTGTGAACACCCCTGACAGATCTGATTTTAAGTTAATTAGGATCATCAGGGTACGCGTATCGGTTATAAAGGTTCACGGAGTGTATTAACCCTTTCACGCACATGTGATGCAGAGGTTGCCAGATTAGCAAAAAGAAATAGAGTTCTCTCACTCTTATAATTACCTCTCCAAAATTAATTTTCTGCCCACAGCTAACTCAAAGACAACTGCAGAGGTTGAAGTAACTAAACTAAAGGTTTCTAAATACCCCTGCTGGTAACAAAGGCTTTAAAGTATCCCTAATAGGCTCAAAATTGCGTCATATGTCGGAGAGGGTTAACTGTCGTGTCTCTTAATAAACTCCCTTTGATTTATGTTTCCTGGCTCCACACCCAGTTTATACATTTAACTTGAATTTCTAGTCATTCTATTTTGCCCATATCGCGTTAATAATTCTATGTCGAGGGCTTTGATCTTTTCTATAAGACGAATCTTAGTTTGCTCAGTTCCCTGAACTGCAATTATTAAATTTAACTGTATACGTTAGTAGAGAATTAAAACCTCTTTCTTTATTCATAACTCATTAGTTATTTGTCTTTCAACTGATACTTATATTTCATTTATTCGGTCTATTGGAGATGTCGTGACCTCAGTATTTTGACACTACACCGCGTCACCTTTTTACCACGCGCTAACCTTGACCTTTAGGATATCCATTGTCCTTTGAGACTAGCCGCTCTGTTAGCATTTATGCGATATTTATATAATCATCACTTGTTACTCAATTGTGATTTATCTATTATCAGTGTAAATTGATTATGCATTATCCATGCTTCAAGAATATTAATATTCCTTCTTGAAGCAGGTTAGAGTGTTTTTCCCAATAGCTACCACTCAACCTAATAACCATTTATGTTCTATGCCAAGTGCCCTGATCCAAAGTGAAATAAAAACTTGTGAAACCCAACCGTGTATTTTATAACATTGGTAGAGATTGAGATTTATAATTGTATATCTGTAGTAAGCTGTGTTCCTGCTGAGTATTGTAGTTCTTAAAAGCTTTCCTAGAGTGGAAAGAAAAGAGAACTAAGATACACCGGCAAATATTATTGCCCGGCATAACAAAAACAACTTCATTTAACCCTTACATCGCAACATATTACTCTAAAAGTTGAATATTGTCGTCTAACGATAGACAATACATTTAAGAAGGCGTAATCGTGCGGAAAATGTTTATAATGTATCATCCAAAAGAATAGTCATTGATATAATATCCGCGGACCCATTCCCTATCCATGATTATCGGTGAACAATAATTTATGAATATCATTGTTTATGCATTATTTACAACACCATGTCTACCGTTTAATATAAAGTAAATGGTAATATATCCGCATAGCAATCGTATTTGTGGGGGATAATATGGCCAAAGGTTATCTCTTACCACACCAATCGAAATATAAAATTAATAAACATAAATAAAAATAAAGTCTGAGATCGCCTACCTTATGGCATGAACTATGGTAGCCTATCTCTCAGGATGCCCTAACTAAACATTGTATCAATGGCCATGTATATCAATGACTTAGCTATACTAGGGTCCTGGTGTAGTTTCGAGGATTCCGGCTTCGGTAGACCAGGGTTAAAGGGTCAGGACTCCGGGCCTGGTGCGGGGATTGTGGTGGAGGAGATCACGGCACACGTCTCTACCGTTCAAAAGTTTACTAGCGTCTGATCGGAACTTCAATTTCCGACTCTTAAATAAACTATATATTAATTCGTTACCAAGGGTTCATTCCCTCTTCACGAAATCATATAAATAATTATCAGCATTTAAATTATATAATTATAAAGGTGAACATCGTTTCACAACGATTTAGTGATCATAATATCAAGATATTAACGACCCTAAAGCAAACGGTGGATCGCGTATGCGGTCGCGGGAATATTTAAACTGATTCTCTTTACAGTTCTTCTAAACTTATTTCTACAAGGTTTTATAACTAAATTAACTTGATCAACATCTTATACAGTACTAAATTACCTAACATTAATTAATCTCTACAATATATACAATCACCGGGTTCTGGTAGGAAATTGTTCACTCTAGTGAGGTTACCCTATCGGAAGGTTGTTGCCAACATTCCCCAGATACCGGTGTAGTCAATTTATTTCTCAGTGTTGGTTAAATTTGTATAAAGAAACACAAAATATAAATAACGCACACATGACTGTGCTGCTTGCCCACGTTGTAACGACTACCACCCTCAGACAAATATCGTTTTAATACTTGATAATAAAACTGTATGGAACAGTTGTTGTAATAGTTGACGTGATATAGCTGATAATAAGTCCACCAATCACAAGCCCCATTATAATATTGTCAATTTTCTACAAGCATAGCAACTAAACAAAATGTGAGTGAGGTCATTGTGCCTTTGGCTAAGTTTACAGATTACAAACATATACACTTACATATGTACTGTACTGTACCCAGTACATTTATCCAATTGAGATAACCATACAGGTATTTTACTGTTATTATAGCCCAAAGTTATATGTAATGATAATATTCACAATTAACTCCATTGTAGACACACTGGAATAGGACATGTTATGGTAATGCAAATAAGTTAATCTGGTTGAAGAGTTTACATACACATTGTTCACATACATGGTGAAAACCACGGCCAAGCCTTCTAGCAATTACGTCACCGTATTACCTCCCCCCCCCCTCCCCCAACATACATGCACATTGAGTGTACACATATCAGTGAAAACCAAACACCTAGGTATAAAAATACACTTGAACGCAAATATAACAAAATGCACACATTCCCTCATACACCCATATAGCAACAATGCCAGTATGAATCAAGCATTAACAACATTAATTTGTTCACCGTGACACGCATTGGCTTCAGTATTTAATTATGACAGTTAATTATTATTGGTCTGCATTGCCACGCTCGCAGATACTCTCTCAACATTTACTGGATTTCTCAACGTATGCATGCAGAAAATAGTAAACACTATATATACATTACAGTGTATGCATTGGTTGAATACAATTATGGAACGCATATAATTATAAGTAATGAAAAGCTGAATAAACCATAATTTGTTATCTAATTTACCTCAACTAGACCTGGGAGGTGTGATTTAGTGGTGATTGCACTGAACTTGGAATCCTTCTGACTCCTGATATATAAAGGTAAGATATTATTGTGCAGTACATAGCTTTACTACTTTTATGAGCCCACCAACACGACGTACGAGATACGTTGTTGTTGCCGGTAGATTAGTAACATATCTGTATACCCTAAACTTAAAACTAAATACAGTTGGCATCATTAGGGCCATATGCTTAGAGTGGATTAATAATGTGTTCGAAAGTAGGCAATGTGAAGCCCTGTGTGCCAATTGTACGCCATCTGTCGGAATCTGTGATGACACCTGTCATCTTGTTAACATAACCTGTCGGTTTCCCATAGCATATTGTTACCAGGCATCGGAAAACTCACTAGTGTCTTCCCGTACCACCCTCTAATATGCACCAAGGTGCGATTCTCGCCTTTAGAAACTAAAATCTTTGGTGAAAATCACCCAAGGACGCTAATAGTGCTTACTCCGGCTATGAGAAGCTGAATAAACCAGGAATTGTGATATAACTTGCAACACTCTGCTATAAACAGTGAAAGCAAAGGCTTGAAACAAATTATTTTCTCATTATTTTTCTTGCCTCAAACTGGTGTCGTTTTGCTCGGACTAATACATGTTTGGAATCTCTACTTCTACGTACAATTTGTGTACATATGTGATTAAATTTAATTTGCATAGCATTTGTAAATGACATAGAAGTCCTTACCTACGATAAGTTATCGTATTATAAACGTTTTATAACTGTCACTGGTATTTACGCAAACGAAAATATATTCATATAAAATCAAGTTTTAGTGATAGAGACTTTGTTCTTGTTTTATAAGATTCCTTATTCATTGCCCTAAGTCTGGAACTATATCTCATAGCCGCATACTTTGTCAGATGAGGTGAAATGTGCACATAAAGTGAAGCACATTTTATTGTGATTACTCTTCGCATAAACAATATATTATTCATGGGACATTAAATTTGATCATACCAATGGTAAGAACATAATGTATACTATTTCGTGCCCTCCTTAACCCTCTCCGACATATGACGCGATTTTGAGCCTATTAGGGATACTTTAAAGCCTTTGTTACCATCAGGGGTATTTAGAAACCTTTAGTTTAGTTACTTCAACCTCTGCAGTTGTGTTTGAGTTAGCTGTGGGCAGAAAAACTAAGAGAGGTAATTATAAGAGTGTTATTGATAATCTGGCAACCTCTGCGTCATAAATGCGTGCAAGGGATAACAAGCTATGTTGTCACTAAAATTGTCCTTAACATTCTTTGTTACACACAGACAACATTTGTTTTTATACATTCTCTCAATGATAATTCGAGGGTTTGATATTTTTTCTATCGGAATTTCATAGAATACCATTTCCTGGTTTTATGTATGTATAAATAAGTGTATAAAACATATTTGTATTGTCTAAAACCGACCGAGAGTGAATCTTTTTCGTTTTGGCGGCCGAATTCCATATGCGAAAGACGATTATTTTATCATGTTTATATAAAATCAAAATATTTACTATATTTTTGAGGATACAATGGGATAAACATGGCAAAACATGTAAAATTGTCTGTGAAAAGGAGGGGATTTCTATGTTTTTTTTTTTTTTAACCCATTTTCCATGTAAAGAAAATTAACAGCAAAAACGATAAATGCTGTATGATGGTGCATGGTATCAATACATCATGAAAACATCAATAAATCCTCAGTAACTACTTTTTCTTCCCGTGATGATGAGGTTAACATTTAGTTTTGTTTGTTTCTTGTAATGTTCAAATCAATACCATGGGAATATGAGAACGATATAGTGAACTTTTTGGAGTCAGTTTGAAGTATTGATACCATGCTTCATAATACACTTCTTAGTTATTTATCCTACCTTCATCTAATTGAAGAAAAACGGGGTTAAGAATTACAAAAAAGACCAAGAAGTCGGTTTTAAGTGCCCATAACTGCAAAACAATGTCCCAAAAAGCCTATGTGTAAATAACAGTTTTTACTTAGAATTACTTAATAATACATCTCTGGATGTATCTGACAAAACTCGCTCTAAACTAGCTTACTTATATACATTTCTACTCAAGTAGTTACACAATCAGAATTTCTCTTTTTTCTTGCAAATATAAGTTTGAATCATATTGTTTAAGTGCACTTTAAATTATCATCGATGGAGAATGTTATATTAAACTTAGTCGGTACCTTCTTTTATTACCCGAATAGAAATGCATAAGTTTTGGTCAACACCTGATGTATTTCCTGGTTTTCGTACCAGTTCGATTTTCACAATACTCACTTTACCTAAAGGCCTAGGCCTAAGGCCTAAGGACCTCAAAACAAAATTGGAAATTATTAATTTTGCTTGCATAAAACATTGTTCCCAAAGATTACACACATGATTCGAAATATATGCTGTACTAAGCGTATCTGTTGGCCGTGTATAGTTAAATGGTCATGCATGGATCAATAGGTTAAACTATTTGTTTTCCATAGTATAACTTGATACCAATCATACTGTAATTTAAACATCCATTAATTCCACCTAACTAATCTTCAAACTTCTAAGAAATACGGAATTATTTGGACTTCTTAAGAAATAACCCTATTCAATATCAAATTGACAAGGTTCCTATATATGGAACATAAAATATTAAGGTCGAAGATCAGATTTATCAGATACATTGCAAAAGTCTCTCTCCTAATTGAGGTTTCTATCAGAAGAAATATACAAAAAGGAAGACTGGTACAGTTGAAACTGTAGGGTCATTACAGTAACTATTTGTTTTCTTTGTAGATTTCCGAGGAGTTTATCTAATTTGCTACCTAATATGGAGAAGGATATAATACTTTAGTACCTTAATAATGACTAAATAGCATGATCTGATAGAATTTTCAATACAATAGAATATTATTAGTATTATGTTTCAACACGCCTGTAATATAATTAGCTTTTCTCTTTTCAGCATACGTTTGCCTTTCTGTCATATATATATATATATATATATATATATATATATACAGTATATATATATATATATATATATATATATATATATATATATATATATATATATATATATATATATATATATATAAACAGAAGACAGTAATAATGACAGTGATATGGTGTAGCTTGTTTGATTATATATCAAACTAGGCATTAGAATGTGAGCATCCACCCCCACAGACTCGACTAGCTCCAGAGTGAACTCGAGCACCCGCCAGACTACAAGCCGACCATAGCCAGGCATATGTATAGAGGACCACAAGGCCAGCTAGCGCCTCTCACTCTCTCTCTCTCTCTCTCGTCAATGAAGCAACAAAAGGACATAGTACGAGAAGTAACAGCAGAACCGTAGCATCACTCAGCCAGGAGCTAGATTAAATGCCAAGCTAATTGAGAAACTGTTAGTCGGTAATTAATTCCCGATATTTTGAGCAACTGTTGACCATTACAGTATTCCATTCACAACCACCAACCTCATTAAAACGTGGTTAATTTCAAGGAAGTTACTCATTGTAATTTGTTGCAGTTAACCTAAGAACAGCGAGCCCATGGTATTTAAAACGTCCCGCTGGGCGAAGGTAGTAGGTAAATCCTGACGAATTTCGTCATTTTATGTTATTACTTATTCATATGTGCCTATTTTACGTTTAATATGAAGATATTAACATGTAACAACAATAATACAAGTGGGAATAGTATTTGAGGGGTGAAAAAGACGAATTATTGCCGACTGTCCAGTCATGAGGTGATAGGCGTGTAAGACATACACCCTCCCCTCTCGAGGCCTGAAGCCAGACTGATGTCTCGCTAGTGAACTCTCTCTCTCTCCATGATCCTTACACACCTCTCTTTCGACCTTGGAACCGGCTGGGATTATTAGCGCAAACAATGACCTGATTTTCAGGGCATTAAGATGAAATATAGGTGATAATTGAGGGGGGAGGGGGGGTGAACACATGTGGAGGAGTGATAGAATGTATGGAGGGGAATTATCTCACTTAATAACACATTCCTTTGTTTTGAGTGCCAGTGGGAAGTTTTGAAAGGCTTTATTTAGGCCTTGGGTCATATGAGGACGCTCGCCCTCGTAGGGTTCAGACTCAATTGAGGACGTTTGCCGTTCTTGGGTTAACGTAATGTAAATTATTAACTCATCTTATTTTAGCACATTCTTTATTTTATAGAACCTCTTATTCCTTGCATTGGTTGATTATAATATATCAATTACGTATCATCAGCAACCATTAAGATGTCCCTGACCTAACATTCTTCGAGAAGCTGCAAGAGTCTGCCAAGTAACTTATTTGTTCTTACATGTATATTCTGTTTTCTTTTTTCAGCTACTCGACCCATTTATGGGGGTCCAGCAAAAATATATTATTTTATTTTATTATATTTTACATCTCATTTTCATTCGGCGTTTTACGAAAGTGCGGATCTGCATAATAAAAGCGCGGCATGTTATTACAGAAAAGCAGATTATTTTATATCAAAGGAGCTGCAGAATTTTGCATCATAAGCTCGTTTTTCACTCGCTCTTCAGCCGTTAACGTCTATTGCCCCCTGCTCACCACAGGGAGGTGGAAGTAGGAGTTTATAGCCAGATAGTTACATATTTCGGGATAATCTGTATTGTCTTTCGTCAACATTACCAGGAATTGCTGGTCTGAAGCTTTTCAAGTACATCCATGAAGTAAAATATACTCGGATGTGCTTATTGGAATGAGCATGGAACGATTCAGCGGAATGGTTTGTATGTTTTTGGTTCGTCAATACACTGTCCACTCAGAATTAGTGAAATTCATTTATGGTATTGTTTTCGCGCAGTTTGAACATGGTCTCACGCTTAAGTAATACGCTTTTGTCATTGTATATCGGTTCACTCATGGGTTAAAGAGCTGGGCAGGAATGTGTTGAAAGGGGACTGCCACATATTCTCCGTATACACTGAGAAAGCTCTGAAGAAAAATAATTAGTATAATAGCTGTAGAAGAGAGAGAGAGAGAGAGATGCAATTTTTCTGTGTGTAAAGAGAGATTGTAGAGAATTAGTAAGAGGAGGTGACTTGATGAAAATAAATGCTTTTGATTCTACCCTTTCGAGAAGTGCGGTATGGGTGGAACCTCCACACATGCAAACTTCACTCAATACATGGGCACAAAGTACACCTGTACAGAGAATGAAGCTATGCAGAATTAAAGAACCCACGGTGCACCGCTAACTTCTGGGAAGCTGTTTTAGAAATAGTGGTAATAATGGTCTTTCCAAGAAAGGTCAAAGGAAAAGGCCACACCAACACTATTGAGAATAACAAGTTGAGTTGTGTGTTGTTGAAGAGTAAGGGATAGTCATGTGGAAGATTGTCACGGGTAGATAGATGGAGACATTGGGATTTGCAAGCATTGACAGCAACAATTTTTTGTTCTGTCCCAACTGGAAATAGTTGATATATCAGAGGATAACTGTGCTACGGTTTCATCATGTGAGTTTTGAAGTAATTGCAAGGAGGGTCGCAGTGGAAAGCCAGCTGAATAGTCTAAGGTTGAGTCGTTGACTTAGGAGTGAATAGGAATAGAGGCACATATGCAAATGTCTTCGTAATGTGACTAATAAAATAGTACCCCCAGTAATTACAGCTATAATTAATACAGCAAACGCCAGTTACTAGAAGATACTCTGTATGCCTAGTAGCTGACCAATAATAGGGCTTGAAAGTAGGTAAATGGACATTTATTAAGTTGTTTGAATATTATTTTCACGAAATCCAAAAACAATAAAATATTCTCAACCATAATGTTACAATGTCGTGGGAGTTGATTAATTAGGTGATAACAGTATGTACGACAAAACGGCATTCTCATTTGATTCTCCCGGTCAAGCACATAGATAATCTCTCTTATTAAATTAATATTTCCTTTACTCTTACCAACCTCTATTCATTAGGGTAATGAATAAGAAGATCCCCGAGTTTTTGCATACTGAAATATATGATACATTAACATGAATAATTAAATGTTTATATCCTGCAGTGTAGCCAGTTTCTTGGCTCTTAAGAAGAAGGATTATTGCTATAATTCTCATTAAAATCTTGATTATTATGACTATTTACAGAGCTTTGGGTTCCATCCTTCTCTCCTAAAACAACTAGAGCGAAAAACATGACCCCACGGCGCACTTCAGCAAACACAAACTTTAACTAAACTTTTGAGTGGACCCCCAGCAATTCAACAACCACACACTCGCTGCCTCCATCTATCTATCTATCTATTGCCTAACGCCGTGATCCCCGCAGGGGTGGCCACGAACGAAACGCCCCCATGCACCTCTGTCCCCAGCCAGTCGACGCCCCTCCTCCCAACCAGCACCACCTTCATTTATATACTTCTTCACTCCATCGTTCCACCTCTCTCTCGATTTACCTCTCCCTCTCTGTCCTTCCACCTCGCTCTCATACACCCTCTTAGTCATTCTCTCGTTTCCCATACGTTTCATATGGCCGAACCATCTCAAAGTGTCCCTTGTCACACTTTCCAGCACACCTCCCTGTTACTTCCTCATTCGTCTGTCTATCTCTCCATGCAACTCCGCACGCACTTCTCAAGTAACTAATTTCCACCCCTCTCACTCTTGGTCTGAGTCTCTCCACCAACATCCATGCTTCGCTTCCGTAAGTCAATGTCGGGATTACCACACTGTCATGCAAGAACTTCACTTCCATGCTGACCACCATATTTCTTGTTACTGCTTTCAGCGTTCCTACAACCCTCTTTCCCTGTTGCACCCTCTCCCGCACTTCTTCATCCATACTTTACTCAGCACACTGCCCAAATAATTAAAAGAGCTGACAATCTCCATAGCCTGACCGTTCAACTTCACCTCACATTCTGTGGCTTCACCCCTTTCGAAGACCATAACCTTGCTCTTCCCTGCATTTACCTTCAGATTCCGTTTTTAGCACACTGTTCCAAACATATTTACCAGACCCTGTAACCCCCATTCATTATCGCTCATCAGAGCTGTATCATCAGCAAACAGCAGTACAGGTAGCTTCCACTCGTTTCCCTCCCTTATCAAAGATACACCAACATCCGCTGCTCTTCCTTGTATTTCTTTCATGACTCCATCCATATATACATTAAACAACCACAGGGACATCACACACCCCTGTTTCAACCCAACATTCTGATCAAAGAACTTGCTCTGGTCATTCTCCACTCGTACTGCCACCTTTGCACCCTCATACATGCTCTTCACTGCTTTCAGCAACGTGCCATCTACTCCGTATATTCTAAGTACTTTCCACATACCTTCTCTATCCACTCTGTCATAGGCCTTCACCAAGTCCATAAAGCCAACATACAGCTTTTGTTGCTTCTCCAGATATTTCTCCACAACACATTTCAGGGTAAAAATCAGATCTACACAAACAGTTCAACAGTTAAAATCTATAACGTTTGATTCATCTATCTTATACAGTATACAAACACAAGCAACAAATCTATAACGTTTGACTCATCTATCTTATGCACAAACACAAGCAACAAATCTATAACGTTTGATTCATCTATCTTATACACAAACACAAGCAACAAATCTCTAAATTTGATTCATCTATATTATACACAAACACAAGCAACAAATCTATAACGTTTGATTCATCTATCTTATATACACAAACACAAGCAACAAATCTATAACGTTTGATTCATCTATCTTATACACAAACACAAGCACAAATCTATAACGTTTGATTCATCTATCTTATACACAAACACAAGCAACAAATCTATAACGTTTGATTCATCTATCTTATACACAAACACAAGCAACAAATCTCTAACGTTTGATTCATCTATCTTATACACAAACACAAGCAACAAATCTATAACGTTTGATTCATCTATCTTATACACAAACACATGCAACAAATCTATAACGTTTGATTCATCTATCTTATACACAAACACAAGCAACAAATCTCTAACGTTTGATTCATCTATCTTATACACAAACACAAGCAACAAATCTATAACGTTTGATTCATCTATCTTATATACAAACACAAGCAACAAATCTATAACGTTTGATTCATCTATCGTATACACAAACACAAGCAACAAATCTATAACGTTTGATTCATCTATCTTATACACAAACACAAGCAACAAATCTATAACGTTTGATTCATCTATCGTATACACAAACACAAGCAACAAATCTATAACGTTTGATTCATCTATCGTATACACAAACACAAGCAACAAATCTATAACGTTTGATTCATCTATCTTATACACAAACACAAGCAACAAATCTATAACGTTTGATTCATCTATCTTATACACAAACACAAGCAACAAATCTTTAACGTTTGATTCATCTACCTTATACACAAACACAAGCAACAAATCTATAACGTTTGATTCATCTATCTTATACACAAACACAAGCAACAAATCTATAACGTTTGATTCATCTACCTTATACACAAACACAAGCAACAAATCTATAACGTTTGATTCATCTATCGTATACACAAACACAAGCAACAAATCTATAACGTTTGATTCATCTATCGTATACACAAACACAAGCAACAAATCTATAACGTTTGACTCATCTATCTTATACACAAACACAAGCAACAAATCTATAACGTTTGATTCATCTATCTTATACACAAACACAAGCAACAAATCTATAACGTTTGATTCATCTATCTTATACACAAACACAAGCAACAAATCTATAACGTTTGATTCATCTATCTTATATACAAACACAAGCAACAAATCTATAACGTTTGACTCATCTATCTTATACACAAACACAAGCAACAAATCTATAACGTTTGACTCATCTATCTTATACACAAACACAAGCAACAAATCTATAATGTTTGATTCATCTATCTTATACACAAACACAAGCAACAAATCTATAACGTTTGACTCATCTATCTTATACACAAACACAAGCAACAAATCTATAACGTTTGACTCATCTATCTTATACACAAACACAAGCAACAAATCTATAACGTTTGATTCATCTATCTTATACACAAACACAAGCAACAAATCTATAATGTTTGACTCATCTATCTTATATACAAACACAAGCAACAAATTGCAATTTTGAAAATACACTTGGTCTTCATTCATTTTAAAGCGAAGTTACTCAATGATTCTAAGAATCTTTGGGCATCTGAAAACAACAATTATATATTAAGTATATCTCACAAATATGTGTGGGCTACTAAATGTGTTTTATACTCTTATTGGGACTCAAACCAAGGACAGTCAGAACGATTGTCCATGCTTTAACCTACTCTACCACGGCATGATAAAGGATATTTAATCTTTTCTTATTTATAATAACCCAAAAACGGCGCCGGTCCTTCCAAGAGTTTTTACTGGTGGATGGTGACCGTCCTCTCGGAAACTGGGATTTTAAACGCCTACAAAGTCTGCGCGCCTTGAGCCAGGTGGCTAAAAATTGGTGTGTGACTAGGCCTATAAGACAGCTCTCGATGCCACTACAATACACACTCCGGTCGCCCCCACACAGTCACTTATCAAGCAGTTGTCATGGAGCCCTCACGGCCCTCTCCTGCGCGTCATGATGACACAACAGCGGCCGTGGGAGACCGAGAAATCCCTTTTACCTGTTTAACTCACAGATGTTCTTCTGCTACAAAGAAGGCACATAAAGCACATGCAATGGGCAGTGCACGTGCTAAAAGATCGGTTACCTTACATGCCACTACCCCAACCACTACTCATTGATTGATTGATTGACTACCTCCAGCCAAGTTCTCACCTACCACCCACCACTACCACCAGTACCACCACAACCAATCACCCACTACCATTTCCCTTTCCTTATGTCATGCCTCGATAATGCCGAAATTACTGGACTGAGGAATGTGACCCAGTTGTATTTTTATACACTTCCGTCAAAGCCCGTCTTCACGCGACATCTCTCTCCCACTCTCGTATCCTCTCCCTCATTACCTACCCTATTATTTCCGTCGTATTTACTGTTTATGGCCTAGTTATTGATGTTCATTCTTCATATAGGTCTCCTGCTACTTCTGCATGCATAAATATAAGCATGAAAGTAATCAATACGCGTGATGTAAAGCAACGTCTCTGTTATATCGGGGTCCCTTTTTCCCTCCCTCCTTCCTCCTTACCCCTGGGGTGCTGAGTAAACTTGTCACATGATCACTTCCTCTCTCTCTGTCTCTTCCCTCATTCTCACCATAATTTTTGCCTATTTATCGCGTTTATTGTCTGTGTGCGCCTTATATATTGCAGTGCAATATTCGCCTATAATGGTACATGTACATGAGAAAGCACGAAAATGCTCAAAAGGCATGATATACACAATATTCCTTTATCACCACTCCTTTGCCTACCCTATCCATGCGACCAGTCCGACCATAACTCTTTCTCCCAAATAAATTTTACCTATTTATCGTGTGTATTCTCTATGTGTGGCTTATTTATTGCTATATAATATTCAGATGGGTCGCCTATATATGTACATGCACATTATATAGCATGAAAGTGCTCAAAAAGTGATATATATGCAATATTCATTATCAACCCTCCCTTCCCTCCCCTTGGTACCACCCACTATACGCGCGACTACGGTAGTGGCAAGATCGCCACGCGATGCCATTTGCGCCACATTTTTCAACTACTATCCTTAAATATAAGGATATACGTTATCACGTTACTGATCTATTGATCATACGTGCACATAGTGAAGTAAAACACTACGGGGTATGTCATATTATATCAAATTTACGTCTCACATGGTGGATACCCAGAGTTCGACAAGTAGCTCGACGCGTAGTAAGAAAGTGTGTAATATGCAAGAGACTAAAAGGTAAACCATATGCAACTGGACCAGCTCCACCTCTACCTGAATGCCGTGTAAAGCACGTAGAACCTTTCCAAGCGGTAGGATTAGATTACACAGGGGCATTGAAGACGAGGGAGCATGAGAAGGTTTATATATTATTGTTTACCTGTGCGACGTCTCGAGCGGTACACCTAGAACTATGTGATAATATGTCTAGCGAAGAATTTATGCTGGCGTTTAGACGGTTTTGTGCCCGTCGTTCATTCCCTCAACTCATTCTTAGCGACGATGCTCCCACTTATGTCCAAGCATCAAAATATCTAAAGGATATGAGTAGTGATCCTACTATCATCACTTTTTTGGGAGAGAAGAAGTGCGAATGGAGGTTCATTCCAGTTAAGGCACCTTGGTTTGGTGGAATGTGGGAACGGTGTGTCGGCATAGTAAAATCAGGACTCAGAGCGGTTGTAGGACGTGCTCTATTAAAGAAGAGTGAGTTGACGACAGTCCTCACAGAGATAGAGGCAGTCGTGAATGATCGCCCGCTTACATATGTGTACACCGACCTGCAAGAACCACTACCATTAACGCCAGCTCACTTGCTATATGGAAAACCATTGACTGCGTTTCCATCTGATTTCCAATCCAGAATAGAGTTCGAGGATCCCTCGTTGTACTCTGAGGTAGCGGTGTCTAAGAGATACCAGTATATATCCAGGATAATCGAGGATTTTAGGAAACGGTGGATTAGTGAATATCTGCTAGCATTGAGGGAAAGGAGTGTTACTCCCTCTGGTAGACCAACGGCACCTACAGTTGGTGACGTTGTTTTAATTAAAGAAGATAGTCCTCGTTTATACTGGAAATTGGGCCGCGTGTTGGAGGTATGCAAGGGGGCAGACTCTGTAGAGCGGGTGGCGCTATTGAAGACAGCCACTGGAACTACTGTTCGTCCTATTGCACGTTTGTACGCTTTGGAGCTCGATTCCGCATTGCAATCTGATGCTCCACCTGTTATTGCTGGGTCCGAGGATTCTCAAAGGAACGACTCACCTCTTACTGATGGTGATCATTCTCGGACCGGGACGCGTCCCAGACGCACTGCTGCTGGCGCCGTCGACTTGTGGTATCAGAAGATAGCCTCTGGGCAACTTTAGGTTTAAGGTGGGGTTCAGGTCTTTTTTTGTGGGGGGGAGTGTATCGTAAATACGATAGGCTATGACTCTTTTGTGATCTTGTATGTCTCTGTGACGTCATGATCGCTCCTACAGCATGACGTAGGACGAGTAGATCGTATATCTATCCTTTTGATAAGGCGGAGCATTGTGCCTTCAGCTCGTAATTTTTGTTCCTTATTTTTCAGCGTCAGGTCAGGTATTCCTGCTATCAGAAACATGTAATCTGATACTACCTGTTTCATGGTCGGATTGTCGGCGACTAAACCGGCTCCCCCTCCGAGTCCTCACTTGGAGGGTGGGTGGCTAGACACCCTGCAGGACTAAAAGCAATACCTGTCAAAGGGCGGATGAACTATATATTAGTCAACGGCCATCTAGCAAACCTATTGTATTTTACCATGATGGATGTTCAGGATGCTGCCATAGCCTGCACCAAGGTCTTCCATTGTCCGTTTTCATCCATCCCTGCTGGTTGGTGCTATACAGCAACTTTCCTTCCTTTTCCTGCAATCTCCTGTTTTTTCCCCCACGGTGGTTAGCAGGCCAATGAGGAAGACTTTTAAGTCTGGTAGATTTTCAGGTGATTTGGCATTTTTTTTCTCTTTCTCGTCTTTTCTAAATAAATAAAATCCAACGCTACTGCTCCCCCCTGGATATGGTGTCTATGGGGCTTTTTTTATACCTTACCCAGATGTGATGGCTCCATCTGGGTCCACCTGTTTATATCCATCTCTATGTATTTGTGTATGGATTGCTTTCAATGTTTTCTGTTTTTGTTTCTACTCTTGTCTGGTGATATAGAAGTTAATCCTGGTCCTCACAGACAACCTGTTAAACGTTGTCGTGTACTTTATTCCAATATTCGTGGTCTCTATAAGAACATCAAGGATCTTACATTGGCATCTGTTGATTATGATATTGTCTTTTGTTCTGAAACCCTCGTCTCTGGTTATAGAGATTATTCTGAACTTCTTATACCTAACTTCAGTACACCAGTTCTTATTCGGCGTGATTCTATTCCTCGTGCTCGTGGAATGAGCTTGTATATTAGATCTGGGTATAGTGCTTAGCACTTAACTAAGCATATTTGTAAATGCCATGAGATGCAGTTAGTTAAAGTTTCCAGCAAGTATCATAATCATTAAATTTTTAGCCTGTACAGAAATCCTGATGTTAACAATGACATATATGACTGCCTCTTAACAGCCATGCCTCCAATACAGTCTGTAGATGTCAAATAATCCTTTATTTTTGTTGGTGATGTCAATGCGCATCATCAAGAGTGGTTGAACTCGGTCTCTCCAACTAATAGAAATGGTCTTGCTGCCTTGGATTTTGCAAACTTATCTGGTTGTGAACAGCTAATCCAAGGACCTACTCATATGTCTGGAAATTGTCTTGATCTAGTACTAACAGATATTCCTGGCGTTGTAGAAACCTCCGTTCTTGTACCTGTTGGCACTTCCGACCACAATGCCATCATGCGCAAAATGAATCTTGATTTTTCTGTTCCTGATATTACTCTCTCACGTAAAGTCTACCTTAAATCCCGGGTTAACTGGGACAACGTTTGTAATGATGTTTGTAATATTGAGTGGAATCACATACTAAGATCTCATGACCCAGTTTCAGCTCTCAACAATTCCCTTCTTGGTATCCTTCACAAAAGAGTTCCATCAAAAACAATTAAGTCTCGTATCAGGGATAAAGCATGATTTTATGATGACTGCAAGCGTGCATTTGGTTACAAACAGGCTGCATATCGTCTATTGAGGCGTAATAAAACCCCCTTGCATTGGGAAAATTATGTATTTAAAAGGGCAGCTGCGCAGAGAGTTTATGATGGTGCTCAGAGGGATTATAACTCCCATCTTCAGGATGTTCTGGCAGGAGCTACACAGCCTCATAAATGGTGGTCCACTTTGAAGTCCTCTTTATTTGGAATAGATTCCTCCATGCCTCCTCTTTGTGATTCTGATGCCTCCATCTCTTTTGATCCATTATCGAAAGCCAATATTCTATCTAATGTTTTTATTAATAAGCAGAGTAATCAGGAATTGTCTTTGTCATTGACATGTTTCCCTAGACCCATCCTCAATTCAATGGCATTCAAATCAGCTGAACTGAAAAGGTACTTGCTGGATCTTGATACCTATGGTGGCACAGACCCGGATGGGTTTTTCCCTCTCTTTTTTTAAAAAGGTTGCAGTGGTCTTGGCACCTAAATTGGCCGTGGTGTTTAGGTTGCTTTTGAAATCAGGTAGTTTTCCTCTTTGCTGGCGTAAGGCTAGTATCACTCCTATTCCAAAGGGAAATACTGCCTCATCATCTCCTTATGACTATCGCCCTATCTCCATTACGTCTATCCAATCCAAGCTCTATGAGGATTTTGTCCAGAAGCCTTTCCTCTTATTTTAATAGTCATAATTTTATACCAAACTCACAGATTGGTTTTCGTAAGGGACTGGGTACATGTGATGCGCTTTTGACACTCACTCATGACTTGCAATCTTCATTGGACCAGGGACATGAGTTTCGTGTCGTGGCTATTGACTTTAGTTCTGCTTTTGACTTAGCCAACCATAAAGCACTTCTGTATAAGTTACAGCTCATTGGTATTGGTGGCAATTTTTTAAGGATTTTTGAAGATTATTTGACGAAAATATCTCAGTCTGTGGTCATTAATGGGTGTTATTCCCCTTCTGTTCCTGTTGTTTCTGGCATTCCACAAGGCAGTGTCCTTGGGCCTTTGCTTTTTATTATTTTTACTGCTGACCTGTGTTCCGAGATTGAAAATAAACTAATCTCCTATGCCGATGATACAACTTTATATGCGTCAATTCCATCACCAATTGATCGACACATAATTGCTACTGCTCTGAATAGGGATTTAGCCAAAATTACATCATGGTGTGATCTTTGGGGTATGAAACTTAATGCAAGTAAAACACACTCCATTATCATCAGCAGATCTCGTACCTTGGATCCTCCCCATCCTTATCTACAAGTTTCTGGGGAGCAAATTGAGAATGTGGATACTCTGCGTTTGTTAGGAGTTACTCTGGATCCCAAAATTACTTTTGAAAAGCATATTCGTTCTTTCTCCTCTTCCATTTCCCAAAAAAATTAGTCTGCTTCGCAAGTGTTATAAAACATTTGCTTGTGACGGCACAGTTATCAAGTCTGTTTATGCTTTTATTTTGCCACAATTCGAGTACTGCTCACCTGTCTGGTTTTCAACAGCTGACTGCCATCTCAAGTTGCTTGACAGGTCGCTAAATTCCATCAGTTGTATTCTACCTCATTTGTCTCTTGATCTGTGTCATCGACGTAAAGTTGGTGCCCTTAGTCTTTTATTTAATGATTTTAACAACCCTCAGCATCCCTTACATGGGGTTCTGCCTGGGCCCTATGTCCGAGCTCGTGCAACTATATTCACAAGCAATCTTGATGATCTTGCCATGAGCCATGTTAATTTTTCTACTACACAGTTTGCACAGTGTTTTGTGCCGGCCATGGTTGACTTGTGGAATAAGTTGCCAAATGAGCTAGTCAATTCAGCTAATATCTCCATGTTTAAGTCTGGAGGTAATGCTTTTTTGCAGCATTAATTCTAATTTTTAAACTTATATTATTATATTTTAATGTATTATATTTATACTTGATATCCTCCACTGCATAATATTGTATTATTCATTTTATATATATATATATATATTTTTTTTTTTTTTTTTTTTTTTTTTTTCTATATTCCAACTACTCCCTCTCGGGCATAGGCTGAGAGCCTGTACATTCCACCGCCCAACACGGTGAAGCCCGTGAGGTCTTGTTCCAGTCTGGGGAGTGAGACATGCGAAGCATCCATCATGGCTCGAAGCAGCTCCATCTCTGAAGCGGCCGGTTGCTTCGCTCAAGCGCTTCACCGTCTCACCCTCCAGACTCAGACCATCACTCTCAGAACGCCACCTATTGAGCAGTGAACTCACTAGGCATTGTCCCCCTGTAACATATTTTGAATATGGGAATATTCATACAGTGTTATTTAATCAGGGAACAACGAGGGTATTTTTTTGGCATTTCGGTGGGCTTTGTGGTAATGCACTGATACTAGGTACAGCACAAATTCAATCCCAATAATATCTTCCCATTGACATATCGGGATTTGAACCCGGGTCCATTGGATTACCAATCCAGTGGCATGACCACTCCACCACACCTCCCCTGTGTTTAATATATGTATATATACAGTATATATGTTTTTATTTGTGTTTTCCTAAGTTGCCGTAGTCTCTCTCCAGTGCCTCCGGGTGTTTTGTGTGGATTCATCTTGCTGGTGTTTCTGCACCCTGGTTGGAGACTTCAGTATCTCATATAATAATAATAATAATAATAATAATAATAATAATAATAAAATAATTCAACCTCAACAATAGATACCACTGTCCCTATATATAAAACTATATGAATATATATAACTGTCTTCGTGGCGCAATGCATAAGTGTGTTGATTTTCGGTGTGAGCGTCCTGGGTTCGAATCCCCGGACTGCCAAATCTGTTTGTTAATTTCAATTAATCGAGTTTAGGAATAAAGTTGATTGGTGGAGAGAACATAATACATACAGTAGATATAAAAGATCTCTCGATCTCTAATATTAAAGATATGTATTCCTTGTATGTTGCCTTTATGGACTTGGAGAAGGCCTATGACAGCGTGGATAGAGAAGGCATGTGGAAAGTACTTAGAATATACGGAGTAGATGGCAAGTTGCTGAAAGCAGTGAAGAGCATGTATGAGGGTGCAAAGGCGGCAGTACATGTGGAGAACGAGCAGAGCGAGTTCTTTGACCTGAGTGTTGGGTTGAAACAGGGGTGTGTGATGTCCCCGTGGTTGTTTACTGTATATATGGATGGAGTCATGAAAGACATACTTGGAAGAGCAGTGGATGTTGGTGTATCGCTGAAAAGGGAGGGAAATGAGTGGAAGCTGCCTATACTGCTGTTTGCGGATGATACAGTTCTGATGAGTGATAATGAATGGGAGCTGCAGGGTTTGGTAAATGAGTTTGGAACAGTGTGCGAAAAACGGAATTTGAAGGTAAATGCGGGGAAGAGCAAGGTTATGGTCTTCGAAAGGGGTGAAGTCACAGAGTGTGAGGTGAAGTTGAATGGTCAGCCTATGGAGATCGTCAGCTCTTTTAAGTATCTGGGCAGTGTGTTGAGTAAAGATGGGACTGTGGATGAGGAGGTGCGGGAGAGAGTGCAACAGGGGAAGAGGGTTGTAGGAACGTTGAAAGCAGTAACAAGAAATAGGGCGGTCAGTATGGAAGTGAAGAAGTCCTTGCATGACAGTGTGGTAATCCCGACACTAACTTACGGATGCGAAGCATGGACGTTCGGGAAGAGACTCAGACATAGAGTGAGAGCGTTGGAAATGAGTTACTTGAGAAGTGCGTGCGGAGTTACATAGAGGGATAGACAGACGAATGAGGAAGTAAGAAGGAGGTGTGGTGTGGAGGTAGATGTGCTGGAAAGTGTGAAAAGGAACAACTTGAGATGGTTCGGCCATATGGAAAGTGAGAGATTGACTAAGAGGGTGTACGAGAGCGAGGTGGAAGGACAGAGAGGGAGAAGTGCACCGAAGGAGAGGATGGAAGGATGGAGTGAGGAAGTATATGAATGAAGGCGGTGCTGGTTGGGAGGAGGGGCGTCGACTGACTGGGGACAGAGGTGCATGGGGGCGGTTCGTTCGTGGCCACTCCTTCGGGGATCACGGCATCAGGCAATAGATAGATAGATAGATTCCTACCTTAATTAAGAACAGCTTAAACTAGTAGAAGAATTTATGTATCTGGGAGCCATGTTTGAGAAACGTTGAAAAAGTGCAAGAGAAGTAGAAAACAGAGTAATACAAGGAAGAAAGGTAACTGGAGCAATGAAAGCCTTGTTTAGGAGCAGAAACTTGAGTATGGAATCAGTGAGAGGATTGCATGAGGGTGTGTTGGTGCCAACATTGATGTATGGATGCGAATCTCTGGTTTGGTGTAATAATTAAAAGTCACGAGTAAGAGCAGTTGAAATGGATTTGCTAAGAATTGTGTGTGGAGTTCGAAGAATAGACAAAGTAAGAATTGTGAACATAAGGGAGGCATGTGGAGTTAAGAAGTAACTTGAGCAAAAGGTGGAAGAAAGTGTTCTCAGACTGTATGGTCATACAACAAGAATGTCTGAAGAAAAATAGTTAAAAGGATCTATGTCAGTGAAGTGGAGAGAAGAGAAAGACGTGGGGAGCCGATAAGATGGTATGAAATGGTGTCAAAATGTGTACCAAAGCGTGTAAAGGGAATGGTTGAAGCAAACTAATTAGCAAATGACAGGAATTAATGGAGGAAGTTTTTCGAGAGAGTACATCATGGTCTCTGGACCCTTTTAAATGACAAACTTGGAAGGTCTTTATCCAGATGTTGATGTGAAGAAACCTTGATGGAAAGTAAAACATCTGAGGTGAAGCCATTGATTTCGGGGACTGATGATTGATTGGTGCTTCTGAATGCTGGTGTGCTTGCTTTTTGTGGGCGAACTGTTTTATGTGTTCTCCTGTCACCTCTTTTTCCTTTAACGTGTCTATTGCTGATCCTTCCTACCCCTTGTGGGAGTAAGGGCTGGCTACTGACTAACTGATTATTCATACCTTAACGTAAGGTCTGATTTACAACACCACTAGAACACATATTAAATACCCTTTCATGGTCCCCCTCTCCCTTCCATATCTATGTCTTGTCTTTTTCAGGTTCTACCTTATTAACCCCAAAATGGCAACCGTCCTCAATAGAGGTTTTTCTGGTGCACTGCGTCCATCCTCAATAGATTGAAAGCATACACAAAAATAAAAAACACCCCAGTGGCACTCAAAACAAAGCAATTTGTGATTATGTGATAATTCCCCTCCATTACTTGGTACCACTCCTACATATGTGTGCAAACCCCCCCTCTTCCCCCTCCCTCAATTATCAGCTATTTATCCTCTTATTCCCCTTTTTATCGGGTAATTTTCGGCACGAAATTCCCCCTCCCGGTCTCTTTAACACGGGTAAAGCAGCTAGAGATCCTTGCAACACAGAGACTTCTACTCAGACTCGCCAGTGTCACTCTTCAGCTCAGAGAGGGAGGATATACGTCCCCCCAGCTCTCGCCTCATGATACGACCTTGCGGCAATAACGGCAATATCACATCTTCTTCACCCCCAATGGTATTCCCACTTCTGTTATTGCTCTTAAATGTTCATATGTTCATATTAAAAGCAAAATAGTCACATATGGATATGTAATAATTATATACATGTTACATAATTATGATGATTTAAGTCAGAATAGAACCAAATACCTTCGCTTGATGGGAGGGTTTGAACTACTATAACTTCGGAGTTTATGAGTTAACAAATTGTGTAATATACATTTAGCCATTCTATTCTTATTAATTGCAAGTAATTAGATAAATAATTTGCTACAGCAAATCTGGTAATTTGGTGAGTTCTCTAACAGGAAGACTATAAAAATGAACACAAGGCAAGATATACAAAAGTTACAATACGACAGGTTTATTTATACACAAATTAATAATAGTTCACACAATAATACTACAACAATACTTAGGCTAAATACAATGTTACATTCACAATACAGAAGGAAATTATGTTTAGATAAGTTATAGCTGAAATATATAATATGCTTGTCACAAAGTTACTGGAATCTCCTTTATTTGATTCTGTACAGTCTGTACAGTCACACGTTTTCCTTTGACTATGGTCTCGAAAACTACAGTCGGGGAGTACTACACGTGGTCGAAGTATTTATGCAGTTACTATTATGGGTTCTTGGATTCAGCAAATTAGGAAAAATACAAGAAAAAGAATACAAGGATAGGATTATGTGTAATGGTTTCCCAGAGGGGGAACATTATTAGGAGGCTAAAGGGTCTCTCAGGTAGAGATGAATATACTAGTTTTTTGTTCTGTATAATGATTTTCCTGGTGTCGGAAGTGGGAGTTGATGATTTGTCTTGTGGCTTTTCTTTTCAACTTAAATTTTTTGATATTCTCTATCGCTTCTGGCTGGACTCGGATTTTCACTTGCAAGGGCTTCCTGTCTTCTTGGCGTGTTGTTAAGCTTGGAGGCCAAGTATCGGACCACTAGCAGCACCTGGTTTTGGCTCGTACGCAAGTTGTTGCTTACCAGAGGGATGAGTGTCGAGTCTCAATTTTCTTCTTTACACTTGCTGGTGTCGTACCCAGTGGTTCTGTCTTGGGACCAGAATGGCTAGTCTCGAACGTAGCTGACTGACCAAAACACTGAACAGAAATGCTAGTCTCGAACGTAGCTGGCTGACACAAACACTTATCAATTGCTCGTCTTTGGACCGAGGGAAGCCTGTTTTGTCTTTGGACCAAGATCTGCTAGTCTCGTACCTAGCTGACTTATCCTGGTCAATTTGGCTGGGATAGTGTCTTGTTGCTCTGGGGAGGACTGGTCTTTTCCCATGGGGCTAGAGGGGAACGGCAGACGGTGATTTGTGTTTTTGGCCCCTATGATGGCACTCCAGGAAAAGGTCAGGACACGTGGGGGCATCTGCGCGGATGAAGAGTGTGTTGGTTCTTGGGTCCTGGTGTTTTGTTGTCCTTCTGGCACGGTGTAGTTGGTGGTGCTGATAGCTGCTACTTTTATTGTGAGCATAACAATAAGTCACCTTCAACATGCCTGTTTGCACATCTTTTGTAACTTATAAATACAACCTTATATACTGTGACTGTGCACTCTGTCCTGGCCTTCGTCTTTCAGTTATATAAGATACACTGCACCCCTAAAAGTTTATTGAATACAGACCTAAACAAATCTGTGGGCTATTAATATATATATATATATATATATATATATATATATATATATATATATATATATATACAGTATATATATATATATACCCGGTATATATATATCTATATACCGGTATATATATATATATTCACTGATTTATTTTATTTTATTTTTAACCCTTTCTCTGCAGGCTTATTTGCGCTATTTAGGGCATATTCAGGCACTCCTGAATGATTGATCAAGTGTATGCATTAAATGAACTACATTCTGCCGAAAACTAGGAGAAAATAGCTTCAAAATAACACCAGAACGAGCTTCGTAGGTGGCGGGCTTCACCCGCAGCGTTGCCATAGACATTCGGGAAAACTCGCTAATTATTAGCTCTCGCTTGCTCGGCAACACTGTCGAGACAGCCGCGCGAGACCACAGTCTCCCTCAGTGAGGGGCTGGCTGCTCTGAGGGTCGGACGGAGGTCCCTCACGCTCCCGCCCACTGACACTTGATTTCTACGGCTTTTACAGGGTTTTAAAGCCTGGAAATTGCTGCAAATTGGCTATGCATTCCAGAATGTCACCCTCAGGGAAAGGGTTAAAGTACTGTAATAAATTTTGATCACATCATCCTGGGGATATAAGGCAGCCAATAGTAAACAAGACGTTTTATTCACAATCTGTTCCTGTACAAATTAACACTTCCTTTCTTACAATGCAACATACGAAATCATAACCTGTCGCGGTTCAATTGCAGGACAACTTCTCCCCTTAAATTAAATAGGCTACACAAAGCGGCACAATTCCCTGCAGCTAGCGCAGTACGCTACTTTGGATTTCACTCCCGTTAGAACCTACTCAACTATATGTTATTCAATGATGAAGGCAAAGATCGCCGTACAGTCCTAAATCCTTGGGTTGGTTCAAATACTTTAGGTATCATTAAAACCCTGCTATCCTACATGTATAAATTCTACACGCTGCACTATCTACAGTATAAGTTCATAGTCAACAACAAGAAAATCTTTCTTATATTCCTCAGAATGTCCATTAATTATTGACCTTAATATATATCAAAAACACATCTTACTATCTATCTGTACCTTGTATCTTGTTACAGAATACACACCTCATAAACACACATAATAATAGTTGAACATATGGAATAATACTTATTACCTCCCACAAAAATGTACCTTAATATCTACAAAATAATAACACAATTTACTATCTATTCAGTGCACCTTACTCTATAGCTGTACCTTGAATTGTGTCACAGAATCTACGCCACATAAACACACATAATAATGTTTGTATATGTAGAATAATACTTCTTCCTACATAAAAGTTCACTTAATATCTACAAAATATACATGAACACACTCTAGTATCTATTCAGTACACCTTACTCTATATCTGTAACTTGGAACCTGTCACAGAATATACACTTCATTTATACACATAATAATATCTGCATATATGGAATAATACTTATACCTCCTACAAAATGTCTTACCCAACTGGTGGATAATAAGTTAACACAAAGTAGTAATTCATATTTGAAGTATTTGTCTAAATTCTGTCTTTCTAAAACGTAAATAATATAACCTCCATTTAATACTTTGTCAAATCTTATCTCTTTTTGTAAAGGAGAGGCTAATATACCATTGGTTTAAAAGGGTTAATAAATGATATTCAATATATATATATATATATATATATATATATATATATATATATATATATATATATACTGTATATATATATATATATTATATAGTATATATATATATATATATATTTTTTTTTTCTTTTCTAAATGGTTTGCGAATCCTTACAGATCCTTACAAAAATAACTAATGGTTGCTGCTGGAAGCCACCCTTTTACATTTGGCTACATATCCACACCGTGCTTGGCTGGTCTCAGGTCTGACACTCTCCAACAGGCTCGGTCCAGGGGAATGTATTGTCCAAGTCGCATCCTGCATACATGGTAGCACTCCTCGTCTTCTTATACAATGCTAATGAGAAAGTATGCACTGCGCTGCCATCTTTGGGTTCTGCACGAAACTGCTGGCTCGGGGCTGAGGGGCAGCTTGTTGCCGGGTTCGGTGGCGCTGCTTTTAGTTCCGGTATTTACTGTTTCGGAGTATGGAGACCGTCAAAATGCCAACCGATTCTTTACTGGAGCTGATGTCAGCTGAGGGTCAGGTAGTCGTCTGAGCTGTATGATACGATACGATGGCTGGAGTAAGTAGGAGAATTGAGTAATTTGGATAGAGGAAGAGTAAGTTAAGAAGTGAGAAGTAAAGTAAGAGGTATGAAGTTGCTTCATTGTTCTTGTGTTCTTGTGCAGGATCATCTGATGCAGGCACTTGGTCAGCTTCTTATGGACGGCTGGTGAGGGAGGTTTTCCTTCTTCTACAGTCTTCTATATCTTCGTCGTCAACTCGCAGTAAGTTTTCTAAAGTTGAGACTGAAAATTTAATTTAGGTAATTCAATTTATGTTAGTGTTTCCTCTTGTTCTTCTTTACTGCTTGCGTTGTTGGCCTTGTTGGTAAATTGGAAGATGTCTCCTTTTATTTCTCCGATGTCTTGAAGATTCAGTTCCTCACTCTTCAGTTCTTCTAGATGTTAGATTTGGATTTCTATAGGTATAGTCTTCTTATTCTTCCTGTTGATTTGAGGGGTTGGGACTGGAGGGGGAGGGTTGCCTCGGTCTTTTTCTTCTGCCTCGTAGTCTTCGTTGTCCACTTCTAGATCTTCTTGTTCTTCAAATTCCGCCAGAACCACTAAATTGTCTTCTTCGTCGTCTTCTTCCAGGAGGTCCTTTATGGGTGGTGAGTTGTTGTGTTGTAAAATTAAAGGTATTATGTGGCTCAAATAGCCTTGGCTGTTTATATGCATGCATAGATTTTTGCATGTATATTGTGTTCTTCGACTTTCCTTGGTGGGCGTTCTGTAGCATAGGGAGATCCTCTGGTTTCAGTTCCTCCTGGGCCGGTTACTTCCTTTACTTCGAAGCCTTGCCTTCCTTTCCTCATAACAAATTCTACATCCTCTCCGGTGTCTAGTGATGTTCTGGTGTTCTTTCTTGATATCCCTGTTTGGTGTTCAAATATATCCTCAGTGTTATCCTTTCTGTTGATAAATCTGTATCCTTTTTTTAAGTTGTACCACTTCACTGTCCCTTTGATTTTGTTGGTCATGGTGACTGTGAGGTGTGGTGTTGCGATAGCTCAAAAGTGCCACTGGATAGCTGCTCTGCCTGAAATTTTATTGACACTAGTACAAAGGAGTACAAAGGAAATCAAGCAACAACATATCTAGTGACCCCTCTTGGCTGCTTGTCCTCCAAAACACTGAGGATCAAGTATCCAAACAGTGGTTTAGAGTGGGTAAGGGCAAATTGGAAAGGGAACTACTTCCCTGGAACTAATTAGGGAGTTAGTAGGGGACAGATGGGTTAGTAACATAACACAGTTATAAGTGATCTTTCGTATATCTGGGAAAAAGAGAGTAACGTCTTAGTAATATATATACGCAATATTCCTTGATTAATCGGAGGGAGGAATATGATAAGGTTATTCATTTACAAACGCAATCAGTCGCGGGTTTGATGCAAGATATTTGTCTAGGCGAAGTTTAAAAGAAGCAGCGGTGCTGCAGTCTATAACGTCTCGGGGAAGCCCATTCCACAAGTTGACAACTCCATTGAAGAAGAAATTCTTAGATTTGTGAGAGTGATTTACCAATAATTTTGCAACTGTTTCCCCGCGTGTAATTCGATTGGTCGATAGTGAAGTACTTACTACAGTTCATATTGCCGATGCCTTTGATTATTTGGAACACTTGAATTAAGTCGCCTCGTAATCTGCGTTGGGTTAAAGGAAATAGATTTAATTCTTTAAGACGCTCCTTGTATGGTTTGTTCTTTAGGCTTGGTATCATTTTGGTAACTCTATGTTGAACTCATTCTAGCTTGTCTATATCTTTTTGGTAATAAGGGCACCAGGATTGAACGCAGTATTCCAGAAGAGGACGGACTAAGGAATTGTAAAGAGTTAGGATAACTTCTTTGTATTTATGCTCAAATGACCTGCCTATAAAGCCAAGTATTTTGTTTGCTTTCTTAACAACTTCGGAAAATTGTTGACTCGGTTTTAGGTTACTCGATATTGTTACTCCCAGATCGGTTTCTCTGTCTACATTCTTAACCTTTAAAACACGAGCTATATATAGTGAACACCCTACAGCTAGGCGACGATATTAGGCTTCATTCCCGCCTAAAATCGTCATTTTACGATAAATATCGTTATTACTTATTTTCCTATGCGCCTATTTTACGTGTAATATGAAGATATTAACATGTAGCAGCAATAACACAAGTGGGAATAGTATTTGGGGGGTGAATATCGCGAATTATTGCCGACCGTCCAGTCATGAAATGTGAGGCGAACGCGACGTATACCCTCTCTCTCCGAAGCCTAGAAGCAGACTGAAATCTCTCTCTCACTCTCACCATGCACTCGATAGGCACAGGACCGGACCTTGGAACCGGGTTGGAGATATTGGCGTGGTAAATAAACCGATAAACAAGGGAATAAGAGGAAAAATAGGTGATAATTGAAAGGGGGTGGGGGTGGAGGGGGGTTTGACATATGTGGAGGAGTGATAGAAGGTATGGAGGGGAATTATCACACTTAATCATATATTCCTTTGTTTTAAGTGCTACTGGGGCCTTTTAAAAGTTTTTGTTAGGCCTTGGATCTTAAGAGGTTCGTCGCCTTTCACCACCAAAACCTCTTAAGAGTCTTCTCGCCGTTCACGGTTTAAACTGATCGGTATCCGATATGTAATACTTTACTATTATCCGCATTGAAACTCATTTGCCAAATTTGGGCCCAACATGACAACTTGTCTAGATTGTGTTACATATCGTCAACTTGTTCTTTTGAGAGTACGCTATTTGCAATTATTGTATCGTCAGCAAACATTGAGATTGTACAGGTGAGACCCTCATCTATGTCGTTGATGTAAATTAGAAAGATAATTGGTTCTAGTACCGATCCCTGGGGTACCCCGCTACTTACATTGGTCCATTTAGATGCCTTACCGATTATGACTACTCTTTGCTTTCTGTCGCTGAGCCAATTTTCTATCTATTTTAACACACCGTCTTGTATTCCATGCACTTTTAGTTTTAGCAGTAAACGTGGGGAACTTTGTCAAAGGCCTTTTCAAAATCAAGGCATATCATATCTACAGCTTTACTCTTATCATAGAGGTACAAAGGAAATCAAGCAACAACAGATCTAGTGACCCTTCTAGGTTGCTTGTCCTCCAAAACACTGAGGATCAAGTGTCCAAACAGTGGTTTAGAGTGGGTAAGGGAACATTGGAAAGGGAAATACTGCCCTGGAACTAATGTCCGTGGCAGGATTAGGAAGTTAGTAGGGGACAGATGGGTTAGTAACTGATGGGGGGATAAAATAAAGTTATTCATTTACAAACGCAGTCAGTCGCGGGTTTGATGCGAGATATTTGTCTAGGCGGAGTTTAAATGAATCAACGGTGATGCAGTCTATAACGTTTCGGGGAAGCCCATTCCACAAGTTGACAACTCGATTGAAGAAGAAATTCTTAGATTCGTGTGAGTTAAAAGATTTACCAATAATTTTGCAACCGTTTCCCCGCGTGTAATTAGATTGGTCGATAGTGAAGTACTTACTACAGTTCATATTGTCGATGCCTTTGATGATTTTGAACACTTGAATTAAGTCACCTCTTAATCTGCGCTGGGTTAAAGGAAATAGATTTAATTCTCTAAGACGCTCTTCGTATGGTTTGTTCTTTAGGCTAGGTATCATTTTGGTAACTCTACGTTGAACTCGTTCTAGCTTGTTTATATCTTTTTGGTAATAAGGGCACCAGGATTGAACGCAGTATTCCAGAAGAGGGCGGACTAATGAATTGTAAAGGGTTAGGATAACTTCTTTGGATTTATGCTCAAATGACCTGCCTATAAAGCCAATTATTTTGTTTGCCTTCTTAACAACTTCTGAACATTGTTGACTCGGTTTTAGGTTACTCGATATTGTTACTCCCAGATCGGTTTCTCTGTTTACATTCTTAAGCTGAGTGCCATTCATCGAATAGTTTGCTTTCTCATTTAGGTATCCGATATGTAGTACTTTACATTTATCCGCATTGAAACTCATTTGCCAAATTTGGGCCCAACATGACAATTTATCTAGATTGTGTTGCATATCGTCAACTTGTTCTTTTGAGAGTACGCTATTTGCAATTTTTGTATCGTCAGCAAATTTTGAGATTGTACAGGTGAGACCCTCATCTATGTCGTTGATGTAAATTAGAAAGAGAATTGGTCCTAGTACCGATCCCTGGGGTACCCCGCTACTTACATTGGTCCATTTTGATGCCTTACCGTTTATGACTACTCTTTGCTTTCTGTCGCTGAGCCAATTTTCTATCCATTTCAACACACCGTCTTGTATTCCATGCGCTTTTAGTTTTAGCAGTAAACGTTTGTGGGGAACTTTGTCAAAGGCCTTTTGAAAATCAAGGTATATATATCTACAGCTTTACTCTCATCGTAGAGGTTGAGGATATCGTGGAAGAAGTCTAAGAGGTTTGTTAAACAGGAACGTTTTTTACGAAAGCCGTGTTGAGTATCTTTAAGTATGTTATTTTCCTCTAAGTGATTTACGAGTCTGTCTCGTATGACCGTTTCTAGCATTTTACATACAACTGAGGTTAAGCTAATTGGACGATAGTTACTGGGTAGGGATTTGCTGCCTTTTTTGAATATCGGTGTTACGTTGGCTAGCTTCCACTGATCGGGCATAGTTCCAGACTGCAAGGATTTATTGAATAGTAATGTCAGTGGTTTAGAGAGCTCATCCTTAGCTTCCTTTAGAACTCTAGGCGAGATTGTATCAGGTCCAGGCGTTTTATTTACCTTGAGTTTATCTAAACAATTCAATACTTCTCTCTCTGTAACGGTGATATTGCTTAGAACATCTAAATTATCAATCTGAATCGGCGATGGTGTAGGGATATCACTGAGGTCTTCTGTTGTAAAAACTGATGCAAAGAAGGTATTGAGGGCATTACTCATTTGTTCTTCGTCTTTGGTGTATTCTCCATTTTCATCGACTAACGGTCCAACAGTTGAAGTAACAACTTTTTTCTTTCTGATATAACTATAGAATTCTTTCGGGTTTGTTTTACTTTGATTCGCAATATGTAACTCTAAGGTCTTTTTACTTTGCTTAATTAACTTTTTGGCTTTGCGTCGTAGCTCTACAAATTTCAGCCGTTCTTCGTCATTTTGTGAGGATTTTAATCTATCATTAGCAAATTTTTTAGCAAGCAGGCAGTTTGAAATATCTTTATTCCACCATTTGGGCTTATTATTATGGCCTGGACGCCGAGTTTTTGATGGTATGCAGTCTTGCACTGCTTTTAGGTAAGTGGCTTCGAATAACTTCCAAGATGTATTTATGTCGTTATTGTGAATTAAAAAGCTCCAGTCAGTTTCTTTAAACATAGCTCTAAGTTTATGGAAGTTTGCTTTCTTGAAATTAGGGACTTTTTCGATGCTACTATTTGGTTCGTTACTAGTAAACTTTAAAGTGAAAGTTATCGTACGATGGTCGCTGTTACTGAATTCATCACCAACATTCAAATTCTCTATTAATTCTTCTTTTGTTGCAAGTACAATGTCAAGAACGTTATTACCACGGGTCGGCGTTCCAACAAATTGATAAAGCGAACTCTCTTGCAAGTTCGTATACAAGTCATGTCCGGAGTGTGAAGTAAGAGTATCGCCCCACTTGGTCACAGGTAAATTAAAGTCACCAAAAATTACGGTATCTTGTGAGTTACTTACATCTGCAATTTGTTCGTAAATTTCTCGGTCAGTTTGCACTGATTGAGCTGGAGGTCTGTATATTAATGCAAGTATTATTTTGGTACCTTTATTATTCTTTATTAGCACAAAAGATGCGTCGACGTTCACAATTTGAGGTTTTGACAAGAGGGTAGGGTTAAGACTTTCTTTGATATAAAGTAAAACGCCACCTCCATTTCGATTTATTCGGCTTTTCTCAAACATTACATAACCGGGAAGTGAATACTCTGCTAAAAAGTCTCTATCTTCTGTATTGAGCCAAGATTCTGTTATGCCAATCACATCATAATTTTCTGTAAACACTAGCTCCTCTAAATCTGAAAATTTATTGCGTATGCTACGAGCGTTTGCATAGAAAACCTTTAAATTTGTTATTTTAGAACTCACGGAACGCTCTTTAATAATATTTTTGGTTCTTGTCGGATCTACATTTATGTTCATGGCTGTCCTCGGTCCTCGCTGTCTTTGGTCCTTATCGCTGGTGGTCCTCGGTTTCCTCTGTTTTTTTCTTGGCGTTGGATGATTTATGTCACTGCTGCTTCTTCTCGGATGGCGTTTTTTGATCCATGGCTGCGGACTGCTTCGTGTAGGAGACGACCCATGCGTGCTGAACCCACAGGGTTTAGATGAGTGCCATCCTTGCGGAACAGAGTAGGCTGGTTGTAGAAGTTGTCCCAGAGGTTGATGAATTCAACTTCTTCCCTCAGACACAAATGTTTTAGTCGGCTATTTGTGCTGAAAGCCTTGTCGTAGAATTTGTAGGTTGAGGATATCGTGAAAGAAGTCTAAGAGATTTGTTAAGAAGGAGCGTTTTTACGAAAGCCGTGTTGAGTATCTTTAAGTATGTTATTTTCCTCTAAGTGATTTACGAGTCTGTCTCGTATGAGTCTTTCTAGCATTTTACATACAACTGAGGTTAAGCTAATTGGATGATAGTTACTGGGTAGGGATTTGCTGCCTTTTTTGAATATCGGTGTTACGTTGGCTAGCTTCCACTGATCAGGCATAGTTCCAGACTGCAAGGATTTATTGAATAGCAATGTCAGTGGTTTGGAGAGCTCATACTTAGCTTCCTTTAGAACTCTAGGTGAGATTGTATCAGGTCCAGGCGTTTTATTTACCTTGAGTTTATCTAAGCAATTCAATACTTCTCTCTCTGTAATGGTAATAATGCGATGCTGTAGGAATATCACTGAGGCCTACTGTTGTAAAAACTGATACAAAGAAGGTATTGAGGGCATTACTCATTTGTACTTCGTCTTTGGTGTATTCTTCATTTTCATCGACTAACGGTCCAACAGTTGAAGTAACTACTTTTTTTTTCTGATATAACTATAGCATTCTTTCGGGTTTGTTTTAATTTGATTCGCAACATGTAACTCCAGGGTCTTTTTATTTTGCTTAATTAACTTTTTGGCTTTGCGTCGTAGTTCTACAAATTTCACCCATTCTTCGTAATTTTTGAGGAATTTAATCTATCATTAGCAATCTTTTTAGCGAGCAAACCGTCTGAAATGTCTTTTTTCCACCATTTGGGCTTATCATTATGGCCTGTACGCCGTATTTTCGATGGTATGCAGTCTTGCACTGCTTTTAGGTAAGTTGTTGCGAATAATTCCCAAGATGTATTTATGTCTTTTTTGTTAATTAGAAAGCTCCAGTCAGTTTCTTTAAACATACCTCTAAGTTTACGAAAGTTTGCTTTCTTGAAATTAGGGACTTTCTCGATGCTGCTATTTGGTTCGTTACTAGTAAACGTTAAACTGAAAGTTATTGTACGATGGTCGCTGTTACTGAATTAATCACCAACATTCAAATTCTCTATTAATTCTTATTTTGTTGCAAGTACAAGGTCAAGAACATTATTACCACGGGTCGGCAATCGAACAAATTGATAGAGCGCGCTCTCTTGCAAGTTCGCATACAAGTCATGTCCGGAGTGTGAAGTAAGAGTATCGCCCCACTTGGTCACAGGTAAATAATATTAAAGTTGCCAAAAATTATGATATCTTGTGAGTTACTTAAATCTGCAATTTGTTCGTAAATTTCTTGGTCAGTTTGCACTGATTGAGCTGTAGGTCTGTATATTAATGCAAGTATTAATTTTGTACCTATATTATTCTTTATTAGCACAAAGGATGAGTCGACATTCACAATTTGAGGTTTTGACAAGAGGGTCGGGTTAAGACTTTCTTTGATATATATATAATAAAACGCCACCTCCATTTCTATTTATTCGGCTTTTCTCAAACATTACATAACCGGGAAGTGAATACTCTGCTAAAAAGTCTATCTTCTGTATTGAGCCAAGATTCTGTTTTGCCAATCATGTCATAATTTTCTGTAAACACTAGTTCCTCTAAAACTGAAAATGTATTGCGTATGCTACGAGTGTTTGCATAGCAAAAATTTTAAGTTGCAGTTTTAGAACTCACGGAACGCTATTTAATTTAATTTTTTATTCTGGTCAGATCTACATTCATGGCTGTCCTCAGTCCTCGGTTGTCATCCCTGGCGGTTTTGGATTTAGGTCTTGTTGATGGAGCTTTATCGAAATTCGTGGTCCTTGACGGATTTGCATTTAATTCCTTCGCAGGTTGCCGCCCTCGCTGTCTTCGGTCCTCCTTCCTAATTGTCCTGTGCTGCATCGATTTCTTCTCCGAAAATCCTTCACCGCATCGTTGAGAAGACGCCCAAAACGTGCTGCTCCGACCTGGTTCAGATGAACTCCATCGTCCGAAAACAAATAGTCATCGTAGTAGAAATTGTCCCAGGTGTTGACGAATCCCATGTTCTCCTTCCTGCAGAGGTTGGCTAGACAACGATTTGTGCTGGTGGCTATGTTGTAAAATCAGCTCTCTATACCGAGCCAGGGGACGATTCCTGAGACAATGATCCTTGATGACTTCTCCTTAACACCTTACGAGCGGCCTAGGCGGTGTATTTATATGTACCGCCCAGTGGGGTGTTTTTACCCAAAATAGGGCTGTTTACGTGATCATTTTCATGCCTAAATAAGACCCAGAGCGTAAAACAAGTATCTATCCCTGAAAGGGCATAAACAGAGCTTTCCAATGACACCATAACGATCCTTTTATGATGGCTAGTTTTCTTGCAACAACCGTGCAACGCGAGTGCAAAAAGCATGTAATTCGGCACTTTCCCCATACAATTCCGTATATAGCGAGTGAGAGAGGGAGGGAGGAGGTGGGATTCGTGTCAGTAGGTTCGCCGCGGTGGTCTGGAGCAGTCATACGCTCGCTACTCTCCTGCCACCACTTGTCTCTCTCTCTCAGCAACATTACGTGCTGAAATTGCCACACGACCTATGTCGAGCGCCGCCAGATAGTCCAGATTTATTATTTTCGACTTATGTTGCGCGCCGCTAATTAAGGGTTAAACAACTTGATCAGCTGCTGGTACTTTAAAAGCAAATCTTCCGACCGTACATTGCTGGATCCGACGTGGATGACGTACATTGTGTTAGCAGGGGCCAGCTTTGATACTTCGTCAACTTCAGCAACTATGTCGCCCACACCACCACCAGGGATACAAAAACGTTTCCTAGTCTTAGGCTCCCTGGCGCAGTACTCTGTGAGCTGACCACGTATCATCGAGTCTCCTACGAGCCGAATTTCTTCTGTTTCCTCTTCGTCATCTGAGTCTGTGAGTATTTGGAAACAATTGTGACACTCGGTAACCGGTATGATTTTCCTGGTCTTGTGGTATATGTTGTTCCTCACGACACGGAAGTTGTCTTGATTCACTATTTATTTCTTGTGTATTGGAGGCATCTGCTGAAGTGGCTAATGCAGGCGTTGGATTGTTGGCAGTTGACGTTGGGGCGTTGGTGGCTGCTGGAGTTGAAGCTGTGACACTAGATATCATACAGACAGGGCATACAGAACAAGGTGAGACAATCAATAATTTTGATCACCCAATGCCTCGATTACGAGATTTGGGACAGAGGAAGTAGAAGGGGGTCAGGAGATGAGCTGTAGTAGGAGATGAAGGCATCAGGGCTTGACCCAACATGCGTGAGTTTACACTCCTTTGAGTTCTGTTTGAGGGATCTGTTCAGAGAGGGAAAGCCAGGAACGACCAGCACATAGGACAAGCAATACAGGTCATATGAGACAAGCAATCAAGTTTACCCCAGGATACGACCATGCCATAGCCGATTTTACACTCCAGGTACCCCCTTTTATGTCTGGATAGGACAAGGCTAACACGAGAGAGAGAGTCAGCCCGATGACTCATGAGCAATCCTGGTGGCTAACCAAGTTCTTATTCTCGTGTGCTTGGTGGTAGCAGGTAATCCACCAGCCACGTCCCTGGATTCATTTGTGCCACAACGAAACTAGGTATTTAGTTTTGTTTGAGTGAGACAGAACTAAACAAGGATTGGGGATTGTTCAACACTCCTGAGCTACTTAAGCATTGGTGTCAAGCTAAGGAGATTTCACCCACCCGATGTATGTGGCAACATCTGGTGTGCTGGACGGTCACCCATGTAGCTACTGACCAGATCCTACGTAGGTTAACCCTGATTATCGAAACCAGTGATGTCAATGAATGAATTCATTAATGAATATAGAAAAGGTGGGTTAGAGTGAAAGAAAGGAAGTTTGTATTGGTGTAGTAAGAGAGAAAGTGTTAAAGTAGGAGGATCAAGAGTGTCGGGGCTTGACCCAACGTGTGGGAGTTGTACAATTTGGGTTGGTGGGGGAGAGGAGGGTTGTGACTCTCTCGATATTATTGAGAGTAAATTTTGGAAGAGCTTCAGTATGGCATGCCAGGAAGGGGTGGAGACTAAATTTTGGGTGGTAAAGGCATAAGGAGTATTAATTTAGGGTGGTAAATGTTGCAAACAAAAGGTGGCAATTTTGGATGGAAATGGCCTAAAAATGGCCTGGCAATTTTGGATGGTAAGGGTCTAAAGGGGGGCAGCAAGGCATAGCTGTCAACTGCCGAGTTTGGAGGTGGTTGCACTGTTTTATGAAGAGCTTACTTTACATTGTGTACTATGTCATTTTTGAGACATTTTGGCTGGTGGGTAAATAAATGGTGAAACATTTCGTGTGAGTGTGTGGTGTGTCAAAGATATTTAAGTGAATAGGGGATTGGGAGCCTCTCTGTTAATGGGATGTAACAGGTTTGACCAGGGACGGATGGGTTGAGTAATATTAAAAAATTGGACAAATTGATTTAAGGACTCAAGTTTTTCAAGTTTGTTATTAGCCAGAAATTTACTATAAACATTAAGTGAAGGGATGATGTGTAGTTTTCTGTCGAAGGTCAGATTGAGCACTTTGTTAGTGGTCGAGAGCCGAGAGGGAAAGGATGAAAGGGAGCGGCCTCCTCCAATTGCTAGGGATTTGGAGCTAGAGTTAGCATTCTTCTTTTGGGTTATTGTTTTGCGAGATTTTGACCGAGAACGGTTTGAGTCAGGGGAGGGTAAATCAGCTGGGCTGCTCGGTTTTCTTTTTAAAGGAGATTGGGGAGGAATGAGATTGGGAGATTAGTGAGGAATGGTGGACGTTTTTGGTGTAAGGGAGTGGGGGAGACATGAAGGATGTTGGGGTATTGAGGTCAGGAGAGGTTGCATCAGCAGGGCTGCTGTTTTTGCGTTTTAGGGGAGATTGAGGTGGGATGGATGGTGTTTTGGGGATAGGGGTAGAGGTAGAGGGGGTAGTTTGGGGAGGCATGGATGTTGGTGAGGTAGGGGTGGTTTCAGGAGTGTGGATGGGCATGTCTTCCTTGGGGAAGGAAGGGTTCTGGGCAGGAGTCTCTTGGGTTGTAGTTTCTTGAGAATTAGAAGGAGTTGGGGTCTTGGAGTTGGGTGTGGATGTGGAGAGTGTGGAGGTGCTGGTAGAGGGGGTGGGTGAGGCGGGGGAGGAGGTAGAGGATGAGGAGTTATTGGGGGAGGAGATGGTTGTAGGGGTGGGGGTGGTTGTGGGGGCTTGGGATGATTTTGCTTTGCTGAATTGATACCAGGATTCAGGAATAGAGATGGCAGGGAGATTGTGAGCAGTGAGGCCGTCATTCAGAAGTTTATCAAATGTTGGGTTACCTTGGTGGTTTGTTAAGTGGAGAGCTACATTTACCAGCACTGATGTTTGGGCAAAAATTTCACGATTGAAGAAAGGGCTTGGGGGGTTGGAGCTGGTGCAGGAGGAGGAAGCCATGGGTGGGGATTGATGGGTGAGTGATGGGGTAGCAGCTGAGGCATATGATATGTTGGTGACTGGATGGGATGAGAAGAGAGGGTGAGGGTTGTTGGAGGATGTTGTGGAGGTCTTTGAATGTTTACGAGTTTGTTTGAGAACATTGAGGCGGAAGGGGCATTCAGAACTTATCGCAATTTGGGGGCCGCTACAAATATTACATTTAATGGAGCTTGAGGAGATAGTTGTGATAGAGTGGTCAGTGTCACCACAGCGTGAGCATACTTGCTCATTTTTGCAGGAAGATGCTATGTGCCCATACTGATAGCACTTAAAGCACTGTTGGAGGTTTACCCATGCCTCAGGAGAGAGGAACTCAGGTGGCATGATAACATGGAAGGCTTTGAGACCTGACAAGGAGTCTGCTGGCTTCCTGAGGGGAGGCACAGCGAATTTTGAAGGCTTTTTGGTTTTTTTTTGAGACATCACAAACATTGATTTTGTTCCTTTGTGAGAGTTTATTGGCAATTTCTTCCTCATCCCTGTTGAATATGTTGTTATCAGGGTGAGGGATTTTAACAGTGCAGGCAGCTTTTAGTTCGGGAGAGACTACTAGTTCGTACCCTGCATTTTTAAGTTTATTTACATTATCAGGGTTTAAATAAGCATCAAGGTCTTTTTGAGAGGCAAGGCGAATTTTGAGGGTATTGTTGGGATTTTTTAAGACTTTTACAATTTGAGTCTGGGTAATACTGAAGATGTGTGAGCCAGGATCATCAGGGGGAGGAGAGTTACATTTAAATTTTATATACAGTGCCATACTGAAGTATTAGAGAGCTAATTTTGTAAGAGGAAATTACAAAAATAGAGAGTAGGGGAGGGAGATAATTGAAATTTTAAAGCTAAGCTGTACCCAGGGGGCACCCCTATGGTGTGTCCCCAGAAAAAAAACTAATTCCTACCCATGCCCTTGGACTGTAGGCAAGCCTATGTCAGAGGGCCCTAAACCTACTTGTAGTTTAAACCCTACCCACTTGCCTCCTATAACCAGGGATGAACCCCCTCTCCCCCCTCTCGTGGCAATGCCCTCGGGGTTCGGCGTCATACTACAAGTGGGTTTCTACTGGGCGGGAGCGGGTACACACATTTAATATATAAAAAAAGGGCAAAGAATGGAGCTTTCTTGAGGGAAGAGAAGAATATAGAAAAGTGATGGTATGGAGAGAGATGAAATGATGATGAGATGTGAAGGCTGGTTCTCTGGAAGCTGATTGGTGGAGAAGGGCAGGATCAGAGAGCTGATTGGTCGGCTAGAAGGGCAGGGGATGGCAGGTCCTCCAGACGTCCTTCTTCTGTCTTCTTATCTTCTTTCTTCTGCAGCTTGAAGGTCTTAAAGTAGAGCTAGGGGGGGGGGGGGGGGCTACAGGCTTGTCAGGAGAGACCTTAGCTGTACCAAGTACCATTTCGGTCTGTGATGCCAGCCACTCGAACCGGACTTTTATAGGCGGCACCTGCCATTGGCACTGCATTTTGATTGGTGGATGGCTTCCAGGTGCCGCTCGGGTGACAGTTTTCGTTATCTCTTTTTTTTGTTTCTTTCATTTTTCTTGTTCTTACAATTTTCCCATAATAATAACCCTTCAAGGTAGCCCTGGAATTATATTTAGTATGAGGAAACTTGATTGTTCTCAAAATAACTTGCAAAAATGTGGTGATTAGGATACCAGAGCCCACCTCTGGGGAAGCTTGCTTGATACGGAGCCCCCGACCAATCATGACGCAACACTGTTGCATTTGCATCTTTGCTTACAAGGCCGCTACACCCACGCCCACACCAGGAATCAGGGTAAATCCTGCTCTGTGATTGGCTGGCAGAGTGAAATCTAGTGGTTCTTGTACTCCTTCCATTTTTGCTCCCATACACACACATATATATATACAGTATATATATATATATATATATACTGTATATGTTTAATTTTTCTTCTTTTTCTTATTAGATAATGGTCCTTAATAACCCTGGCATAGATACACTTTACAGTTAGGCAAACATAATTGTTTGGCTCTGAAAAAAAAACTGCCCAAAAATTTCTACCTTCCTGTATTGGAACATGAATCTTTTTCGGCTGTAAATGAGCGTGCTACCAATTATACTGTTAGTCACTCCCTACAAGGTCATTATGTAAAACCTTACCTCACTCAGTTAAAGCAAATATTGCACAGTTCATTGACTGCTTCTCTCTCTCTCTCTCTCTCTCTCTCTCTCTCTCTCTCTCTCTCTCTCTCTCTCTCTCTCTCTCTCTCTGCAAAGCCAGACCGATTATAATATGGTTTGTTTCCATTAGTAGCATGATCCTGGAAAGCATGCAAAAGATAGCATCACACAAAAAGTGTCTACTCTTCACATCTCTGTATGTTCCTTTCATCATCACTTCTTATCATTCCAAATCTGTTTAGCAAATCCAATATTTAGAGTACTTACCGGTATGAGCGGACACTCTTGCTCTGAAGCCAATAAAGGCATGAGCGTGATCGCTGACGAACGTTAGCGTAAGAACATTGGTGCGGCTCTTGTACCTCAGGAGTTTCAATTTCTCCGACCAGTCACCACAGCGCCGCCAAGTCCCTTCTGATGAAGTTAAGTCTTCCGCTGATGATGAGTTTTCTTCCCCTTCTCCAGATGGCGACGTTGACATGTTTACTCTCTCCATTGTTTCTGATACTGCTGCCTCTCCTGATCCTTCCTCATCAGGAGCCATCGTCTGCATTCTACGTCCTACTGAAGGCTCTGTCACTGACTCCGTCACGGACAAGTAGTCGTAAACACACCTAGGAGAAGATATTATTTTAATTTAAGAAAGAGAATAATTACCAGCATATATACATCCTCACATACATAAATACAAACGTATACATATAGGAAACTGAGACTAGCCATTACAAATATTGTTGCTCGAATGTCTCGAAACAAAGAGGGTGGTAGGAGGTGGTCGACCGGGACTGCTTGCAGTTCTTGTTCATCTAAAAAGGGCTTTTGATCCCCTAATTCATGTCCTGTGTTTGTGGGATTCTTATGGTACTTTCTTATTTGATGTCCAGGCTGTATTCAGAAATAGAGTATGGTCAACTGCATTGGGCAGAGATAGTACCTTGTTTCCTATGAATTCGCTAGAATGCTTATAGTATGTTTGTATTTGTATATTGTATTATATATTTTGTTGCAGCTGGCGAGAAACTGACTTATCCTAATCTTAATTACTCAGTTATTACAAAGTTTGTATACCCAAATAAGGTGTTAATTGTGAAAACCTTTATAAATATGATGCAGAGACATGGAGTTTCACATTTTGTCCATTTAGTGTCGAGAAATCCGAGTATATTGTTGTAACGCCTTCAATATTCAACAATATCACGGATTGCTTAACAAACTGCACAGCCACACGAAAACATTGAATAATAATTTTCGGCAATACCAGGATAATTGGTTTGATTCTTCAGAACGTGAACGTGTTGGAATCATTGCCCAATGAGTCTGAATCATCGGTGATTTGAAGTTAAGATTACATAATATTCAAGTATTTGTTTGCTTCAGTCAAGCGTAGAATATTATGAACTAATCAACAATAGTTTTGCATTGCCGTTATGTATACGGACGGTCTAGTACTGTTGCAAGCCTTGCTCAATCATTAATGATTTAAATGACATGAAAGGGGCGATAGCATAGTGGATAGTGTGGTAGATAAATGGACCTCAGATCGAGTCTTTGCTAATCATTATTTTTAATTCTGAAGTGATCTGATCGTTCCCTTGGTTCTACAGTCCTGGCTAAATCATCACATCAAGAAAGCCCCCCTTTCTCATCACCATCTTATAGCAAAGTAGATACCCGACAATATTCGAATATGATGTGAACGGTGGTATAGCTACTCTCCAAATCATGTGACGTGTATAAATAAGGTGTCGTCATCTAGTGCGGCAAGGGGCTGGAGTTCTCGCAGAGAGGCTCTGGTCCTGACGTTATTCTTGACTTACCGTGTGCTGGCCTAATAATCCAATAGGATTGATAGCCTCTGAATTCTTATGTTAACTAGTACTGTAGTGCGGCAGAAAGGAAGTAACCAACACCTTGAACCTCAACATTCATGGCGGGTGCCCAACAGTGAGAACTGAGCGATCTCTGCCATACCCATAGCTTACTCTGACTGTTCCTTTTACTTATATATTTTCTAGATCTCAAGTGACGGCGTCTCTTCTGTGGATTGACCTCCTAATCTACCAAGATTGGAAGCCAAAGCGTCACATCTTTCCTTTGCCCCTCAACTCTCTCTTCATAATTGCTGAGGGGCACAGGGCCCTGGGTGGGGCTTTGGTTTCCCGGGCGTTTCCGCACCCTCCTCAGCTCCCCGCCATGGAGTGGCTTCGATCACCCAGGCTTTATTGTGGTCGGCAGGGAGGGTTCTGTGGGGGTGCTCGGTTATGGCCTTGGACTTGCTCGGGGCCTTGGGGCTGTTCGGCCGGGCAGCTTGGGGAAAAACAACAACAACAACCTCAACATTCACCATTTAGTGCCACACATATGAGGCACCCAACTTCACGAGATTCGCTCGATAATCTTAGGGCCTTGCAAGAGTTACGGGCTACTGACATCCTACAGTCCAGCGGTTGAGACATACAAAAAAAAAAAAGTTTATGGTCGGAGGAGCCCAAAGGAGAGAAAAGATTGACAGTATAAGAGGAAGGGTTAGAAGTCAGAAATAAGTCAAGAATGTTGGGCCGATCTCCGAAGTGATCCGGGATACGGGTGGGTTGCTGGACCAGCTGCTCTAGGTCATTTATGATTGAAAAGACGTAGGCTTGTTCTTCAGGTTGGTCAGTAGAGTGAGAGGAGAGCCATTGGCGGTGGTGAACTTTGAAATTTCCTAAGATGGAGATTTCAGAGAAGGGAGAGTTAGATTGAATGTGTTCCACTTTAGAGTTTAGATAGTCGAAGAATTTGGGAAAGTTGGTAGAGTTAGGGGAAAGATAGACAGCAGAGAAATATTTAGTATGAGAATGACAGGATAGTTTGAGCCATAAAGTTGAGAATTCAGAGGAGTCGAAATCGGGAACACGAGCAAGTGAGTTTGTTGTGCACGTATGCACAACATCTGCCATTGGCTTTGAAACTAGGATAGAGAAAGTAGGAGGAGTACAAAGGAGTACAAAGGAAATCAAGCAACAACAGATCTAGTGACCCTTCTAGGTTGCTTGTCCTCCAAAACACTGAGGATCAAGTGTCCAAACAGTGGTTTAGAGTGGGTAAGGGAACATTGGAAGGGGAATTACTGCCCTGGAACTAATGTCCGTGGCAGGATTAGGAAGTTAGTAGGGGACAGATGGGTTAGTAACTGAGGGGGGGATAAAATAAAGTTATTCATTTACAAACGCAGTCAGTCGCGGGTTTGATGCGAGATATTTGTCTAGGCGGAGTTTAAATGAATCAACGGTGATGCAGTCTATAACGTTTCGGGGAAGCCCATTCCACAAGTTGACAACTCGATTGAAGAAGAAATTCTTAGATTCGTGTGAGTTAAAAGATTTACCAATAATTTTGCAACCGTTTCCCCGCGTGTAATTAGATTGGTCGATAGTGAAGTACTTACTACAGTTCATATTGTCGATGCCTTTGATGATTTTGAACACTTGAATTAAGTCACCTCTTAATCTGCGCTGGGTTAAAGGAAATAGATTTAATTCTCTAAGACGCTCTTCGTATGGTTTGTTCTTTAGGCTAGGTATCATTTTGGTAACTCTACGTTGAACTCGTTCTAGCTTGTTTATATCTTTTTGGTAATAAGGGCACCAGGATTGAACGCAGTATTCCAGAAGAGGGCGGACTAAGGAATTGTAAAGGGTTAGGATAACTTCTTTGGATTTATGCTCAAATGACCTGCCTATAAAGCCAATTATTTTGTTTGCCTTCTTAACAACTTCTGAACATTGTTGACTCGGTTTTAGGTTACTCGATATTGTTACTCCCAGATCGGTTTCTCTGTTTACATTCTTAAGCTGAGTGCCATTCATCGAATAGTTTGCTTTCTCATTTAGGTATCCGATATGTAGTACTTTACATTTATCCGCATTGAAACTCATTTGCCAAATTTGGGCCCAACATGACAATTTATCTAGATTGTGTTGCATATCGTCAACTTGTTCTTTTGAGAGTACGCTATTTGCTATTTTTGTATGAGATTGTACCGGTGAGACCCTCATCTATGTCGTTGATGTAAATTAGAAAGAGAATTGGTCCTAGTACCGATCCCTGGGGTACCCCGCTACTTACATTGGTCCATTTTGATGCCTTACCGTTTATGACTACTCTTTGCTTTCTGTCGCTGAGCCAATTTTCTATCCATTTCAACACACCGTCTTGTATTCCATGCGCTTTTAGTTTTAGCAGTAAACGTTTGTGGGGAACTTTGTCAAAGGCCTTTTGAAAATCAAGGTATATAATATCTACAGCTTTACTCTCATCGTAGAGGTTGAGGATATCGTGGAAGAAGTCTAAGAGGTTTGTTAAACAGGAACGTTTTTTACGAAAGCCGTGTTGAGTATCTTTAAGTATGTTATTTTCCTCTAAGTGATTTACGAGTCTGTCTCGTATGACCGTTTCTAGCATTTTACATACAACTGAGGTTAAGCTAATTGGACGATAGTTACTGGGTAGGGATTTGCTGCCTTTTTTTTAATATCGGTGTTACGTTGGCTAGCTTCCACTGATCGGGCATAGTTCCAGACTGCAAGGATTTATTGAATAGTAATGTCAGTGGTTTAGAGAGCTCATCCTTAGCTTCCTTTAGAACTCTAGGCGAGATTGTATCAGGTCCAGGCGTTTTATTTACCTTGAGTTTATCTAAACAATTCAATACTTCTCTCTCTGTAACGGTGATATTGCTTAGAACATCTGAATTATCAATCTGAATCGGCGATGGTGTAGGGATATCACTGAGGTCTTCTGTTGTAAAAAACTGATGCAAAGAAGGTATTGAGGGCATTACTCATTTGTTCTTCATCTTTGGTGTATTCTCCATTTTCATCGACTAACGGTCCAACAGTTGAAGTAACAACTTTTTTCTTTCTGATATAACTATAGAATTCTTTCGGGTTTGTTTTACTTTGATTCGCAATATGTAACTCTAAGGTCTTTTTACTTTGCTTAATTAACTTTTTGGCTTTGCGTCGTAGCTCTACAAATTTCACCCGTTCTTCGTCATTTTGTGAGGATTTTAATCTATCATTAGCAAATTTTTTAGCAAGCAGGCAGTTTGAAATATCTTTATTCCACCATTTGGGCTTATTATTATGGCCTGGACGCCGAGTTTTCGATGGTATGCAGTCTTGCACTGCTTTTAGGTAAGTGGCTTCGAATAACTTCCAAGATGTATTTATGTCGTTATTGTGAATTAAAAAGCTCCAGTCAGTTTCTTTAAACATAGCTCTAAGTTTATGGAAGTTTGCTTTCTTGAAATTAGGGACTTTTTCGATGCTACTATTTGGTTCGTTACTAGTAAACTTTAAAGTGAAAGTTATCGTACGATGGTCGCTGTTACTGAATTCATCACCAACATTCAAATTCTCTATTAATTCTTCTTTTGTTGCAAGTACAATGTCAAGAACGTTATTACCACGGGTCGGCGTTCCAACAAATTGATAAAGCGAACTCTCTTGCAAGTTCGTATACAAGTCATGTCCGGAGTGTGAAGTAAGAGTATCGCCCCACTTGGTCACAGGTAAATTAAAGTCACCAAAAATTACGGTATCTTGTGAGTTACTTACATCTGCAATTTGTTCGTAAATTTCTCGGTCAGTTTGCACTGATTGAGCTGGAGGTCTGTATATTAATGCAAGTATTATTTTGGTACCTTTATTATTCTTTATTAGCACAAAAGATGCGTCGACGTTCACAATTTGAGGTTTTGACAAGAGGGTAGGGTTAAGACTTTCTTTGATATAAAGTAAAACGCCACCTCCATTTCGATTTATTCGGCTTTTCTCAAACATTACATAACCGGGAAGTGAATACTCTGCTAAAAAGTCTCTATCTTCTGTATTGAGCCAAGATTCTGTTATGCCAATCACATCATAATTTTCTGTAAACACTAGCTCCTCTAAATCTGAAAATTTATTGCGTATGCTACGAGCGTTTGCATAGAAAACCTTTAAATTTGTTATTTTAGAACTCACGGAACGCTCTTTAATAATATTTTTGGTTCTTGTCGGATTTACATTTATGTTCATGGCTGTCCTCGGTCCTCGCTGTCTTCGGTCCTTATCGCTGGTGGTCCTCGGTTGCCTCTGTTTTTTTCTTGGCGTTGGATGATTTATGTCACTGCTGCTTCTTCTCGGATGGCGTTTTTTGATCCATGGCTGCGGACTGCTTCGTGTAGATGACCCATGCGTGCTGAACCCACAGGGTTTAGATGAGTGCCATCCTTGCGGAACAGTGTAGGCTGGTTGTAGAAGTTGTCCCAGAGGTTGATGAATTCAACTTCTTCCCTCAGACACAAATGTTTTAGTCGGCTATTTGTGCTGAAAGCCTTGTCGTAGAATTTGTCAGGTGCGTCGATCTTGGGGAGAATGCCTGAGATGATGATATTCCTTGACTTGTTTTTGTAGTGCTGGATCATCTTGCGATATTTCTCCATCAACTCTTCGGATCTGGTGCGCATGACGTCATTTGAACCAGCATGGATGACAAAAAGGGTATTTTCATTTGCATCCTTTGTGGTATCTTCGAAGGCTTCCACAATGTCGTCCAGTCCAGCTCCTGGGATGCAAAATCTTTTACAGAGAAGGGGCTGCTGGAAGTTGTTTCAGATACCTGGGTTTCGGTGAGGGAAAGAAGATCAGGTTTGGAGGAGGAGAGATTGTGTTCGACAGAGTGAAAATTAGAGGAAAGGCCGCGAATATTGCAAAAGTTGATAGTAAGAGTGACAGGCCATGGTCCAGAGCATTTTGAGGGGTCATCAGGGGAAGGTCGGGCATGTGTAGGGGCATGTGTAGGGGCATTTATGGTGGCCCCCCCCCCCCCCCCCCGGGGACTCCGAGGCAGGGTCTGTGTTTATAATGTTTGTAAATTAATTTTGAAGGAGGAAGTGTGGTGTGCATGTAAAGTTTAGTGAAGTAGATAGGAGGAGGTGTATGTGACTTAATTAAGCTTAGTATTTTATAATTTTATTCTGAATAAGTTCTAAGCTATCATTCAATAAATATGATGTGAAGATTCTTCAAGTTTCAGTTACCTTCCTGTTATATCTTTAAAAGGTCTGATACTATTATATTTACATATAATAATTAGTCTCTCAGATTAAACGGAGTGGTGACAGTTTTCAGGGAGCTATAAACAAAGTCTTAACACCAGCTCAAGTCACCTTATATCAACACACTCCTGAATAGTAGTAAACATTCGTAATAAAAGTCCGAGACACTCGGCAATAATCTGTAGCACTTGGGTCGGGAAGCCTTATTTTCGCGCATGCTAAAAAATATGACCCCGAATGCACACAAACAACGTTCGGTGGTTTTTGGTGGCATACGTTTGCATACATACAGGCCTTATTTTACACTCTATATAATTAGGCAACATTCTCGTGTATCCTGTGAGGGGGGAAGGGAGGGAAAGGAAGGGGGAGAGGAAGGGGACGGGCTAAGGGGAAGGAAAGTAGAAGAAATAATGAAAGAGAAAGGAGTGGAAGGGAGAGAAAAGGAAGGGGGAGAGGGAGCTGAGAGGGAGAGAGAAGGAAGGGGGAGAGGGAGGTGAGAGGGGAAGGGAGAGAGAAGGAAGGGGGAGAGGGAGGTGAGAGGGGAAGGGAGAGAAAAGGAAGGGGGAGAGGGAGGTGAGAGGGGAAGGGAGAGAGAAGGAAGGGGGAGAGGGAGGTGAGAGGGGAAGGGAGAGAGAAGGAAGGGGAGAGGGAAGGTGAGAGGGGAAGGGGAGAGAAAAGGAAGGGGGGAGGGAGGTGAGAGGGGAAGGGAGAGAGAAAAGGAAGGGGGAGAGGGAGGTGAGAGAGGAAGGGAGAGAAAAGGGGGAGAGGGAGGTGAGAGGGGAAGGGAGAGAAAAGGAGAGGGAGGTGAGAGGGGAAGGGAGAGAAAAGGAAGGGGGAGAGGGAGGTGAGAGAGGAAGGGAGAGAAAAGGAAGGGGGAGAGGGAGGTGAAAGGGGAAAGAAAAAGGAAGGGGGAGAGGGAGGTGAGAGTGGAAGGGAGAGAAAAGGAAGGGGGAGAGGGAGGTGAGAGGGGAAGGGAGAGAAAAGGAAGGGGGAGAGGGAGGTGAAAGGGGATAGGGAGAGAGAGAAGGAAGGGGGAGAGGGAGGTGAGAGGGAAGGGAGAGAAAAGGAAGGGGGAGAAGAGGTGAGAGTGGAAGGGAGAGAAAAGGAAGGGGGAGAGGGGAGGTGAGAGGGGAAGGGAGAGAAAGGGAGGGGGAGAGGGAGGTGAGAGGGAAGGGAGAGAGAAGGAAGGGGGAGAGGGAGGTGAGAGGGGAAGGGAGAGAAAAGGAAGGGGGAGAGGGAGGTGAGAGTGGAAGGGAGTGAAAAGGAAGGGGGAGAGGGAGGTGAGAGTGGAAGGGAGAGAGAAGGAGAACAAATGGGGAGGGGAAGTGAAAAGAAGGGGAAAGGATGGGGGGAGAAAGAGAAAGGAGGGGGGAAGGTATCCATTCTGCCCTGTATTGGTCTGTATTCTGAACTATTCCGTATTATTCTACATGATTGGGTTGTATTCGACATTTGTAACGGTCCCTTTCGGCCGAGTGATCAATAATACGCATTCTGAGTCACTCGGTTCGACACTCTTGAATGTGTGAACCCCCTTTACTCTGTTATTGTGGCTTTACCCAAATAATTACATAACTTTTAAGAGAAATACTTTCCTGTACAAATAGACGGTGCACTCTAATAGGAAACAATTGAGGTAGTTAGCATTGATTGAGGGATAATACAATGATTATGGATTACGTGTTTAAAGTGCCTGTTTTTTTTATTTAATTAGTGTGTCAGAACCTTTCATTAACATTTGCATCACAGCATGCAATTGTATTGTGAATATAATTTAATTAGGATATCACTGAATTTCTAATATTGAGTTGATTCTTTATATTCGACAAGGGGGATTATATGATCAACAATTCTTAAATATTGTTAATCATGAATATCGAGGTAAAAATATTCGCACAGAGAGAGAGAGAGAGAGGTAAAAGTATAGGGAAACACGATATGGGGATATTGGATAGCCATGCAAATTGTGATTGATTGACATGCTCCAAATGAATGACGAAAAAAGAAAAAAATAGTAGAAATGAATGAGTGAAATACAGTGACGGGAAGAGGGAAAAGAAGGCATAGAATATAAAAGTACTGCTGTAGAGGGATTAAAACAATACCGTGACGGACACTGTGTGACTGTCTGTGGTAGTCTAGATGCAGGCACACACAAACATTGTTACATATAATGTGACGCTTCTGCATAGTAACCACGTGTGGGCATGCGCGCGCGTCGGCTGCCCAGCCGTTTAGAAACCGGCTGGCGGCAGCCGGCCGGCCGGCTTTTCCTTAGTATATATCCTACGACAATGTAACTAATGTCTGGGATATTCTTATGTTGTTTCACAGCTTGTAGCTGCCCTTATTCTTAACCAACGCATCTTAGTATATTTTATTCTCGATAGTTGATTGTTTCATTATAATATATAAGATGTAAGTCTAGTGAGAGTGGGAGGAGACGAACGGGAGAGAGAGACCGGCTGGGGACGTTGCTTCGCGCGGAGAGTCCAGCTTGGGACGAGCCTGATGTTGCCATATGCATTTGACTGCAACGTTAGGCTTAGTTTCGACTCACGCACGGGGTAGACGATTTTGACCCGGCACCTGTGTTGAGTGTTGCCAAGCCTGGGATGTATTCTGCATGCCTAGGGCGGGGTCCAGACAGATTCAAGACTCAGAGCTCACCTCACTGTCGTACCCTTCGGACCCCCTTGATATCTATCCCTCTCAACCCCACTTAGAAACTTTCTCTCTTACTTTGTATACCTTCTTTCCACTACTTCACCAATCTATTTAATTATCCCATCCCCTTGATAGACCTTATATCTATTATTGTATTAACGACGAGCTCTCAGATAATTAGATAGGATTTTGGGCCTTATGCAAAGATGTAATTGTTAATGAGACCTAGGAATTTTTTTGTTTTTCTCATATTTGGTGGTTTCATGCTTGCTAGTGTGTTCTTGTGTCAGGTTAGCAGGGGCTAGACCGGAGGGGAGGCTTTTTGCGATCCTTTAAGTAAAGTCTGCTGGTGCGAGTCCTGTGGACCCGCACGACTTTACTACGATACCCGTGGGAGTCTGGGGGCATTTTCTTGTCTGTGTCCCTGTGTGTCTAGTGTGTTGTGTGAGGGCCCTTGCCTAGTCCACTCAGCACTGCGCTAGCACGTCTTGCTTTTGTTTTAGGGTCGCCAGGAGATAGTCAGATACTTGCGATCTGAGTCTCTCAAGAGAGCACCCTTTCAATTAGAGTAATTTGGCGCACAGACTTGGGAACGTCCCTAGGCTAGAGCAGGTGGCTCAGCCCGGGTATCCGAAGCCTATATCCATCCGGCTAGACCTCTGCCACCTGGCAGATTAACAGCTAGGGGTTTATCATCTCTGTATGCTTCTTATTGTGCCACAGTTTACCGTTTTTGTGAGCATTGTGAGTCAGGGTGTGGCTTAGAGACTCTGTCCGAGCAGGCTTGCCTGACTAAGAGTGAGAAGCACACCTGTATGTGGTTATGTTGCGAGTTGCTACCTTTATTTAATTATACCTATGCCATTATACACTGTAGGTCCTATCACTAGTATTTATTCCTGCTTATGAGTTGAGAGTTCTCTAAATCCGTAACGTACTTTCTTTGCTAAGCATCAGATCCTACAGTAGCCGCATGCAGTTTAGAACCAGATGTTTTGAGGACTGTTTGCTTTCACCTTCTTTCACGCAGGGGTGATTAGTTGTATTAATTAACGTAACGTTAAATGTACTTTCTTCTAGTTTGTTATTAAATTGTTTCTGCAATTTAATTCCGTTATCTATCTTTTCCTTGAAGCTTTAAGTCAACTTAATTGTGTGATATTTTATATAGCCTGCTTGACTATCAGCAGTCTATAGTGCGTGCACCCTGTAACCGAGTCATAGGATACCTTGTTGTCCAGGCAGGACTCTTGACGGTTTAGGGTGGTTTGTTGCCTGCGTTTATAGATAAGGGTTGGATCTAGCGTTTTCCGTTGTTGCTTGTTGCCGCATACCTAGTCCAATAGAAAGAGCCCAGTGTTTATATATCCTAGGACGTAAAAAATGGCGACCTTGCATAGGATTTACTGAACAGAGGAATATAGTGGTCATTTGTTTTGAGATTCCTTATGATTAGAGGAATACAGTGGACATAAAAAAAAAAAATTGGGAGCAACCAATATAACACATTAAAGACTTTAAATAACATTAGTATATACATACTTGCATAGGAGATAAGGCACATTCTATAACCGTGATACAGTACACAAACATGTCTAATACATCAGAACACAGTGATGGGTCAGGTCACGATACGGGCTCGAAGGGAGAAAGACCTGTGGAGTGGCTAGTCGATAGCGAGGAGGGTGCTAGAAGATTTTTAGAGGTGCCCCTTACCGCTGCCAGGGTGTTGAAGCTGAATAAGTATGGCTTAAAGTGTGTGGCAGGTCTTCAGGGTCACCAGGGTTTAAGTGGCATGAGGAAAGATCAGCTGAGGACTTTGATATTGGGTTTAGAAGGGAGAGACCTGGGTGGAGAGGCGACTGGGGGCCCCGGTCCCCAGCCCCCCCTCCACTCTACCCCCGTATCAAACGTCAGGGTGCCTGAATTTAGTACATATCCCAAAGTTGATGGTCAATGGCAGCGTGGAATTCAATCACAGGGACCCTCCCCATTAAATGCATCTTCCCCTCCTCAAGGGTTGACTCCAGATTTGTTGTTTCGGCTTGAGATGGCCAAGGTTGAGGCTGCCGAGAGACAGGCTAGTGTGCAGGCTGAGGTTGCTAGAGCTCAGGTTGAGGCTACCGAAAGACAGGCTAGAGCTCAGGTTGAGGCTGCCGAGAGACAGGCTAGTGTGCAGGCTGAGGCTGCAGAGAGAACAGCTATACGAGAGGCTGAACTGCAGGCAGAGTCTACTAGGTATCGGGCTGACAGGGAGCTGGAGAGATCTCGAGTGGAGGTAACAGGGCGAAATATTGGGGGAGGTAACAGACATCGGGACCAATCATTGTCGCACCTGCTTAAACTAGTTCCTGTGTTCGATGAATTATGTGTGACTGAGTTTTTTATGCGATTTGAGAAGAAGTGTCAGGAACACCAGTGGCCTCAGGAAAAGTGGGCAGCATTAGTTTCATCAAGACTCCTAGGAAAGGGGCTAAAAGCGTATGATGCACTACCTTTAGAGTCCTGTGTAGTTTATGATGAGCTAAAGAAGGCTGTGTTACGGGCCTATGAGTTACAACCAGAAACTTACCGCTTGAAGTTTCGGGGTGTTACTAAGGGCAAGGATAGTACCTTCCTAGAACACGCCCGGGACTTGTCTGATGCACTACGACATTGGCTGCGTTCTGAGAGGGCAGCTACTTTTGAGGAGTGGAGTGAGCTGGTTCTCTTGGAGCAGTTCTTTAACCCTTAATTAGCGGCTCACCACATAAGTCGTATTTAATAAAGCTGGACTATGTGGCGGCGCTCGACATAGGTCGAGTGGCAATTTCAGCACGTAATGTTGCTGAGAGAGAGAGACAAGTGGTGGCAGGAGACTAGCGAGCGTATGACTGCTCCAGACTACCGTGGCGAACCTACTGACACGAATCTCAGCTCCCTCCTCCCTCTCTCACTCGCTACATACTGAATTATATGGGGAAAGTACCGAATTACATGCTTTTTGCACTCGCGTTGCACGGTTATTGCAAGAAAACTAGCCATCATAAAAGGATCGTTATGGTGTCATTCGAAAGCTCTGTTTATGCCCTTTCAGGGATAGGTACTTGTTTTACGTTCTGGGTCTTATTTAGGCATGAAAATGATCACGTAAACAGCCCTATTTTGGCTAAAAACACCCCGCTGGGCGGTACATATAAATAAACCGCATAGGCCGCTCTTAAGGTGTTAAGTGCACAGGCGGGGACTTAACATTACATATAAAGGAAAAAAATCCTAGAACTCTCCAGGAGGCAGCAGAAATGGCTGACCGCCGACTGTCATTGATTCGAGGGTGCGGAGCAGCAGCTAGGAGTGAGTCGGGTGCAAAGGATCGTACCCCTCCCCCTCCCAAGAATTTTGATACACATAAATACACAAAACCATCTAGCACTGACAATAAAACTGAACATAAACCAAATACCGTCCCGTATAAGAAGTCTAATGGTACCTCCCACTCCCAAGGGAAACCAAAGAGTAAAGAGAGCTTTGCATGTCACAAGGAGGGTCACTTTGCAAATGCTTGTCCGAACAAGCCACCAAACAAGGTTGTGTCATTGGCCCGCAGCATAGGGGTGTCGCCTATATCTTCTGAGTTTGCCAAGGGTAGTTCGTCAGAGGTTGGGACACAGCCTGTGTTCAAGAGTCTGGAAGGCTCGAACCCTGCCCGCGACGTCTTTGGGGGTCATAGAGGGCATGGTTTTGTGAGGTGGGCTGGCGAAAGGCGAGGAGTTAAGCTATTGCGTGATACTGGGGCTTCTCAGACCTTGTTAAGGAACTTTACTGGTAGACCGATTAACGCTGCTCGGGTGGTGGTAGTTCAGGGGATCAATGCTACGAAGTCCTACCCGCTGGTGCAGATGGAGCTGGAGGTTGATGGTGTGGCGAAGGAGCTGGATGTGGGAATTGTAGAGAACTTGCCTGTTGGGGGCGTCGACCTCCTCCTCGGCAACGACTTTGCGGTGCCTGCTTCTAAGGTTTCACCCTTGGTCGTTGCCGAGAAGGCGGCCGACGTTAGTAGGGAGGACCAGGAGTGGGTTGAGAAGTGTAGCGTACAAACCATGGCGTGTGTTGTGACGCGTTCTCAGACATCCGGAGCCTTGCAGCCACCACCTCAGTCTATCAAACCGCGGAGGAAAGGTCACAAGAAAACGGGAAGTGTTGGTCAATTGGAGAGTTTTGAGCCGGCAGTGTTTCTTGGTGACTCATTATTGGCACCTATGTTAGAGTCTGGAGAGGCCCCGGGGCCTGTCACCGCTAGTGCAGGTGCAGGGCAGGAAGAGACTCTGCGACAGCATCGTTATGCGCAGCGTGAGGAAAGGATGGCTCAGCGGGACATTGGAGGTGGAAATAAATTATTTAAGATGAACTTGGATAATCTCGCACCTGCTGATATATGTTCCTTGCAGCTGGAAGATCCTGAAGTCAGGGCATGTGGTAATGGTGCTATCGAACTGGAGAGCGATGGGGATGCGCAGCCTGGTGATTTTTTCTTGTCTGAGGGGATCTTGTATCGGAGACATCAGGATCCCAAGAAAAAGTGGGATGGCGGGTCAGGATTAGTGGACCAGTTAGTAGTACCGAGGGTGTGCCGTGAGAGCTTATTGAGATTAGCTCATGATGTGCCTTTGGCAGGGCACCTGGGGGCACGTAAGACGGAGGCAGCTCTGAGCAAGCTTTTCTGGTGGCCTGGGTTAAAGGCGAGTGTCGTGTCATGGGTGTCACAGTGTCACACTTGTCAAGTTGTTGGGAAACCCAATCAGGTCATCCCGAGAGCCCCGTTACAACCCATCCCTGTCATTGGGCCACCCTTCAGCAAAGTAGTTATCGATATGGTTGGTCCATTGCCCACCACTAGTGCCGGCAATAAATTTGTACTAACTGTAATGGATGTAGCAACACGGTATCCAGATGCTTACCCCATGTGCAACGGGATGGCTAAGACTGTTGTCAAAAACCTACTTGTCTATTTCTCTCGTTATGGCTACCCTCAGGAGATCCAGTCTGATCAGGGATCCAATTTTACTTCTGCTCTGTTTAAGCAGACCATGCAGCAACATGGGATAGTGTCTGTGGTGTCATCTGCCTACCATCCCGAGAGTCAGGGAGTTTTGGAAAGGTGGCACTCGACTCTCAAGAGTATGTTGCGGTGTTATTGCATGGAAAATGGGAAGGACTGGGATCTAGGTCTCCCATACGTTTTATTTGCTGCGAGAGAAGTACCTGGGGAGAGCTTGGGATTTAGCCCGAACTAGTTGTTTTTTGGACACAGGGTCCCCATAGTCAAGGAGATCTGGGAGGGAGTAACAAAGCCATGCTCACTTCTAAAGTATGTTGTTGAAAGCCGTGAGAGAATGCTAAAGAGCTTGGAGGTAGCAGGTCGGAACCTTAAGAGTTCACAAGCTCAGATGAAGGACAGATACGACCAGAAGGTGAAGCTGAGGGAGTTTGAAGTAGATCAGGAGGTACTGATACTACTGCCTCTGGTGGGACACCCCTTGTCTGCCAAGTATTCTGGTCCGTATCGGGTTGTAAGGAAGGTTTCTGATCTCGACTATTTAGTAGCTACTCCTGATCGTAAGAAAAAGAACCAACTCTGCCATGTAAATCCGATGAAAGAGTATGTGAGGCGCCCCTCCGAGCCTCTCACTGTCCCGGTGTTCATCTGCAGCGATCGTGGTGGAGAAGGAGGAAGGGACAGTCAAGCTGCGGGGGAGGATAATTGGGATTGTCATGTTTCCGCGGATCAGTGGGCGGGGAATTCTAGACAAGTGGCTCACGAGTTGATATTGCACCTGCATGAGCAACAGCGTGTAGCTGTGCAGCACTTGTTTGATTCAAACCCAGCTGCTTTCGCGGAGCATCCTGGCCTCACTACTCAAGCGGTGCACGATGTCGATGTTGGAGACCACCCGCCCTTTAAATCAGTGCCATACCGTGTTCCCCCTATTAAATTACCAGCACTTAGGGAAGAGCTGGATTATATGCTGAAACGTGGGCTGATTTCTGAGGGTGCAGTAAGGTGGACTTCCCCAGGCACACTGCAGCCCAAACCAGATGGCAAGGTGCGGTTTTGTATAGATTTCCGCAGGTTGAATGGCTTAACCCCCACAAATGCCTACCCTCTCCCTCGCGTGGACGACAGTGTGGATAAGATAGGAAAAGCCAAGTTCCTCACTAAGATAGACCTTGTTAAGGGTTATTGGCAAGTGCCCTTGTCTGAGCGAGCGCGAGAGGTGTGTGGGTTTGAGGTGGACGGTGCCACATATCGTTGCCATGTTATGCCATACGGGCTGAAAAATGCCCCTGCAACGTTTCAGAAATTAATGAACGACATTGTAGCCGACATTCCCAACTGTACGGTGTACCTAGATGATGTCATAATATACGACGAGGATTTTAACAGTCACTGTGCTCACATCAGACAGCTTTTTAATAAACTGAATGAAGCAGGTTTGGTGGTAAACCTGGGTAAATGCGATTTTGTCAAAGCCACAGTTTTGTACCTGGGGTTCGAGGTGGGGATGGGTCAGGTGTGCCCTCCACAGACAAAGATCAAAGCCATCGATCAGTTTCCCCAGCCTACGACTAAGAAACAAATCATGCGGTTTCTAGGCATGATAGGCTATTATCGTCGCTTCATCAAAGGCTATTCGACTGTACTTGCACCTTTAACTGACTTATTATCTAAGGACAAGAAGGTCCGGTGGTCTCCTGAGTGTGCAGAGGCGTTTTCCTTGGTGAAACACTTGTTATGTACCCACCCCATACTCAGGGCCCCGGACTTCAGCAGACCTTTTCAGCTGGCGACTGATGCCAGTGGCGTAGGGGCTGGGGCTGTCTTGTTACAGACAGATGATGAAGGTATCGAATATCCAGTGAGTTTTTACAGTAAAAAATTCAATAGTGCACAAAGGAATTACTCTGTAATTGAAAAAGAACTCCTGGCGATAGTGCTGGCGCTCAGGCACTTCGATGTATATGTTCCTGCTTTCGGACCAGTCGTAGTGGTTTATACCGATCATCACCCTCTGAAATTCTTGAATCAGTTTCATAACCGGAATATGAGGCTGACCAGGTGGTCACTCATGCTTCAGGAGTATAATCTGGAGATACGCCATATTGCCGGTTCTGATAACGTGATAGCGGATTGTCTATCAAGGGTGGATGATGTTGGTTAGACTGCCACAGGATTGAGGGTTGAGTGTGGAGGAAAATAGGCTGTCTCTGTAGTTCAGCCGAAAAAAACAAATAAAAAAAGCAAAAACCTTATAAAAACTCTTTATTTTTTATAACGTGTAGAATTTTGTATAAGATGTTGTAGCAGTATCTAAGTTGAATGTTTTCGCTTATTGTAGCTAAGTTAGTTGAACTTGCTCGGTGGAGTGCAACAGTCTTTATTTTTTTATATATAGTGCCTTGTGTCGCAACAGTGTGTGGTACTATGAGAAGCTTTCTGTTAGATATGAAGAACTTAGTCAAGGGTCTTATATCTTGGGGGAGGTGTGACGCTTCTGCATAGTAGCCACGTGCGGGCATGCGCGCGCGTCGGCTGCCCAGCCGTTTAGAAACCGGCTGGCGGCAGCCGGCCGGCCGGCTTTTCCTTAGTATATATCCTACGACAATGTAACTAATGTCTGGGATATTCTTATGTTGTTTCACAGCTTGTAGCTGCCCTTATTCTTAACCAACGCATCTTAGTATATTTTATTCTCGATAGTTGATTGTTTCATTATAATATATAAGATGTAAGTCTAGTGAGAGTAGGAGGAGACGAGCGGGAGAGAGAGACCGGCGGGGGGACGTTGCTTCGCGCGGAGAGTGCTTGGGACGAGCCTGATGTTGCCATATGCATTTGACTGCAACGTTAGGATTAGTTTCGACTCACGCACGGGGTAGACGATTTTGACCCGGCACCTGTGTTGAGTGTTGCCAAGCCTGGGATGTATTCTGCATGCCTAGGGCAGGGTCCAGACAGATTCAAGACTCAGAGCTCACCTCACTGTCGTACCCTTCGGACCCCCTTGATATCTATCCCTCTCAACCCCACTTAGAAACTTTCTCTCTTACTTTGTATACCTTCTTTCCACTACTTCACCAAGCTATTTAATTATCCCATCCCCTTGATAGACCTTATATCTATTATTGTATTAACGACGAGCTCTCAGATAACTAGATAGGATTTTGGGCCTTATGCAGAGATGTAATTGTTAATGAGACCTAGGAAGCTTTTTTGTTGTCTCATATTTGGTGATTTCATGCTTGCTAGTGTGTTCTTGTGTCAGGTTAGCAGGGGCTAGACCGGAGGGGGGGCTTTTTGCGATCCTTTAAGTAAAGTCTGCTGGTGCGAGTCCTGTGGACCCGCACGACTTTACTAGGATACCCGTGGGAGTCTGGGGGCATTTTCTTGTCTGTGTCCCTGTGTGTCTAGTGTTGTGTTGTGTGAGGGCCCTTGCCTAGTCCACTCAGCACTGTGCTAGCACGTCTTGCTTTTGTTTTAGGGTCGCCAGGAGAGAGTCAGATACTTGCGATCTGAGTCTCTCAAGAGAGCACCCTTTCAATTAGAGTAATTTGGCGCACAGACTTGGGAACGTCCCTAGGCTAGAGCAGGTGGCTCAGCCCGGGTATCCGAAGCCTATATCCTTCCGGCTAGACCTCTGCCACCTGGCAGATTAACAGCTAGGGGTTTATCATCTCTGTATGCTTGTTATTGTGCCACAGTTTACCGTTTTTGTGAGCATTGTGAGTCAGGGTGTGGCTTAGAGACTCTGTCCGAGCAGGCTTGCCTGACTAAGAGTGAGAAGCACACCTGTATGTGGTTATGTTGCGAGTTGCTACCTTTATTTAATTATACCTATGCCATTATACACTGTAGGTCCTATCACTAGTATTTATTCCTGCTTATGAGTTGAGAGTTCTCTAAATCCGTAACGTACTTTCTTTGCTAAGCATCAGATCCTACAGTAGCCGCATGCAGTTTAGAACCCCGCATCTTGTCTACTGGTACGATGTTTTGAGGACTGTTTGCTTTCACCTTTCACGCAGGGGTGATTAGTTGTATTAATTAACGTAACGCTAAATGTACTTTCTTCTAGTTTGTTATTAAATTGTGTCTGCAATTTAATTCCGTTATCTATCTTTTCCTTGAAGCTTTAAGTCAACTTAATTGTGTGATTTTTTATATAGTCTGCTTGACTATCAGCAGTCTATAGTGCGTGCACCCTGTAACCGAGTCATAGGATACCTTGTTGTCCAGGCAGGACTCTTGACGGTTTAGGGTGGTTTGTTGCCTGGGTTTATAGATAAGGGTTGGATCTAGCGTTTTCCGTTGTTGCTTGTTGCAGCATACCTAGTCCAATAGAAAGAGCCCAGTGTTTATATATCCCAGGACGTAACAATAACCTACACCAATAATTATTATATTGATAAAGGCGTTCACTTACGTTAATACACTTATATTAATACATATTACTTAAAATAAGTCGACGCAACACATATGCACATAGTTGTTTTGCTTAACCTACTGATTCACTGCTAACTAATGATTCTCTCTCTCTCTCTCTCTCTCTCTCTCTCTCTCTCTCTCTCTCTCTCTCTCTCTCTCTCTCTCTCTCTCTCATCACGCTGAGTTACTTCACAGTAGGACAAAGGCCTCTCTCAAACGTTTTCACTCTTTTCAGTTGGGGAACATCCTGCTTCGTTACAAATACACGTATTCGTGGATTTGAAACTGCGATATCCAATCATATGGCAGGAGATGCTCACCCGTCTATTATATACGCAATAACGTGACTAATAGATAATAAAAGTACAGTTGAGGTGATTACGCTAGGCTGCACTTGGTTGCCACGTTCACCTCCGTATCAATGACCTGATGGAATGTAAAAAATGACCACTAACTCTATCTATCTATCTATTGCCTGATGCCGTGATCCCCGAAGGGGTGGCCACGAACGAACTGCCCCCATGCACCTCTGTCCCCAGTCAGTCGACGCCCCTCCCCCCAACCAGCACCGCCTTCGTTCATGTACTTCCTCACTCCATCCTTCCACCTCTCATTCGGTCTAGCTCTCCCTCTCTGTCCCTCCACCTCGCTCTCCTACACCCTCTTAGTCATTCACTCGCTTTCCATACATTCCATATGGGTGAACCATCTCAAGTTGTTCCTTTTCACACTTTCCAGCACATCTACCTCCACACCACACCTCCTTCTTACTTCCTCATTAGTCTGTCTATCCCTCCATGTGTGGAAGTCAGGGAGGAGTACAGGAGAGCAGTGGAAAGATGACTAGGGGGGTTCGATTTGGAAGTTATGGAGGAAGTGGAGGAGATGAGCAAGGTGTTTAAGGATGAGATCTGTGCAGCATGTGAGGAGGTGTGTGGAGTGAGGAGAAGAGGGAGGGGGGTGAAAGGTACAGCATGGTGGACAGAAGAGGTAAGAATAGCTGTGGAAGAAAAGAAGAAAGCATATCACCTTTATAGTATTTCAATTTGAAAGCCGATCATATACCCAGTTTCCACGTGTTTCCAGGGCTGCTGCACTTTTAACAGTGAGAGGATTTCCACTTCGCTTGAACAGAAATGTGTATGCGTCGCGTATTAGTTGGTGTAATAACTTTTCCCTCAGAAACGTGCCTGGTTAAAGTGCACCACAGTTGTAGCTTTTGGATATACGTACATATGCCATCATATTTAATGAACAGCGGCTATTCCATTCCTGGAGATTTTAAATCAAACATATAATCTGCCAAACAAAAAATCTAATGGATTATATTCTCTATCTATCTATCTATCTATATTCTGACTGCAAATTGAATAATGTATGCAATACTTGCTACAAATGCATTTTAGTCCAGATTTATTGGTATGACATATTTTTACCAAGCATTTCTATTAAATAAAATAATACATAAAGTAATATACATAATCTTCAATATATATTGATGATAACGGTAAAACAGAATTCGAGAGAGGTTAACTGGCGAATTTTTAAACCTGATAGTGTAAGCAAAATAGCTCAAATTATTCTTCATGGCTAGTTCTATCCACACTAATTGTTCAACGACCTCATATATGTTTAACCTCTATAGTACGGTACATAGTATGATTTGAGTTGGGCTTCCAGCTGATTAAATTGTCTGTGGTCGCGACGATTACACTGCCATGATAAATAAAGTCAACTGTGCTGTAGATAGTGAAAATGGTTGTACCTCTATTTATCATTTTGAAAATATAGAGTATTATTTAACCCGTTCACTGTGGTTGCCGTACTGGAATGTCCTGGAAATATCCTGGAATTATTTGCCCATTAAAGCCTATGGAGATTAGCATTAGTGATCTGGATCGCAACAAGTCACCCAAGGCAATGAAATTCTACCCCCGTCTTGCGAGACATATTCAGTGTTGCCAAAGGCAAATGTAGCGGAACATTGCTAATTTTTAACGAATATTGCAGATGAATGTAGCAACGCTTTGGGTGAACCATGTAAGCTAGAGAGGTCGTGCTAGTGTCATTTGAAAGCTCTTTGTGGTCGACGGCTATGGTGAAATTTGATGGTACACAAGGGTAACAAGGTGGTGATGATGTTGGGTGACACAAGCAGGCGGTTTTTTTTTTTTTTTTTTTTTTTTTTCTATGTGAGTGAGGGAGGCAAAAGGCAGAACTGCCTATAGCGAGTGCCTCCCCCAAAGTTGAAAGAGTGACAGGGCCAAAATCAAGGGATGTTCGAGCCAAAATGCCTGGACACACAGAGTTTGAAGCAATTTAAGTCATAGGAAGAGGGAAAAACTGATCCTGGGAGCGAGTTCGAGAGCTCACCTGTTAAATAGAAGAAAGACTGAGAGTAACGTTTCACTCTTGGGTTGGAGAGTTGCACAGAGTGGGGTTGGGATTGTGTTGCATGACGGGTACTACGTGCCCTACGTAAAGGAGGTGGTATACACTGGGAAAGCTCTGAGGAACACTGATTATTATAGTAGCGATAGAATAGCGAGAGAGATGCAACATTGGGGCGAAGAGAGAGAGATTGCAGAGAGTTGGTGAGTGGACGGGAGTTAATGATACGAAAGGCCTTCCTCTCAATTTTGTCTAGGAGAGTGGTGTGAGAGGAACCTCCCCACACATGTGAACAATACTCAATACAAGGACGCACTATGCCCCTGTACAGAGCAAGAAGCTGTGCAGGGGTAAAGAACCCCCTAAGGCGGTTGAGCACACCCAGCTTCTGGGAGGCTGCCTAAGCAAGACTGGTAATATGGTCCTTCCAACTGAGAGCAGAAGAAAAAGAGACACCAAGAATATTGAGAAGATGAAGGATTGATTTTTGTATTGTTGAAGAATAAGGGATAGTCCGCAGGGAGTTCCTGACGGGTAGATAGATTGAGAAATTGGGTTTTGGAAGCATTAAAGGTAACAAGGTTTCCTCTGCCCCAATTGGAGATAGTAGTTAGATCAGAAGTTAAGTGTTCTATGGCTTCATTCCGTTTGTCGTTGAGGAATTGCTGGCTTGGGCGTTCTGAAAAACTAATGGAGTAGTGTAAGGTTGAGTCATCTGCGTATGAATGAATGGGAGTTGAGGTACAGTTGAGAAGGTCATTTATAAAAATTAGAAAGAGAATAGGAGATAGGACAGAGCCCTGAGAAACACTGGAGTTTATAGGGTGAGGAAGTGAGCGATGGCCGTCCACAACCGCAGCTATGGAACGGTCAGATTGGAAATTAGAGACAAAGGCACAGGTGGAGGGATAGAAACCGAAGGAGGGTAATTTAGAAATTAAAGATTTGTGCCAGACTCTATCGAAGGCTTTCGATATGTCTAGTGCAACATAAAAAGTATCACCGAAGTCCCGAAAAGAGGATGACCAAGAGTTAGTAAGATATGAAAGAAGATCACCAGTAGAGCGACCCTTAACCCCTAAGTGTCGGCGCGCAACATAAGTCGAGTATAATAAATCTGGACTATCTGGCGGCGCGCGACATAGGTCGTGTGGCAATTTCAGCACGTAATATTGCTGAGAGAGAGAGACAAGTGGTGGCAGGAGAGTAGCGAGCGTATGACTGCTCCAGACCACCACGGCGAACCTACTGACACGAATCCCACTTCCTCCCTCCCTCTCTCACTCGCTACATACTGAATTTAATGGGGAAAGTACCGAATTACATGCTTTTTGCACTCGCGTTGCGCGGTTGTTGCAAGAAAACTAGCCGTCATAAAAGGATCGTTATGGTGTCATTGGAAAGCTCTGTTTATGCCCTTTCAGGGATAGATACTTGTTTTACGCTCTGGGTCTTATTTAGGCATGAAAATGATCACGTAAACAGCCCTATTTTGGCTAAAAACACCCCGCTGGGCGGTACATATAAATAAACCGCTAGCCCGCTAATCTAGTGTTAAGGAAACCATACTGGCGATCTGAGAGCAGATTATGAGAAGAGAAATGCTTAAGAAATTTGGAAGCAAGAATAGTTTCAAAAACTTTAGAAATACAAGAAATGAGAGCAATTGGACGATAGTTGGAAGGTTGAGAGCTGTCACCCTTCTTTGGGACAGGTTGAATGAGAGCAAACTTCCAGCATGAAGGGAAGACGTTAGAGGTTAGACAGAGACAAAAGAGTTTGCCTAGGCAGGGAGTCAGCACGGAAGCACAGTTTTTTAGTACAACAGGAGGAACACCATCCGGACCGTACGCCTTATTAGTATTAAATTAAGCCCAGAGAGGGTAGAAAGTACATCTTTAGAAGAGATTAGGATATTAGGCATAAGTAAGAGAGAGGAGGGTGGAGAGGGAGGTATAGCACCGGAATCATCCAAGGTGGAGTTTCTAGCAAAAGTTTGAGCGAAAAGTTTAGCTTTGTCAGAGGAAGAAGTGATGGTTGTGCCATCAGAGTGGGAAAGGGGAGGGAAAGACGAGGAAGATAAATTGTTGGAGAGATTTTTGGCTAGATGCCAGAAAGCTTGGGAAGAGCTAGAGTTGGATAGTTTAGTGCATTTATTATTGATGAAAGAGTGCTTGGCAAGTCAAAGAACAGATTTGGCTTGATTTCGGGCAGAAACATAGGAAGAATGAGATTCTTGAGTTTTTAAGGCGTCGGTACCGTTTGAATGCTTCCTCCTTATTGCGGACAGCAGTAGAACAAGCGTGAGTAACCCAAGATTTTTTAGCATTAGTCTGAGAGAAAGAGAATGGAAAGTATACTTCCATGCCCGATAGGATTACCTCGGTAATGAGTTCAGCACTCTCTGAGGGGTTCCCGGCCACAGAAGCAGAAATCATTCCATGGGAAACCAAAGAAGTTCTGCCGGAGAGCCTCCCAGTCGGCAGCGCCAAAGTGCCACAAGGGCCACCGGCTAGGAGGATCGGGTGGCCGTACTGGAGAGATAGGACAGGTGACAGAGATAAGTTTATGGTCGGAGGAGCCCAAAGGAGAGAAAAGATCGACAGTATAAGAAGAAGGGTTAGAAGTTAGAAACAAGTCAAGAATGTTGGGCCGATCTCCGAGGCGATCCGGGTTGGTTGCTGGAACTAATTTGATGAATAGAGATGACTGAAGGCCCCGGGGCCTCTTAACTTAACCCGTACAGCCCCAGCGACGCGTCTGACGCGTCGGCGATGTATGTAACGCACAGCCCCAGAGACGCGCCTGACGCGTCACCCTAATTGCGCCGACCGTAACCTCAGGTGTAGCCACTCAAGAGGGCTCAGATTTGTATGGGAACTGTGTACGTATTCCACGCAACCGTGCCGATGGTTGAAAACTCTCAAAGTCCACGTGCGTGCGCGCGAGCACGCAATAACCTGTTTTTTGGGATAATTGCCTTCAATTTTTTACTCTTGTAAAATCCGTTTTCGGGGGCTCTGTAGGACCATTTTTAAAGCTTTTTGAGCGTTTTTTCGTGGTTTTTCCTTCATTCCTAACCCATTCGCTATTGTTTCTGGAATAAAACCATTTTTTGAAAACCGGCCGGGTTCTGGTGCGCAAACATTACAAAACTAGCCGGGGCTCCACGGGTTAAGACATGATGAGAGTGATGATAGATGATCAGTGAATTGGTGGAACTACACGATGAGGTTAGTACTAGCATGGCAATGGAATGTAATGAGTGAGAATAATTTGGTTTTGTTGCGGTGCAGTTTAGAGAGCAAGTGACTTCCCAGTCGTATTGTGGGAGCCCTACTATTTCACGCATGCGCGAATCCAAATTTATAGTAATTATGTTATTCTACCCAATATCAAATACAGAGCATAACCTAATATTCTTCCCATTTATACTAAATCCTATTATTATGATTCCTAATCCTACAAAATTACTACTTAAGATTACACTTAAACTTAGACTGTCCATGCTCATGGATTTATAGTATGGACAGGTGCTTTCCTAGAGTTGTTCTGGTCTGGTCCTGGAGGCAGAGTGTGCTCTGGCTTGTCAGTGTGAACTGTTATACTCTGCACCGACTGTAGAACTTCGCCCTGATTGACTGGCGGCTTCACTGTTTTGGAGGATGCCAGTTTTCCTTTTATCTTTCCTTCTACACAATGTTGCTTGTGTTCACAATATTTTCTCTATAATATTATCCCAGCAGGGCAGTTCTTTCTTAAGCTTCATAACGGGGAAGCTGCTCATTATATAGAGGTCTTATGTTTCAGCTTCCCGAATAATGATTAGGCTACAGGTGCGTAACGCTGGATTGATTGAGAGGATTAGCAAGATAGGGAGCAACTGATCAATCAGTGCGTAGCAGAGATGCACTCACAGCTTCCTTGGTGATTCTGGTACCTCTAAGTCCGCACCAGAGATTACGATTTGCAAATTTTAATACAGCTCGCTGACTGGTCCAATCCTGTGGAACTGTCGGTGCCTGTATTTTTTCCCACACCATCCCCTTCTCTCTCCAGGTGGGCACCTGACTGCCAAATAAATTTGCCCAAAAAGCATTCAGGTGATGGGGTCCACTGAGACCAGATTTTTGCCTCGAAGAGTGTTGTGGAGAAATATCTGGAGAAGGGACAAAAGTTGTATGCTGCCTTTATGGAATTGGAGAAGGCCTATGTTAGAGTTGATAGAGAAGGTCTGTGGTAAGTACTGAGAATATACGGAGTAGATGGCAAGTTGCTGCAAGCAGTGAAGAGCATGTATGAGGGTGCAAAGGCATCAGTACGTGTAGAGAATGAACAGAGCGAGTTATTTGTTCTGCATGTTGGGTTAAAGCAAGGGTGTGTGATGTCCCCATGGTTGTTCAATATATATATATATATATATATATATATATATATATATATGGATGGAGTCATGAAAAAAATACAAGGAAGAGCAATGGATTAAGGTAAGGAAATGAGTGGAAGTTGCCTGTACTGCTGTTTGCTGACGATGCAGTTCTGATGAGCGATAGTGAATGGGAGTTGCAGGTTCTGGTAAATATATTTGGATCAGTGTGTGAAATTCGGAATCTGAAGGTAAATGAAGGGAAGAGTAAGGTTATGGTCTTTGAAAGAGGTGCAGTCACAGAGTGTGAGGTGAGGTTGAATGGTCAGGCTATGTAAAAAGTCAGCTCATTTAAGTATTTGGGCAGTGTGTTGAGTAAAGATGGGAGTATGGATGAAGAAGTGCAGGAGAGGGTGCAACAGAGGAATAGGGTTGTAGGAACGCTGAGAGCATCAACAAGAAATAGGGTGGTCAGCATGGAAGTAAAGAAGTCCTTGTATGATAGCGTTGTAATCCCGACATTGACGTACGGGAGTGAAGCATGGATGTTGTTGGAGAGACACAAATTAAGAGTGAGAGGGGTGGAAATAAGTTACTTGATAAGTGCTTGCGGAGTTACATGGAGGGATAGACAGACGAATGAGGAAGTACGAGAGTGTTGTGGTGTGGATGTAGATGTGGTGGAAAGTGTGAAAAGGAACACCTTGAGATGGTTCTGCCACGTGAAATAAAAGGGAAGCGAGATAATGACTAAGAGAGTGTACGAGAATGAAGTGAAAGGACAAAGAGGGAGAGGTAAACCGAGATAGAAGCGGAAGGATGAAGTTAAGAAGCATATGCGTGAAAGCGGTGCTGGATGGGAGGAGGGGCATCAACTGACTGGGGACAGTGGTGCATGGGGGCGATTCGTTCGTGGCCACCCCTTCGGGGATCACAGCATCCGGCAATAGATAGATAGATAGAAAGAACTGGAGACACGACAGAACCCTGAGGAACACCGGTGTTGATAGGTGAGGGAGTGAGTGATGGCCATCCACAACTGCAGCTATGGAACAGTCAGAAAGGAAATTAGAGACAGACAGACAGAGAGAGGGATAGAAATCGCAAGAATATACTTTGGAAAATAGGGATTTGTACCTGAATCTATCGAAGGCTTTCGATATGTCTAGTGCAATAGAAAAAGTATCACCGAAATCCCGAAGAGAGGATGACCAAGAGTTGGTACGATAAGCAAGCAGATCACCAGTAGAGCGGCCCTTAAGGAAACCATACTTGCAATCTGAAAGTAGTTTATGAGAAGATAAAATGCTCAAGAAATTTTGAATTAAGAATAGTTTCAAAAACTTTAGAGATGCAAGAAATGAGAGCAATTGGACGATGGTTTTAGGGCTGATAGTGGTCACCCTTCTTTGAGACAGGTTGCATGAGAACAAACTTACAGCAAGAAGAAAGACATTAGAGAAAAGACATGCGAAAGAGTTTGCCTAGGCAGGGATTTAGCACGGAAGAACAGTGTTTTAGTACAACAGGAGGAACATCATCTGGTCAGTAATAAGCCCAGAGAGGGCAGAAAGTACATTCTTACAAAAGATCAGGATATTAGGCATAAGTAAGTGAGAGGGGAGTGGAGAGGGAGAAATAGCACTCTGGAATCATACAGGGTTAAATTTTTAGTAAACGTTTGAGCGAAGAGTTCAGCTTTGTCAATAGAAGAAGTGACGGCGGTGACGTCATTGGAAAAAAGGGAAAAACGATAAAGTAATATTGTTGAAGAGATATTTGGCTAGATGCCAGAAAGCTTGGGAAGAGTTTGAACCTGAAAAGTGTTTTGAGGAACTGAGGAGGAACTGGCCAGAACTCTCCAAGATTGGCGAGAGCGTCCTCCCATGATTGGGAAAGATACCAAAATCAAAAGTTTTGTTCCTAAAGCAGCCGTGTCATTATTCCCGAAGATTCTTGTTCCTGAAGCAGTCGTGGCCCTGTAATAGCAATCATCGTTCCTGAGAGTCTTGTTCCTGAATTTTCAGTGTTCCTTAAGGGGAGGTTATTAGTTTGTTCCCTAGACCTCCATCAAACTTAAAATTTCACCCCCTAGACCCCCTTTCAAGATAAATTTGTACCAAAAAATTTCCTGGTCCCTCTTAAATTAGAGGCTCGCTATCGTTCGCCAGCAAATAATTGACACCTAAATGGCACAAAAGGTCTTAACATTGACATAAATGGGGGGAGAGGTCTTAAAATCGTCAAACTAATGGTGCGAACATCTTAAAATATCTAAAGCAATGGGACTACCCATGAGGGAGAACAGGGTCAAGAAAATAATCCCTAAAGTGGAAATCTCCCCTTAAGTCTTGTTTCCTGCAGTAGCTGACGTAAGGTCGCCACAACCTTTAACACTGCCCCAGAAGTTAAGTCACTACGACTGAGACCCCCATCCCAGCCAGTACCTGAAGCTGCAGTCCTAAAGTTTTGTTCCTGAAGCAGCCTCCGTACCTGTAGTAGGTGAAGTCTGGTCGCCACGACTCAGACCACCGCGGCACCGATCTTAGCAGAAGTCTAGTTGCCATGACTTGGACTGCAACCCTTTCCCCTTGTACTTGAAGTCGAAGCTGAAGCATAGTTGCCCCTACTCGGAACCCCGCTCCATACCTACGTTATTCCCCACTGCCGCCTTTGATCCTGACCAACATGGAAGCCGTGACTCTATCACCCCCAAGGCTACCATGTCCCATTAATTCTATTGTCCTAGAAGCTCTGAACTCCCACTGTGACTCCTGTTAACCATGCTACCCTGATGACCATCCAACGCCAGGATTTTCATGGGACCATTAGAGCCTAACGAGACTTGTCCTTAGCTACAGAGTGGCTGAGATGTTGTTGTATATGTACTCCTGAATATTGTGACTTTGTATTGTATTGTAAAGTTGTGTTTATCGTGTCTGTTCTCTATCTGTATAAATAAAACCCATTATATTTATACTTTTTTTTTTATAAATAGTTTAACCAGACCACTGAGTTACAACATGCAACTCTCATAGGGCTGGCCTTAGCAAAAGACAAGGATTCGGCAATAAAGAGAATGGGTTCATGGATCAAAGAAAACTAAGATGAGCAGGGAGGAGCAAAGCAGGTCGGGACGGTATTAATCAGATTTCACCAATAAGTGAACAAGATTTAAGAAAACTAACGAGACGATATATGGAAAAGGCGGGAGAGTCCGTCAAAATTTTGGAGATTGTTTTCTTGCCAAAATATAGCGTACAAGGATGGGAATAAAGAGAGCATTCAGTAATAATAGGACAAACAGTGAGAGGGACAGGGCATGACAAGCATTCAGGGCGCGGTTCATGGGGCGATGATATCAAATAACCATTGGTCAATCTATTGTGGCCGATACGTAGGCGTGTGAGTAATACTTCAAGGGAACTGGAGAATCGAAGATTGCCACAAACAGGGTGTGTATTTAATAGCAATTTAAACGCAATTTGTTATCAGAAGATTGGGACACCCACAACAGCCTCCACCTCTGCCGAATAACATACTCCATGGACACCAGCCAGTCCTCTACTGGGAGACAGGATTGAGATATGGGTATAGCAACAGCGTCCTTCTCAGATCGATCAGCACGTTCATTACCTGTGATCCCTACATGGGCCGGATTCTAACAGATCAGAACCCATCGGACAGAGCCATGTAGTTCATGTAGGGAATGTTGAATACGGGCAACCAATGTGTGCCGTGGGTTATAATGACCAAGAACCTCGACGACACTACGGGATTCAATATATATGACAAACCGACCAGTAGGAGATTGTAGGATGATTTTAAGAGCAGCCAGAATGGCGAATAGGTCAGCAGTATATAGATGGTGGCATACGAGGGGAGAGAGAGCTGGACACAATGGGCGGATGACACTGCAGCACAACCATCTCCAGAAACTGATTTAGACCCATCAGTATAAATAGCAGTATGACTACCCTTACATTGCATGTGGTCGAGAGTATGTTGGCGTAAGACCTCAGGAGTAGGAAAGGAACGCTTCGTCAAATAGGATAGATACAGACAAATTCGAGGCGGATGTAAAGTCCATGGGGGGCATGAAGGGGCTGGGCGGAGAAGGCTGAGGGGAAGGTTTGTGTTACGGAGCAGCTGGGTAGCACAGACCGGAAAGCTTGTGACATGTGTACAGCGGGAAACGTCAGGTAAGTCAAAGAGAAGTTTGGTAGGAGAGTCACTATTATTAATCCGAAGTGCACTACGCATGGTCACGAGGTCTCGAGGAAGGAACAAAGGAGGTTCACCACTATCCGCTAGAATCAATATGGTGGGTGACGAGCGGAAGGCTCCAGTACTGAGGCGGATGCCTTGATGGTGAAGCGAGTCTAGTGAGCGTAAGGTCCCTTCTGAAGCAGCACCATATACAGGGCAGCCATAATCAATAATAGATAAGACGGTAGCTTTGTATAACATCAACATAGTGGGCCGACGGGTACCCCAAGTAGTATGGGACAATTTCTCCAATAGGTTAAGGGCCTTGCTTTAGCGTAGGAAACGTGAGCTTTCTAATTCAGATGAGAGTCAAACACCAGTCCGAGAAAGTTGTGTTCGCGGCAGACTTCGAGACGAGTGGTTGAGAGACGTAAATCTAGCACTTGGTTGTGTGTCCACCATTTGTCACGGTAAAAGAGTATCGCTTTCATTTTGTCAGGAGAAAATCGGAACCCAACCGAGGAGGCCTAAGATTGGACTTTAGCAATTGCTGAATTGAGTACTCGCTGGGTATGATGGAGATTCTTGGAGGCATAGTTGTTGTTGTTGTTGTTCCCCAAGCTGCCTGGCCGAACAGCCCCAAGGCCCCGGGCAAGGCCAAGGCCATAACCAAGCACCCCCACAGAACCTTCCCTGCCTACCACAATAAAGCCTGGGTGACCGAAGCCACTCCATGGCGGGGAGCTGAGGAGGGTGCGGAAACGCCCGGGAAACCAAAGCCCCACCCAGGGCCCTGTGCCCCTCAGCAATTATGAAGAGAAAGTTGAGGGGCAAAGGAAAAATGTGACGCTTTGGCTTCCAATCTTGGTAAATTGGGAGGTCAATCCACGGAAAAGATGCCGTCACTTGAGATCTAGGAAATACATAAGTAAAAGGAACAGTCGGAGTAAGCTATGGGTATGGCAGAGATCGCTCAGTTCTCACTCTGATAGACCAGCCCATCACCATATGACTAGAACCCAATCCTCTCAGCATCAGCTAGGAAAGGCCCTAGAAAGCCGCCTTTGGCGGGGGGATAGCTCCCCTATTTCAACCCCTTTCGGGGTTGGGCACCCGCCCAACATACATAGTAGAGGCATAGTAGATGGTAACATCATCAACATACAGGCTATGTTTCACTCCTTCTGGTAAATGTAATGTAATATCATTGATCGCTAGAGGAAAGAGAGTGCTGCTGAGAACACAGCCTTGGGGTAGACAGCACTGAAGCGGAAACACATCAGAGACAGTAGTTCCCACACTCACACTAAACGTTCGGCCAGACAAGAAGTTGGAAATAAATTGCGGGAGATAACCCCGGATGCCAGCGGAGTGGATGGTACGTAGGACTTGATGACGCCAGGCAGTGTTGTAAGCCAAAGAAGACAGCAACTGTCAGTGACTTATTCGAAAAACCTTCCTGAATATAAGACTCCAGATGGGTCAGGGAGTCTAAGGTGGAACGATGCGGTTGATAACCAAATTGGAAGGGCGTTAAGACTCCAAATTCACGGAGAGTCCACAGTAACCGTGAATTCACAATTTTTTCCATCAACTTACAAATACAATTCGTCAGGGATATAGGGCGATAGTTTGTCAGAACGCTAGGATCTTTACCTGGTTTTGCAATCGGGATAACAACGCTATGGTGCCAGGCATCAGGGAATTTGCCAGAGGTCCACAAATAATTATAGAAGGTCAATAAGTAGCACTTGGCTAATAGAGCAAGATGTTTTAAAAGTTCAAGGCTAAGATCATCCGGGCCCGGTGCAGAGTACAGACGTTGTGCATGAGGCAAGGGCAGCATCCAACTCCGACATAGTGAAAGGTAGGTTATAATCATGGTTCGAACTAGTGTGAAAATCCAAAGGTCGTCTTTCAACATTTTCCTTCGTCAAACGAAAAGCTGCATCCAAATAATCAATGCTACTTACATGAGCTAGATGACGTCCAAGGATGTCAGCAATGCCCTGGGGAGAATAGATGTGCTGGCCATCCACAAACAAATCCTGGCTTGGAGAATGGAAATGAGAGCCATTGATACGGCCAAATTTACGCCAAACCATGCCAGGTGGTGGAAGAGATGGAGAGGACATAATTCTGCCTAAAGTAAGAATCCTGCCAGCCAATCAACGCCCTGCATTTAACTATCTCTTTAAGTCAGCTGATTTTGACTGTCCGGATGTTTCCCTCAACTCTGCCACACCCTCCCTTGCAACCAATCAGAAGCCTCCGTTGTCGGAGCAGGAAAATACTGTACCCACTGCGCACATCTCTTCACCTTCCAAATCGCTCTCGCTCCCTCCACAGGCCGTCTCTTTGAGTTGCAATAGGTCTATGACATCCGTGCAAGCTCCATATTCCCGTAAGCCACTACAAGACTTTTGCAACCATCTCACTGGGACATATTATGAAGAGATAAGATCAGAGGAGAGGGGAAGGAATGTTCAAAATGCGCGGCCGGAGGAGGCACTGCCCGGGCGGCCGGCTCAACCAATCACAGCACGCCAATTCGTGAGGTGGGGCTATAAAGAGGGGGAGGAGGAGCTGCAGACGTCATTCCCGTCACGGGCCCCACGGAGTTCACTTGTAAGCAACTCATACTCTCTTCCTCACCTGGGCAACAATGGGAACTTGGCTACACCTGCTCCAGCCTCCCAACTCGGCTTTCCCGCCCCACTAAAGTCCACCTCTGGCCCAACACCACTTCCGTCTACTCACCAGATATACCACAAGTATCCTGGTGCCTGTCGTCACAATGCTGGCTTACACACATACAGCAATACAAGAGGGGCGACAGATAGTAGACGGAAGCGAGGATTTCCAGAAGCACTATTGGCCGGCCTTGAGGTGGTGAAGCTGTTCCAGAGAAACTATTACATTTTTAAAGGACCCTTATGGGCCCGAACAAGAATTATGAGAAAGAGAGAAATGCTTGACAAACCCAGTAGACCCAACCTTTAAAAATTTATGTGTTCTTATAGAACAGAACCGAGAGAAATAGATTAGACTTATGAAGAAATAAATGGATGAAGTGTTGAGAGAATATAGCTGTTATTGTTAGAGAAGGCTCCATGCCACTTAACTACCAATAGTATAGGATCTTATAGGATAAGTAGATTAATATGAACATTAAAGATAAAGGGAGGGTTTAATACGAGACTAAGGTTAGAAGCAACTATAGTATTGACGTGGGGATAAATAATAGTTGCAGATAGATCAGATTTAGCTTGAGAAATAGTTAGGATGGATACTAGTCCATAATTATGATGAAAGATACTTTTTTGTTATAAAGGAAACATTGTTATTCGTAGCATTTAAGAATAATAATTCGCCGGTTTGATAATGAACTTTGTGATCATGATATAGTAACAAGTCGAGGCGACTAGCGTAAGGAAATATTGTATTCCTGAGATAAATAGTTAGTGAGTTGTTGTTGTTGTTGTTGTTCCCCAAGCTGCCTGGCCGAACAGCCCCAAGGCCCCGAGCAATTCCAAGGCCATAACCGAGCGCCCCCACTGAACCCTCCCTTGCCGACCACAATAAAGCCTGGGTGACCGAAGCCACTCCATGGCGGGGAGCTGAGGAGGGTGCGGAAACGCCCGGGAAACCAAAGCCCCACCCAGGGCCCTGTGCCCCTCAGCAATTATGAAGAGAAAGTTGAGGGGCAAGGGAAAAATGTGACGCTTTGGCTTCCAATCTTGGTAGATTGGGAGATCAATCCACGGAAGAGACGCCGTCACTTGAGATCTAGAAAATATATAAGTTAAAGGAACAGTCAGAGTAAGCTATGGGTATGGCAGAGATCGCTCAGCTCTCACTCTGATAGACCAGCCCATCACCATAGTAGTTAGTGAGTTGATAGATATAGTATCAATCTGATCAAACATAGAGAGTAATGATGTAATCATGATATATAGAGAATTAAGTGTTGAATATTGATAATATAGGTGTTTATGAATTATTTATTATATTGGACTATGTAATGAGGTATATCTATTTGAGTAAGTGGTGTCAGTGTTATTGAGTTTATCTATTTGTCAGATAGGAGGTCAGAGTGGAGATATTCAAAACAAAGGGTTATATTAATGTAGGTGCCTACGGGTACGGATTTATTTGTATTAGAGATAATAATGTATATAATGTAAGAGTGTTAACGCCTTACGAGCGGGCCCGTCAGTAACTTCTACTGCCCGCCAAATGGGTGGTTTTACCCTAAACGACCTTGTTTCTGTGCTCTTTTTCATGCATAAACAAGAGCCAGAGCGTAATACAATTATGTATCCCTGAAAGGGCGATAATTGAGCTTTCCAATGACACCAGAACCATCCTTCTACGACCACGCATTCTCTTGTAACGATCGTGCAAGACGAAGGAAAAATCCCTAAAATACGGTAATTTCCTTACATTATCCCTGTGTATCGAGGCAGTGAGTGTGGGTGTGTGTGGAGCTGGGCCCAGTGCTGGCGCGAGAGCCGTGCCGAACGGTCAGAGTCGGCCTACGCTCCTCCCCCCCGCTCGTCTCTCTGTCAGAGCCAAATATTGCTCAGAATTGCACACCGCCTGAAGTCGGTCCCCGCCACATAGTCCATGGTTCTCTAGACCGACTTAAGTCCACCCCCGCCAAAGAAGGGTTAAAGATAGGTAAATAGCGGTCAAATTCATTAAAGCCTTGGTCTTTGGATTAGACATATTGAGGCCCACTAAAGCTGATATATTATTTTGGAGACTAGTAATGTGCCAATGGATCGAAGTCGGAGTGAGTCAATACCTGAATAGCGGGTATCCAAATAGGTGGTAACGGGTACTTGCGAATTCCAACGTACAATCTATTGTGGGTCGACGATAATATTCAATCTGAGTGTTGAACTCATTTCGGCCCGAACAGAGGATCAATTGCTAGGGGAACATTGAAATATTAGGGAGTTTGTTAAATAAAGGATATGAACTTCCAAACAACTGTCGAATTATTTCCACCTTAGTAGTATGCAGAGAATTAGAAAATAAGTACTACACTGCCAAGAAGCAGATTTGGCCCTTTTAACCTCCTTACGAAATTTCGCTGAGAACCAGTTGTAATGTGGCCTAAGAGGAAGGATATGGAGGAGGATGGTGACTAAGGGGACAAAGATAGTACGGGAGGGGGGATGAGACTCAGATAGACGTCGATATCGCGAATGAAGGACACGAAGTCTACGTCGAATTGTACGTTTCTGTCGGACTAAGGCTTGGAAGGAATCATTCCACCAAGGCACACATTTGGCTATAGGACGGGTAGAGGAGACAGGAATCGATGCGTCGGCTGCACACTTGATGCATGCAATTAGGTGGTCATTTAAAATGTTATGGTCTCAAGGTATAAATGGGGGAGCATTCCTAGTGTGGAGATGGAAGGCCTGCCAATCAGTCTTTAGAAAATTGTATCTGGGAGGCATCGGGGGCGACCTAGAATCCAGAGACGTGATAAGGATTGGGAAGTGATCGTTAGTGTGTGGGTCGTCTAACATATGCCAGCTAAATTTGTCCACGACAGAGGGTGAACACATGGTAACGTCTATTGATGAAAAAGTATTATGTGTTCTGGAGAAAAAGGTGGGAGTATCCCCCTCATTTAGACAGCATAAGGCAGAGTCTAAGAGCTGTGCGAAGTGTGAACCTGGGCCATCTGTAGCGGAACACGTATGATCCAAATCAGGGCTATGGGCATTAATGTCCCCAACAAAAAGCAGTGGAGCCGGAAAACTATTAATAAAAGAGTGGAGTAGGTGAAGGTCATAAGAATATGAGGGCTGATTGTAAACATTACAGATGGATACGAGACCGTGGTCAGGAATAAACATTTGAATAGCAGAGTATTGGAGATAGTCAGAGGCTAGTGGAAAAGCAGTATAGGACAGTTTTGGGTGGACATAAATGGTAGAACCATATTCGTTGCCGGTAGACAACGAACGGCTTGCTAGACGATAATTGAGGATCGAGTCAGCACTCTGCCGCACGTCTTGGAGGCAGAGGCACATAGGGGAATACACTTTGAGGAGATGCTGGACTTCGCCAAGACGAATGCGAGTAGGCAGTCCGTTAGCGTTCCATTGGAGAATGGATGGGCAATACATTATGTGAGAGATGTTAGGTTGCTGAGGTTGACAGAGCTGTAAGTTTTACATAAAGTTTCATATGTTTGTGGACGATCATTAGGTTTGGTAGAACCAGTACGGGCTAGTGGTGGTGAAGCAGATGCATCATGGAAATTGAAGAAGTTGGCGATTTTTGTGATAAAAGCCTCTTGAGTTATAGAGGCAGCATCACGCTGATGACAAAAATGATGGCAGCAAAGGCAGCTACGAGTGTGGGTCTCAATATGATCAGAGGACGGCAGTTCACGATGTAGGAAATCCCGAATGACCGACGATATTACCGAAGGACCAATGTTGGGCGCACTACTACAGGCACCATTAAAGCACAAGTGGCAGCCGCAAGAATCAAGAGAGGGCGGGATGACCTGAGGTTGAGGATCAGGATGGGGGTGATTGTTGGACTGAAATATCATCAGGCTGTGTCTGGACGATGGAGGAGAGGCCAGGAACTCGAGGAAATGGCACAGACAATGGCGATGGGGGGCCGAGGGTGGATTGCACACGTTTTACGCGATCAGCAGGTGGGGAGGAACCAAGATCATGACCCCTCTTATGGGGAGGTGGGAGGGTATGCGATCTAATGGGAGAATTAGGGTTGGGATGAACAGAATATTAAGTAGAGAGGTCATAAGTAACCATGTCAATATCATGGAGATTAAAGGTAGTCTTAAAGTGAGTCAAGAAATCCAATGGCTAAAGATTACGTTGATGGACATGATCGGCACAGGAACAATCTTGAGGACATTCATGGTAGGAATCAGAAGGAACTGAGTGGCAAAGGAATTTAGGTAGAGCCGCATTCAAGATGGTATGCGATGATTCTTTATGTGGAAGCAAAAGGACTTTCCCACAAGCATGGCAACCACAGGACTCGCCTGGATGGGGCAATGACCAGTTGGGGGGAGGCGAGACATTATCATCACACACAGCAACTCCGGCCTCGATCTCAGCTAGACGATCGTCGACAGGAATAGCAGCTGATCTATTCTTGGAACAAGGAGATATTCCTGAAGTGGGGTGCAACATCACGGTTTTGGTACTGAAACCTTATCCTTACCCAATGTAGATGGGGGCACAGCTTTAGGAGGTGCAGATATACTACCACATGATGGTTCAGTAAGGTGAGGAGAATTGACAACAGGTTTAACAGGGTTACGTTCATGATCTCTAAGCACCTCAAATCGATTTGAAGTGGACACAGCGATAGCAGGCGAAGGAGGACCCCAGCTAGCAGTAAAAGAGAGGGGTCGGCTCTAGGTAGTAGAGAAAGACATCGGCACAGCAGATCGAGGGGGCACCGAGGTATGGGACTGAACCACTGATGCCATGCGGCGCCGGGGGGCAAGACCCTCTCCTTGGAGAAACTGTACCGCATCACGATATGGGAGACCCTTGGTGGACTGCAAATGAACAACCTTCTGATGAAACATATAAGAAGAGCATGATTTACTTGTTGAAACATGGTTCTCACCACAGTTCACACAATATGCCACAGGGGACGAACAGGCACTGTAAAGATGTTGATCGGAGCTAGATCTATAGCATACAGGAAAAAGGGCCCTACAATACTTTTCAGGGTGTCCAAACTTCCAGCAATTCCTGCATTGTCATGGGCGTCTGGTGAATGGTCACACCTGGAGTTTACGACCAGCAACATTGACAGTTGCCGGTATTTCGTGGCAATCAAAGTATATGTTGACTATGCGGAGGGGGGGGCTGACCTTCGGCCCTGACTCCCCTCTCAGTGATGGTGTACGTGTCAACCGATTTGATGGTGAGGTCATGCTTATGGAGCGAGGCGCAGATACATGGAGCAACCTGATAAAAGTCCTGATCAGCGACACAGATGTCAGACGGGAGCCCAATCGTGCCAATACACTGATTTCGTCGGCATGACCTGACATATTGTCATTCGATTCACTGAAGACAGACTGCAGTTAGGTGGACTGAGTTTCATTAGCGACTTCAATCATGCGAGTAGTGGCGAATGTTGCATGCATTGATACCGCTCCCACCTCATCTTGGAGGAGTGCGTAGAGTGTGAAGTCATCCATGGGATCAGCAGTAATCTTGACAAATCTAGGCCACGAGAACCTGGGTTGACGGAGCCACAAACTTAGTATGTTTGCGGCGAAGAGTGGTGGCAGAGCACATGTAAGGCGTCAACGTCGTGATAAGAGAGCCAGAGTCAGAAGAAGTGGTCGGGATTGAGTTAATGGATGTCGTAATAGATGATGGTACGGTAGTGAGAGTAACATGGTCGGAGGTCGAGACAGCTTGTGTAACAGCTGTACTCTGAATGCACGAAGGGGAGATTGAACTTGCAGGTAGAGCAGGAGGAGACTCGGTACGCTCCACTGAGTCTACACTTGGAGGAGAATCGTCAGGATCAATGGCCATAAACTCACAATGTCCAGTAGCAGGCGGGTCATGTGGGTCCATAGTAGTACTGTGCTCAGTAGGGGCTTCCACATTACCGGCCGGGACCTTTGGCGATAAAGCGTCAATACCATGGGGGGAGGGGGAAGGGGAAGGAACAACAATAGCAGCAGAAACATCGTGTTCTAATGGAGTCATCGCCATGAACAGAGAAGGCAAGGACACCTCGCAGGGAACGTTAGTGCCTACACACCAAAGCTCTCCACGCTTAAACGTCGACCAACCAAACACCACATGAAGGTAATGGTTGCTGTCGAGAAGTAGTGGGATCACGGTTCGAGACACGAGTGAACAGCCCGCACTGACTGCAACTGTTAGCATTCAGATTGCTGATCCCACCTAAATATTACAGTACATGCTATACAGCAATAAAAAACAATAGAAACATAGCAATGGAGAACAAGAACAGCATGTTAGGCTATATGTGAGGCCGAGACTAGTTCGAAATCCCAGCACCAATCAACTCCATGTATAAGAAGGGAAGAGAGGGGACAAAGACAAACACTAACTCCATCGGTCGACAGCTCCGGACCCCCAACATGCACAATAGAGCAATCAGCGGGGAGCGCTGGGTTACGGTTTTGGTACCTGGGAGTGGCCCGCCCAATTAACTTGATCGAAATGCAGCTACTTCTACATCCGATACGATAGTCTACCAGGCCGCACGTACTAGCCAGCAACCGCCAACACACAGTGCCCCGAGTAGGCAGCTGGGACAATACGCCTGGTGGTGAGAACAAATGAGAACAGAGGAAAAGAAGGGTGATGCCATGACACTGAAACACTAAATAGAATAACAAAGCAGGTATCCTATATTAGAAACACCCATGTATGTCAACACAGGGCTCCATCACAGAGGGAGGAGTGAACTAAACTATAAGAGACGACAGTAAAAAAAAAAAAAAAAAGGGGAGTGGGGGGGGGGGGAGATTAACTAGTCCACAAAGCCGAGGACTAGCAAATGGAAGGGGAAAAAGGACAGTAGGAGAACGATAGGCCATGCAAAATCAAGACCAGCGGCTGACAACTAAAAAGCGAGGGAGACTCCTCAGAGCCCCACCCACCCTGGCCGCCATGGCCGGCCATCCCTCGCCGATCATTGTGCACCGAGGTATGGGACTGAACCACTGATGCCATGCGGCGCCGGGGGGCAAGACCCTCTCCTTGGAGAAACTGTACCGCCTCACGATATAATAATAATAATAATAATAATAATAATCGGTTTATTTCGAGCCGGTAGCCAATGAGGCTGAAAAAACACAAGTCCTTAACCTAACTTATCCTAAGTAGTCAACAGATTTGACTCTGGCTGCCACAAGGGCGCCTACATACCCCAAGAAGGGGTAGGATGTGGGCAGGGAACCAGGTGGAACCCAGAGGTGGTGCATCCACACCTTACCTCCACAGCCCGGAAAGTTTTTGACAGAAACCTCACAGGTAGGTAGCTGGGATCGAACCCGCGCTACCTGGGTCAAGCGACTAGTCACTAGACAATGGTGACTTAGTGCGCTCGGCCACTGTGACTGGGAGACCCTTGGTGGACTGCAAATGAACAACCTCCTGATGAAACGCATAATAAGAGCATGATTTACTTGTTGAAACATGGTTCTCACCACAGTTCACACCATATGCTCGGTGCCCCCCACGACGGCAACGTGTCATGGCAATGGGGGGTCTATTTATAGTATTCATGTTCTTTCTGACCAGTCAAGTTACCCTAAAAAGTGCCCTAATAATATTGGCACTTCACTCACAATATATAGAGTATGAGTTGTTCTTAGTTTCAGAAGTTCACCACAGAATCCACTGATATGCCATAGACAAACACTAGTGCTATTACCAATACATTGACATGGTATGAAATTCAAATTTTCTAAAAATGTATTGGGAAACAGGATCTAGTGAGAAGCCCACTAGGTGGTGTGAGCATATATAAATCTGAAATGACTAGACAATAGTGCTATTGGTTTGGGAAGCAAAACAAAGGGGAGCAGGTCTTTCCCGCCTTCAGACCATTCCGACTAGAAAATCCCGCCCACTTAGCTAGGTCCATCCCGCCCGAATGTTGTGGGCGGGAAGAGCCAAGCAATCAATACTTCCTTGGCTGATTCCGCCCTCTAAGATTAGACCGTCCCGCCCATTTGTATGGTTGATTCCGCCCTCTAAGATTAGACCGTTCCGCCCATTTGTATGGTTCACAATACCTCAGCTGATCTTTTGTCTATTATGAGGTAATTTTATTCAGATTAGGAAGGATATATGGAGGACAGACAGTTATTCGAGACAGTCTTAAGCATTTCAACTATCACGTCAGATCCTTCCTAAGCTGTATGAGATCGTCTAATGACAGCCGGAATTAATAAAAAGGCGACATAGCCTAAACCTCAAGGGGTAATGTCACATTTTCATGATCACTCCATATTTCGCTACTCTATTTGCAAAATAACTGATTTCTATAAAAATGGGAAATATGCTAATGGATTACTGACTTTTCCGCAGTCAGACCATTCCGACTAGAAGATCCCGCCCCCTTAGCTAGGTCGGGCGGGACGGTCTAATCTTAGAAGGCGGAATCAGCCAAGGAAGGATGATAGTTTGGCTCTTCCCGCCCACAACATTCGGGCGGGAAGGACCTAGCTAAGCGGGCGGGATCTTCTAGTCGGAATGGTCTGAGGGCGGAATAGTCAGTAATCCAAAGCAAAGCACCAAACTAACTGCCAAATAAGGAGGTGCCGCCAATTTGAGAGGTCAAACAAATGTTAAACTGGCTGCAAAAATCTAAATTAATAAATCCTAGACTTCGTCATGTCCAATGATCGAATCTACAATATATTGAAAGTTAGTGTTTAGTGGAAGAATTAGAGATTCGAAATTTTTAGTCAAAAATAAACGAGGCGGGACATAAAAGCTTTTAGTTCTGATATATCAAGAGAACGGAGGATTACAATCGGAACAACTGACTGTATGCTCCCTGATCTATCATTATATGGGCAGGCAGCATGTGGTCTATAAGCGGTATCTTAAAGGATATCTGGGCAAATGGTATTTTTCTTTGTTCTCATGGGCTTAAAGGTGATTTTGTTATCTGTAGTTGATCATCCTTTAAATATGTTAGTACTGTGAAAAGGGGCAGGATTCCAAGACCTTCATATCTAATCCACTATTTATTGCATAGTGATACTCTTTCTATAATTATGTGCATATTACTTTATATAACTGAATGGAAATCATCCCAGATATTGTCTAAGAATATAAATATACATATTTGGGATTATCAAATGACGAAGCAAAAGGGAAACTGATATCGGTGGTGCGGAATTACTACTACTACGAATAATAATGTGTGTGGCTAACCTGGGATGTGCTTCCAGAACAAAAGCATCAAACTGGATGAGGAAGTGAGCGGCAGGCGGTGCAGTGATGGTGACGGAGCAGGTGTGGGAGGGAGGGTAGTGGGCAGGGTACCCTGGGGACGTTAGGATGGTGGCTGGGGCCTGGGGAGTCAGGCTCAGGGACCTGTTGCACGACCATGGCACATCCACCTTCCCTCTACCTCCTGCAACACATACAGGGTTAATTAGCATTGATAAATTGGAGAACACTGAGTTCGAAACCTGGTCGAATAGGAATAATTTGGTGACCGGACAACTCAACCAGTATCCCATTTAAAATAGTGGCTCATTTCAATCAGTAACTCTCAGCCAGTGCCAACTTAACTAATACAATAATATTATTAGGTTTGATAATGTTAAGTTAGTATTTTAAATTGGCCCTTGTTTGCTGGTTAATTTGAAATGTACTCCTTGAAAAGGGCTACTGGTTAAGTAGTACGGGAACATAATTTTGTTTGTGTGCATATGTTACTGAATGAAAAGACATTTAATCCTTTCGCTGCGGGTGACGTTCTGGAACGTCCTGGCAATTTGCAGCAATTTCCAAGCTTTAAAAGCCTGTAAAAACCGTAAAAATTGAGTGTCAGTGGGCGGGAGCGTGAGGGGCTCACCTCCGATCCTCAGAGCAGCCAGCGGCCCACTGAGGTAGACTGTGTCTCGTGCGGGTCTCTCACTGCCTCTCACAACAGTGTTGCCAAGCGAGCGAGTGCTAACAAATAGCGGGTTTCCCGCGTTTCTATGGCACCGCTGCGGGTGAACCAGGCCACCTACGAGGCCCGTTCTGGTCTCATTTTGAAGCTATTTTCGTCTAGTTTTCGGCAGAATACAGTTCATTTAATGCAGATGCTTTATTTATCATTCAGGAGTGCCTGAATATGCCCTAAATAGCTGAAAACACCCCGCAGAGAAAGGGTTGTATGGGGAATGTAATTGCAAGTGTTTTGCTCAACAATGTATTATAAAATAATTATGTTAGTACATAATTATGATGCATACTGTAAGTTGTTATTGTACAATATATTTTGAGCCTGTTTGAAATGTTAATAAACTTAATAAACTAATGTATTTAACAATATGACATTTCAAGAAAACTAATGTTAAGTAAATGTTTAGATACTGACTGAAAAAAATACTAATTATGCTGTAAGTAGAAAGTACACTAATTCATTTTAGTGGAGTTGCTGGTGGTAGTATGCACAACGAATAACTGCTCTTTGATTTTAATGGGATTTACTAAAGTATAATTATAATGTGTGCAAACGCTGAGTAATATTGCTTATAATTATGTAAGTTATGAGAACATGATCTAGTAATACAATCGTCTTGATACTCTAGCATCCACATAACCCACCAGGGAACTAATTATATGCAATTTGCATGAATGTTTTAAAGCGCTGCAATGTAATAAATGTTGGTGTACATTAACCCTCTCCGACATATGACACGATGTTGAGCCTATTGGGGATACTGTAAAGCCTTTGTTACCATCAGGGGTATTTAGAAACCTTTAGTTTAGTTACTTCAACCTCTGCAGTTGTCTTTGAGTTAGCTGTGGGCAGAAAACTAATTTTGGAGAGGTAATTATAAGAGTGAGAGAACTCTATTTCTTATTGCTAATCTGGCAACCTCTGCGTCATAAATGCGTGAAAGGGTTAACTGTACGAGAGGTTGGATAGAGAAAATAGATATAAGCACCTTGAGGAATAAGTGTAACACTTTATCAAACATTGGCATGAATTTATATATGAATCAATTACATTAATCATGATATAACATCGCTTATCATAATGCGTACATACTGTACAACGAATCGGCTAATTCAGCGCATATTTTTGATCAATTAACGAATGTGTGAGTTGAAGTTGCAAAACGACATTATATCATGAAATGGCTTTATATATATTATATATACCATAATCATGGCTGTTTATATTTTATATACAGTATATAGATGGATAAAGTACTGGTTGGTAAATACATAGCTGATGATATGGTTGCAACATTTTATGACTGCAATTACCCTTATACTTATCAAATAATACATGTTCAAATTTGATCCAATGCATAGACATCCTGGGTTATATTTACTATCATGATTGTTTCAAATATATTTCAAATTCAATAAAAATACCTCGGCAAAAACGTATATGAATTATAAGATACCAACTGTCGATAATCTGCTCAAAATATGAGTAAAATAATTGAAATTAGCGTTGTATTTTCTCAGGAAACATATGTTGAGTTACTAATACATACTGTATGTGTGTTGAGCATCATGGTGTAATTGCAAGCTAATATAATAAAATGACGTATTAACTGACCAAAATCATTCATGACGTGCGTTTTTATGTAATTAAAAAGTGAGAGGGTAATTTTGTGAAATATGTTAGTATGACAATGGCACTAATGTGAGGATATTAAATGATAAAGAAATTAGCCGTGCAAGATTATTTTGAAGTTAATAATGAAACCTGGAGCCAAACAATACACAGTATATATATATATATATATATATATATATATATATATATATATATATATTTATTTATTTATTATGTTCTCTCCAGTAACCAACTTTACTCCTAAACTCGATTAATGAAATTAACAAACACATGTGGCAGTCCGGGGATTCGAACCCAGGATGCTCACACCGAAAATCAAAACACTTATGCATTGCACCACGAAGACAGTTAAAGAATGCTGTACAAGCCTACGATTTATTATGCAGTTTCGAATCCTGCATACCAATCTTAGCATGTACAAACATTCCAACTATATATATATATATATATATATTCCAACTATACAGTATATATATATATATATATATATATATATATATATATATATATATATATATGACAAACATGATTCTAATTAGGAAGGAACAATTGAATTAATTTCGAATTAAGCAATCACACACAGATAATTAATGGTCAATAAGCATGAGCTTGGGTGACTCATCTAAATATATTAATCGTGCCATTATGCAATAATATGTGATAAGGACTGAATAGGAAACATTAATGTAAATGAAATACAACAAGATATGGGGGTAATATACATATTTGCAGAATAATTTACATATTAGCTATTGTATAATTATGCAGGATCGTAATGGTTCCGCATTTTGACGCCTTACTAATTTATCCTGAATGTATCCTGGATAATAATAGTTTGTTTCTATTATTAAGGAAAGGTTCCCGAAAATATGTCAAATTCAACATGCACACAGGCATGCACACACAGAGACACTACGACATTGGCAACTAATAACTTTTGAATTAAAGAGGCAGAGAAATAATAAAAAAAAATCAATAATTGAAGACATTCCTAAACATGTTCTCACCCTCAATCTGATTGTCTCTCATCCTATGACCTAAACTGCTGCTCCAAACTCCTTGTGTCCAGATATTTTGACTCTAACGCACCTAAAATTTGGTTCTCTATCGGTCTTTCGCCTGTGGGGGTGACGCTTTTTGCTGGCAGCTTTACATATAGAAAATAAATGCTGCCATTGAATTGTAAATAATTACATGTATTTAATAGGTACGCTAACGTTGTGTGCTTGAATTTCCACTTGCATTTGCAATGTGTTATACTGTATATATATATATGCATATGCTAATATGACCATGCCCATGAAAAGAGCATGAAAGTTGTCCAGAAACATTTAGAGGTGTCTAGCCAAATTATATTTTTCTAGTGAAGCAATTAGAGCAATACAATAACTAATAGTCTCACGTTACTTACAATGCATAAACAATAGATAATCATCTTCCCAAGTTAGTGATAGCTGCATGTGCTATTTAAAAACATAAAAAAATAAATAATGATAAAAATAAAATAAAAATTGAATAATTATACGTCCAACAGATTTCCATTCATTGGTGTGTTTGAACTGCTTGTTTGTTTTTTAATAAGAGTTGGTGTATTTTGGCCTGAAAGGTCTATCTATCTGTATATTGCCAAACGCCTTGATCCTCGAAGGGGTGGCTATGATTTAATTGCCTTTATACTCCTCTGTCAGCCGACACCTCTCCTCCCTCCCAACGCCTTTTTCATTCATATACCTCTCTACTCCACCCCTCCACTTCACCCTCGCTGCATCCACCTATCTCTCATGCACGCATTTAGTCAAAATCGAGCCACTTCAAAGTGTTCCTCTTCACTCTCTCTAGCAAAGTGTTCCTCTTCACTCTCTCTAGCAAAGTGTTCCTCTTCACTCTCTCTAGCAAAGTGTTCCTCTTCACTCTCTCTAGCAAAGTGTTCCTCTTCACTCTCTCTAGCAAAGTGTTCCTCTTCACTCTCTCTAGCAAAGTGTTCCTCTTCACTCTCTCTAGCAAAGTGTTCCTCTTCACTCTCTCTAGCAAAGTGTTCCTCTTCACTCTCTCTAGCAAAGTGTTCCTCTTCACTCTCTCTAGCAAAGTGGTTCTTTAAAAATGTCGGCCCAATTATCCCCACGTTTAACGCCAAGTCAACATATGTTACCCCCTCTCCAGTATTTGCCAACTAGCCTACTCCCACCTTTTAACTTTCTATTTCCTGTAAACAGAGAAAAGAGGATGGCCATGAACAAATAGCTGAATTCAAGGGACTTATATTTTAGTGTTCAAGATATATATATATATAAATACATTTAATATACTCACACAACTTATTATTTCCTTACAGTCATTCCATTATTGTGCACAACACTATTTGTGCTTATTCAGCGTTAATTTTATCGACTGTGAGCCGCATAGCCGTTGTTCTCTCTCTCTCTCTCTCTCTCTCTCTCTCTCTCTATTTTTTTTTTTTTTTTTCGAAGCGACTAAAGCCTCAATTCTAGGGCGTACCCTTGGTCAGTGTAAGATGCACACCAAATTCGACCGCCAGGCTGTGTGTTTGCTTGGTATTTCTTTGGACTAGTACGGAGGATATCCGGCCTCGCATAATAATAAGTGGTAGCGAATGGTATGAGCGCCTACAATGTGATCAATGCTAGCTTCGGGAAAACCAGATCTTCTTGGTCCATAATTGTGTCCGTGGCAGGGCTTCAAGAGCAGTGTTTACCACTTCATTGCCTTGTAATTCACTCTGGTTCTCCTAAGATTCCCAAAAGAAGATAATAATCGACACACAACCAACCAAAATGGATGAATAAAAAGTAATAGATCTTTTAGTAAAAAGGAAAGGAATATATAGAAAAATTAAGACGAAAATTACCTACTTAGGCTAATTACTATCAGACTCTATCAAGACAGGTCTCTCACAAACTCTACCTATACCTGTCCCGGGGAGACACTCGAGCTTCTTAACCTTGGTGGAGAGATTGTCACCTAAATACCTAACCATAGAGTCTCCAACAACATTGATAATATAATTTTGATATTATTATGTCTCTCCAAGATCATCCATGCTCAGCCCTGTACCTGAGGGTAGGGAATGTCACACTATCATGCAGTGACTTCTCGACTTTCATGCTTACCAGCCTATTCCTTGTCATTGCTTTCAGCATTCTTACATTCTCTCTTGCTGTACCTTATCTCGCACTTCCTCCAAAGTCCCATCTTTAATTGTCACACTGGCCAAGTACTAAAATGAGCCTACATTTTCCCTTCACTTCATCTCATTCACTCTATTCAATATCCATAAACGTATTCATTGACTTTAAGGTGCCGTTCCTCACACACGGTGCCAAACCCTGCAACTCCCACTCATTATCACTCATCAGAACTGTATATTTAGCAAATAATAGCACTATCAACTTTCAGTTCCTCCCTTCCCTTAACACGGGTGCTCCAATATTCGCTGTTCTTCCTAATATTTATTTCAGGACTCCACCAATCATGAGGACATCACACACCGTGGCTTTAACCGAACATATAGCTCAAAGAACATTCCCCGGTTCATCCTCTGCACGTACTAATATACCTAATTTAGTGACTAATTTTGTTATCACATATATATGTATGCATGCTCACAGATGTTCTGTTTTCATGGATATGAATATAATTTTGACTACAAAATGTAAGCAAAACATAGGTCTGCTAGTTTACTTTCTACATTGACTGTCTCGACATGGCCTGTGCACATGTATATAGTATATCGAGTTCGATAGCCTTGCCTGATTCCTACATTACTGTCACCTAAGGTAGTGTGGTTGAGCTGTGTACAGGTATTGTGGTTGAGCTGTGTACAGGTATTGTGGTTGAGCTGTGTACAGGTATTGTGGTTGAGCTGTGTACAGGTATTGTGGTTGAGCTGTGTACAGGTATTGTGGTTGAGCTGTGTACAGGTATTGTGGTTGAGCTGTGTACAGGTATTGTGGTTGAGCTGTGTACAGGTATTGTGGTTGAGCTGTGTACAGGTATTGTGGTTGAGCTGTGTACAGGTATTGTGGTTGAGCTGTGTACAGGTATTGTGGTTGAGCTGTGTACAGGTATTGTGGTTGAGCTGTGTACAGGTATTGTGGTTGAGCTGTGTACAGGTATTGTGGTTGAGCTGTGTACAGGTATTGTGGTTGAGCTGTGTACAGGTATTGTGGTTGAGCTGTGTACAGGTATTGTGGTTGAGCTGTGTACAGGTATTGTGGTTGAGCTGTGTACAGGTATTGTGGTTGAGCTGTGTACAGGTATTGTGGTTGAGCTGTGTACAGGTATTGTGGTTGAGCTGTGTACAGGTATTGTGGTTGAGCTGTGTACAGGTATTGTGGTTGAGCTGTGTACAGGTATTGTGGTTGAGCTGTGTACAGGTATTGTGGTTGAGCTGTGTACAGGTATTGTGGTTGAGCTGTGTACAGGTATTGTGGTTGAGCTGTGTACAGGTATTGTGGTTGAGCTGTGTACAGGTATTGTGGTTGAGCTGTGTACAGGTATTGTGGTTGAGCTGTGTACAGGTATTGTGGTTGAGCTGTGTACAGGTATTGTGGTTGAGCTGTGTACAGGTATTGTGGTTGAGCTGTGTACAGGTATTGTGGTTGAGCTGTGTACAGGTATTGTGGTTGAGCTGTGTACAGGTATTGTGGTTGAGCTGTGTACAGGTATTGTGGTTGAGCTGTGTACAGGTATTGTGGTTGAGCTGTGTACAGGTATTGTGGTTGAGCTGTGTACAGGTATTGTGGTTGAGCTGTGTACAGGTATTGTGGTTGAGCTGTGTACAGGTATTGTGGTTGAGCTGTGTACAGGTATTGTGGTTGAGCTGTGTACAGGTATTGTGGTTGAGCTGTGTACAGGTATTGTGGTTGAGCTGTGTACAGGTATTGTGGTTGAGCTGTGTACAGGTATTGTGGTTGAGCTGTGTACAGGTATTGTGGTTGAGCTGTGTACAGGTATTGTGGTTGAGCTGTGTACAGGTATTGTGGTTGAGCTGTGTACAGGTATTGTGGTTGAGCTGTGTACAGGTATTGTGGTTGAGCTGTGTACAGGTATTGTGGTTGAGCTGTGTACAGGTATTGTGGTTGAGCTGTGTACAGGTATTGTGGTTGAGCTGTGTACAGGTATTGTGGTTGAGCTGTGTACAGGTATTGTGGTTGAGCTGTGTACAGGTATTGTGGTTGAGCTGTGTACAGGTATTGTGGTTGAGCTGTGTACAGGTATTGTGGTTGAGCTGTGTACAGGTATTGTGGTTGAGCTGTGTATAGGATTCTGTCCAGGAATTCAGAATTTCTTACTCTTTAGTAAGGCATTTCATTTGGGTGACCTGTGGCGAAAGTATTCGACTCACAATTGAATGGTCCCTGATTCTATCCCCGGGCAAGGTGAGATGGTCTCCATACACCTTATGGCTCTGTACATCTAACAGAAAATAGGAACTTAGAGGTAGTGGATGTTTGTGGCATCTCATCGGGGGATTTGTGGTAACCTAGAAAATATGCAGTATCCCCTGTGTAACAGGTTCGGTAAATCACATAATTACCCACCATATGATCTAACGAACAATTAAATGGATATGAGCGCTGTGGACAAGTGCCACATAGCTTGAGCCCTCCCAATTTAGTGAGGCATTTCCCATATTAGTCCCTTATGTTTATGTTAGACAGTTGTTAGTTCTCAGTTAGTTAATTAGTTCTGTTAGTTGACAGCCGGTATGCTTTCTTGGTGTTTGGATTAGGTCAGTTAACTTGTGTTTGATTATCTTCGCTCTGTTCATTCTATTTGAATGAATAAAATGTATGTTTTAACAAATCATAATAATAACGTTTCAATGACTTAGTTGTGGGTTTTGTTGTAGTAGCCACTAGTAATATTATACTTGTAATAACGGTAGCGGTTATCGCTTGCCACCACCACATTATATTTAATGACCTAATGGGAAGTCATAATAACACAAGAAGCAATCAGCCTTGTATATATTAAGTAAGCAGGTGTAGAGTCAGCAACAGTCAGCAGTAACAAAACAGGAATATTCAGCAGCAATAGTATTTATATCTTGGGTTATACAGGGACAATTGGTGATTCTTCAATAGATGTAATGGTGAATAGTGAACTACCTAAGTCCCAAAGTGTGAGGACTGAGTAGGTGAAGTGATCTCTAGCGAAGTGTGAGGACTGAGTAGGTGAAGTGATCTCTAGCGAAGTGTGAGGACTGAGTAGGTGAAGTGATCTCTAGCGAAGTGTGAGGACTGAGTAGGTGAAGTGATCTCTAGCGAAGTGTGAGGACTGAGTAGGTGAAGTGATCTCTAGCGAAGTGTGAGGACTGAGTAGGTGAAGTGATCTCTAGCGAAGTGTGAGGACTGAGTAGGTGAAGTGATCTCTAGCGAAGTGTGAGGACTGAGTAGGTGAAGTGATCTCTAGCGAAGTGTGAGGACTGAGTAGGTGAAGTGATCTCTAGGGAATGCGAGACACCTCTGGTTATAAGCAGGGTCTATAGTAGAATTATCTCTTTTTCAGTCTTGTGGAAAACCGCACCCCATTCCCAGCCGGTTTGCTCGAGTGTGAATAATGCATAATATGCATTTTACATATGCATATTATGCATAATATGCATTTACGGGGAAATACATTGGAAAATACCATTTTCAACATGTAATATCTCAATAATGGTTGAGATTCGAAATATGTCTTATAAAACCTTTTAGGCTTAGAATACCTTGTTATATACCTTCCCAAAGTTATGACCTTTCCTCCTGGGCCACCCTGTATTTATATACGATAAAATACAAAGCAAGTTATACAATACGAACATAACAAAACTTATATTTATACACAGTTAGACATAAGTTCACACACAATTAAATGGAGAATAATTTACATAAGAAAAAGATGCAAAGCCACAAGAGAAATAAAGAATTACAGTTTGCTTGAGTTAGTGGTTAAAGCGCGCGTCCTCTAAAACGTAATCAGACTATCCAAGTAGCAAGTCCAAAATATATGTATGCAACTATCATTTGGCATGAGTTCTTAGATGGAACCATACTTTAATTATGAACACTCTGAGGTACATAGGTTGAACTTATACAGATGAAAATGGTGAGGGATGGTCCTATTCAGAGTGAGGTTTGGCATCCTCTACCCAACCTTAGCTGTTTCTGTCTGTCTCTTCTACAGTCCTACTTTTCCTTCTGGGGGCAGGGGGCTAGGAATCCTCCTCCTCTTGTATAATTTTCCTACTCAATGATACAGAGAAACGGGCGAAGGAACACGGAAGTGGTCCCGGACCCTGAGATTAGGAACTCTAAATGTTGTTTCTTTTCGGGCTCTGTCTCGTGTTGGCCACCCCCAGCAATGGGGTATGTGTCTGAGCATATGCATACATACATGCATACATACATTCATTAAGTTATAAGAACTGAGTTTAGCGTAGTCGATCTGCCTTATTATCACGAAAAACACGTTTTTCTTTACTTGCTCGGCTATAGTTTAATTAATGTTAATAATTAACTAGTAGAAATTCATTAAATTTATAAGTGTGTCCGATCGGGTGTTTGAGTGTTTTGGAATTATAATTCTACAATTTAATATCCCACATTAAGTTGATGCAGGAATGCCCAATCGTAAGTTTAGGATGTATTAAATAGGAAAATAACAAGGATAGAGTGTGTGTTTTATTTTCTTGAAGGGCTATAACACGGTTTGGCAAGAAGGGACTCCAACAGTTAGGGACGCATTATGACTATTATACCTTAGTGATTTTCCCGGCGTCGGAGGGGGACTTGGTGATTTTTCGTTAGCTCAGCATAATGGACGTCTAATATGGCTCTCCTCTCTCGTCAGTGTTTGGTCAGGCCTGGACTTCTGTGTTGGGCAACTTGCGGATTTTCTCCTCTCGCCTTCGCTGCGTGTCGAGGGGCGTGGCCTAAGTTGTGTAATCCGTGTGGCGCCGGCAGAAGACGAAGCTGAAGGAGGTAGCGCGGGAGGCTGCGTCAAGGGCACCAGGGGGCGAGGAGGGGCGTTAGGTCCTGTAGGGTAGTGCCTTTTGGCAGAAGGAAGGATCTGAAGGTCCAGAGTTTGGTTGTTGATGTTAGGATGTAAGGCTTGGATATATAACGCTTCGAGTATAGGTAATCTCCTTCGTCTTCTGCCGGCGCCACACTGACCACACAACTTAGGCCACGCCCCTCGACACGCAGCCAATCAGCTTTGACCCCGCCACCCGACCAACACCATCCCGCATCCAGTGCGCCTGCGTGAAGCGGTTCCCGCTTTTGCACTCCTAGAATACCCCTCCACCAATAGGAGACTTTTGCCCCCTGATTTTCGCCTCCTCTGATCCTCCACCCTCTATATAATTATACCCTTCCTGTTTACCTTTTATATCATTCTACCCTTACTTGATAATGCTGGTTGTCCAGTGAAACGCGTCGTATATCCTGTATCATCATGTACATTTATGTAACCCTGTACCACCATGAATTTTGCTCATCTCATTCATCTACTTCCTGCCACCCAGCGAAAACTCATCAGAGACCTGGAAACTTTGAATAATAAAATTTCCAACGCAGAAATTGCCATTTCTTTCAACCTCGTATGTATTAAAGAATATATATATATATATATATATATATATATATATATATATATATATATATATATCAGCTTCCATAGTTGAAGGCTAAGGAGGAAAGGACGCTTGGAAGCATATATTTATTTATTTTCAATTTTTCGGCTAACCTCTCGCAGTCATCCTCAAGAAAAACACAAATATTCCTATAACAGAACACATGCATATATAAACTCAACAACAATGGGAACCAGCATGTAAGACATTCAATTTAAATGTTATTAATCACTCAGAAAATCTTATATGGAATATAATTATTTATAATTTATTAAGTCATTAATATAATTTAAATTTAATGTTATACATTCCTGGTCCCATTCCTGTTTGAATGTATATAAGTATGTTTTCTTTTAATGGGATCTTGGTATTTTTTCCTAATGATGGCTGCGAGAGGTTAGCCAAATATTTGTAAATTAATAAATAAGATGCTTCCAAGCGTCCTTGTCCTCCTTACCCTTCTAATATATATATATATATATATATATATATATATATATATATACATATAAAGGAGAGAGAGAGAGAGAGAGTGTGTGTGTGTGTTAGGGTTAGTTACAAGGAATAGTTAGTATCTCGGAGTCCATTCTGGGGAGATACTTGAAGTGAAAGGAGAGCGACTGTTTAGTGCACTAGTACAAAGGAGTACAAAGGAAATCAAGCATCAACAGATCTAGTGACCCTTCTAGGTTGCTCATTACAGTCATTACAGAGTATGAAAAATACTATCTACTCTCTTTTTGAATTGCTCTACGAAGAACTGTTTACAAATTCTGAGGGCAGTTTGTTCCAAGTAGAACAGATCTTTTATGTGAAAAAGTTTCCACAAATACTAGTGCTGAACCTTTTCAATTCTAATTTCCAGCCATGGTTGTGTGTTGTATTCGTATTGAGGCTAAACATTTTGCTATAATCCACATTGTCAAACCCATTAAGTAATTTATAAACTTCAATGAGCTGACCTCGTAGTTTTCGTGTCTCCAACGGAAAGAGATTAAAAACTCTCAACCGGTCCTCATAGCTCAGTCTTCTAATTGATGGAATAAGCTTTGTAGCCCTAGCTTGTACTCTTTCCATTCGCTCTATATCTTTCCTGAGTACTGGAGACCAGAATTGAACAGCATACTCAGGAGAGGCCGTATCAGAGCGTTGTAAAGTGTGATAACTATTTCCTTATTTCTATACTTAAATTGCCTCTTAACCCTTTCACGCATTTATAATGCAGAGGTTGCCAGATTAGCAATAAGAAACAGAGTTCTCTCACTCTTATAATTACCTCTCCAAAATTAGTTTTCTGCCCACAGCTAACTCAAAGACAACTGCAGAGGTTGACATAACTAAACTAAAGGTTTCTAAATACCCCTGATGGTAACAAAGGCTTTAAAGTATCCCCAATAGGCTCAAAATTGCGTCATATGTCGGAGAGGGTTAATATAGCGCAATCATTTCTGAGCATTCTTCTCTACTCCAATGCACTGTTTGGAAAACTTTAGCTCACTGGTAATCAAAACACACAAATCTTTTCCCAAGTCAGTCACTTCCAGAGGCATTCCCAATAGCAAATAGTCTGACTTGGGGTTTGCTTGATCGATATGCATCACCTTGTACTCTTCCAAGTTTAGAGGCATCTGCCATGTCTTCGACCATTCACCCAGCCTGTTGAGGTCCATCCTGAGATGTTCAACCCCTTTGGGGTCCTTCACATTCATTCCAAGCTGTATGTCTTCTGCAATCTTAGAGATCACACTAAACAGACCAATATCGATGTAATTGACATATATGATAAACAGAAGTGGGCCAAGGACAGATCCCTGTGGAAATCCAGAAGTGACTGGAGTCCACTCAGAGGAAACACCATTGATTATCACTCATTGTTGTCTACCTGTTAGCCAACTGCCTATCCAATTTGTGACTTCTGAATTAATACCTAGTGCACTCAATTTGTGACCTCTGAATTAATACCTAGTGCACTCAATTTGTGACCTCTGAATTAATACCTAGTGCACTCAATTTGTGACCTCTGAATTAATACCTAGTGCACTCAATTTGTGACCTCTGAATTAATACCTAGTGCACTCAATTTTGACATTAGCCTTCAATAAGGCACTTTATCAGAAGCTTTTTGAAAATCTAAGTAAAAGATGTCTATGGCTCTACTTTTGTCATCGCAATTAGCATTTTGTGGACAAATTCCAGCAAATTGGTAAAACATGATCGGTGTCGCCTGAATCCATGTTGGGAATCTGTAATTTAATTGTGGATTTCAAGGTAGTCAACTATCTTGTCTACTAGTATCCCTTTTAAGAGTTTTACTATGATGGAAGCTAATTGACCGATAATTCTTGAAACACTCATGATCCCCCTTCTGAAAGATTAGGGTCACATTGGCCAGTTTCCAGTCTTCAAGGACCTCTCCATTTTCGAATGAATTATTGGAAAATTTCTGCCAAGAAAGGTGCGATTTTATCTCGCACTTCTCGTACAACTCGGGGAAGAAAGCAATCTGGGCTGGATAATTTGAACCTATTTAACTTATCAATTCTTTTTGCTACCTCATATGGGATACATCTAAGAGAGAGAGAGAGAGAGAGAGAGAGAGAGAGAGAGAGAGAGAGAGAGAGAGAGAGAGAGAGAGAGAGAGAGAGAGAGAGAGAGAGAGAGAGAGAGAGAGAGAGAGAGAGAGAGAGAGAGAGAGAGAGAGAGAGAGAGAGAGAGAGAGAGAGAGAGAGAGAGAGAATACAGGGTGTTTCAAAACTGTACCTACAAAATTCCAGGATAAATTTCGTAAATTCAATTGAACATAATTTCTTACACGAGTTATTGCCTCAAAATGCATAGATTAGACATACGTTATTAAAGTAAACTAGCATACACACTCAAAGCCATTCCTACGATAATGTAGCCAACAAACAGACCACTACTCCTACTCTCTCGCCGAACCCCTATACATACCCGGTTGGGCGATCGAGGTAAGTTGTTTTGAAGCAATTTATGCGAGGTGAACAATTTAAATGACTTTTTTTTCTCATGGTAGCCAAGAGCGAACGTTAGCTTTAATATGCATGATCATTTTCGTAACTCACGTTGTACTATATTGTAATTATAAGTAAACTGCAACAAAAGACTTCAGGATTTATGATACATGAGTGTCTATTTAAAAATAACCACTGATTCAAAAACAGATTCCTTCGTTACTGGAGAAGAGGGTCATACGCCAAAAACACTACCTAGACCAAGTCGGTCACCAAAAGTTGATAATTAAGGCAAGATTAAACATTATAATATTTCTCAATTTTCCAAATCATATTTCAGTAATATCCTGAGCCATATAATCTGCTCAATGCAATATTCATATTTAATATTATTTAATGACCATTACATTCCTCCAAGGTTAAAATACCGTTATTTTTGTTTGATCAAATTCTTGTTTTTTGTATTTAGCAGTGGATATGAATTTGAGCTGTCGTGGTAAGCTTAGCCTAGCTTAAGTATTAACTCTTATTGAGGAAGTAAAGCAATATAAGCGATCTTCATTCGTTTATTTAACAAAGAACATTGTATTACATCAAATATGGGAATAAGGGAGGTACGAGTACTTCTTGTGTTAATTAAAAATTGCACACATTCATTTGCGTTACTGACGGAAGAAATAAACTCCTGGTAGCGTATTTTAATTGACATGAAACCCAAAGACTCAGGAAAAGTTCGATTCCCGTGACTGTTGAGTAAATATGTGCTCGGACAGTTGGCTGAGGTCTTGGCTACATCATTGCCAGTATTATCAGCGTTACCATTTCACAATAGCGAGTTGAGTTTAAACAAATCTATAAACACTGCTACATGGATATGGTGTAATATCCATATTCAATATGTTACATCAATATGCCGTCCATATAATTTCCAACTTATCCATCGTATCTAATTTTCAATGCCAGTAAAGACACCAATCTCCTCTCTCCCAGTTTGTAAATTTGATTGCAAAACTGCCTCTGCTACCTACAGTAGGCTAAATAGCAAGTTATATAAACTATTTTTAATTAAATTCTTCTATTATAATTTCTATTTGAGATAGCTCATCTCTTTCCTCATATAATTTGTCGGTAGAGTTTTGAAGCACACTTTATATACCGGTATATATATATATATATATATATATATATATATATATATATATATACTGTATATAGATATATATAGGGATGTGGCGACCCCACCGCCCGTCACTTTGTGGCGCAGATAACCCCTGGAGGTTGGGACTGGGAATCCCACCTCCAGAATTGTTAGGAGGAGGCTGTAGGCACCAGCCAAACAGGGCGGTACACCAGGTGAGTGCTAGGTGGCTGATAAGGACAGCTGCAACTCCTGTTTCACAACCTGGCCTTCCTAGCTGTTCTTCTCTGTGCCTTATCAATATCGAGGGTAACCCAATGCTGCCCTCCAAAACACCTTCTCCTCCTATGAATTCATTATACTACAAACACCTAACATACTACATTAACTTTCCTGGAAACAAAACAAACAAAAATGCAATCACGGCCCCAGGGAGGGGAGAGTGGAGTCCAAAAATTCCCCATTGGTCTGACCCCGGGCAATGACTCGCCTAAATGCTCTGGACCACTACCTTCTACTCTGTAACATGTGTGGCCTTTCCTCTAACTTTCACTCTGTGGAACACCACCTCTCCTCTGCCAACCCTGATCTTCTATTTCTCACCGAAACCCACTTGTCTGGGACCACTGACACCAAACCCATCTCTGTAGCCTCCTATCATCTCTATCCTTAGTTTCAAGCCAAAGGTGCATGTTGCGTATATGTTCGCAACAATCTCGCTTTCTCTCCTGTTCAAAACTCTGTCTAAAGGTTTCTTGTCAATCTTAGACTAAATATTTCTGCGCTGTTTATCTCTCCCCTAATTCTACCGACTATCCAAAATTCTTTGACTATCTAACTTCTAAAGAGGAACACATTCTATCCATCTCTCCGTTCGCAGATATCTCCATCCTAGGAGATTTCAATGTTCACCATCGCCAATGGCTCTCCTCTTTTTCCACTGACCAACCTGGTGAACAAGCCTATATCTTTTCTATCCTAAATGACCTAGAGCAGTTAGTCCAGCAACCTACCTGTATCCCGGATCGCTTCGGAGATCGGCCCAACATTCTTGACTTATTTCTAACCTCTAACCCTTCTGCTTATACTGTAAATATTTTCTCTCGTTTGGGCTCCTCCAACCATAAACTTATCTCTGTCACCTGTCCTATCTCTCCGGTACAGTCACCCGATCCTTCCAACTGGCGGCGCTTGTGGCACTTTGGCGCTCCCGACTGGAAGGTTCTTCGGCAGTACTTCTTTGATTTCCTATGGAAGGACTACTGATTCTGTGGCCGGGGACCCTCGCAGAGTGCTGAACGCATTACCGAGGTAATCCTCTCAGGCAGAGAAGCATACATTCCATTTTCTTTGAAGGCGGCGGTACTGTCGGCTTCAAACTCAAGAATCTCATACTTCCTATGTTTTTGCCCGGAATCAAGCCAAACCTGTTCTTCGATTCACCAAACACTACTTCATAAATAATAAATGCACTGAACTCTCCAACTCTAGCTCTTCCCAAGCCTTCTGGTATCTAGCCAAAAACCTCTCCAACAATTTGTCTTCTTCGTCTTTCCCTCTTCTTTTCCGCTCTGACGGCACTACCGTCACTTCCTCCTCTGACAAAGCTGAATTCTTTGCTGACACTTACACTAAAAACTCCACCTTGTATGATTCCGGTACTATTCCTCCTTCTCCACCCCCCTCTCTCCTACTTATGCCTATAATCATAATATTTTCCAAGGATATACTTTCCACCCTCTCTGGGCTTAATACTAAGAAGGCGTACAGTCCGGACGGTGTTCCTCCTGTTGTACTCAAAAACTGTGCTTCCGTGCTGACTCCCTGCCTAGGCAAACTCTTCCGTCTCTGTCTCTCCTCTAATATCTTCCCCTCTTGCTGTAAGTTCGCTCTCATTCAACCTGTCCCAAAGAAGGGTGACCGCTCTCAGCCCTTCAACTTTCGTCCAATTGTTCTCATTTCTTGCATCTCTAAATATTTTTAAACAATTCCCACCTCAAAATTTCTTAAGCATTTATCTTCTCATAACATACTCTCTGACCGCCAGTATGGCTTCTTCAAGGGCCGCTCTACAGGTGATCCTCTTTCTTATCTTACAAACTCTTGGTCATCCTCCATTCGGGACTTTGGACTATGGTGAGACTTTTTCTGTTGCGCTAGACCAGGGGTCGGCAACCTGTGGCTCAGGAGCCGCATGCGGCTCTTTCAGGACACTCGTGTGGCTCCAGAAGCTTCAGAAATAATAATTCTTCCTTCAAAATGAAGGCAACATATAACACATTCAAGGCGACATTATATTTGTTTATTCAACTTCGAAAAGATGTATAGGTATCAATCGTTAGGATTTCTAGAAATGTGACATGTCTTCCCTAAGCTTGTGAATTACGTAACATCCCATTCTTAACATTAATCATTAATTACACAGCCCAATGCACTTGAATAAACTAATGAAAGCATATGGTCCTTCTGGATATTGAACAATATCACTATAATTTGTTTAGTTCAGAAGTAGGATGCTGTTTATTTCGGATGCTGAGACCAATTTTGTTGTATTGCGGCTCCGACAGTACAACATTTTTATGAAACTTTAAAAAAAATGGCTCTTCTACCTTTAAGGGTTGCTGACCACTGCGCTAGACATATCAAAGGCCTTCGATCGAGTCTGGCACAAATCCCTTATTTCCAAACTACCCTCCTTCGGTTTCTATCCCTGCATCCGTGCCTTTGTCTCTAATTTCCTTTCTGGCCATTCCATAGCTGCAGTTGTGGACGGCCTCAGTTAATTTCCTCAACCTATCAATTCCGGTGTTCTTCAGGGTTCTGTTCTATCTCCAATTCTCTTCCTATTATTCATTAACGACCTTCTCAACTGCACCTCCAGCCTCATTCGTTCATATGCTGAGGACTCTACATTACACTATTCAACTAGACTTCCTCAACAACATACACAGCAGGAACTCCAAAATTCACGTAAGGAGGCCATACAGCACCTATCTTCTGATCTCTCTATCTCAAATTGGGGCAGTGAAAACCTTGTTACTTTCAATGCTTCCAAAACTCAATTTCTCCATTTGTCTACTCATCGACCTATTCCTGAAAACTATGACCTACTCTTCAACAACATACAAATTAACCCTTTATCTTCTCTTAATATTCTTGGTGTCTCTTTCTCTTCTGATCTCTCTAGGAAAGATCATATTACCACTCTTGCTAAAAAAGCTTCCCAGTAGCTGGGTGTGCTCAACTGCCTCCGGGGGTTCTTTACCCCTGCGCAGCTTCTTGCTCTGTACAGGTACACAGTGCGTCCATATATTGAGTATTGTTCACACGTATGGGGTCCTCTCACACAGCACTTCTAGACAAAGTAGAAAAGAAAGGCTTCCGTCTCATTAACTCACGTCCATTCACCAATTTTCTGCAATCTCTCTCTCTTCGCCGCAATGTTGCATCTCTCTCACTATTCTACCGCTATTACAATAATCAGTGTTCCTCAGAGCTCTATCAGTGTATACCACACCTCCTTCGTTGAGCTCGTAGCACCCGTCTTGCAACACAATCCCACCCCTACTCTGTGCAACTCTCCAACCCAAGAGTGAAATATTATTCTCAATCTTTCTTCTATTCAACAGCTGAGCTCTGGAACTCTACCAGAATCAGTGTTTCCATCTTCCTATTACTTAAATTGCTTCAAACTCTGTGTCTAGGTATTTTTGCTCGAACGACCTTTGATTTTGGCCCTGTCACTCTTTCAACTAATATATATATATATATATATATATATATATATATATATATAGTATATATACTGTATATATATATATTCATTGTTTTTCCAGCAATGGCCCATGAAGCCTCATAGTAATTGCCTTATTCGTCATTTTTGGAAACGACTTTTTTCAATAAGGGCAGCGGTAATATGAAAACTATAAAGTATATGATGACGCATGGTATCAATACTTCAAAGTGACTCCAATAACTTCACTGAAACGTTCTTCCTTTTCCCGTAATGATGAACTGAATATTACAAAATACACTCAAAACCCGCATATTCAACTCAACACGGGACAAAAAAAAAAAAAGAGTCTATATAATTTGTTTTGGTGTGATTGTGTGTATGTGAATTAAGTATTGACACCATGTTTCATCGTATACTACTTAGTTTTTTCCTTATTCATTTTCTTTACATTAACAATAGGTGAAAACTGACAAAACGCTAAACAAATCCTCGCCTTTTCGCCAGGCAGTTTTACGTGTTTACCATTTGTACCCTTTACTTTGTTTCGATGTAAAGAATATGTAGATAAATCTGAGTAGCATATGATGAAGCCTGGCACATAGCTTTGGATAGTCACAACAAACACCTCTGTCGCTTTATTTATCTTCCCGCGGCGATGCATTGAAATTGCGGTTTTGTAGTATACTTTTAATATTCAACTTATCGCCACAGGAAAATTAAGAGAGGAACAACAGATGTGTTGGTGTTTATTTGAGGAATTATTCGATACTTAATCATACACTACTTCTTTCCTTCCTTATCCCTTTCTTTTAGAAGGAAACAAATAGGGAAAATACAAAAAATACGCCAAAGCGTCGACTTTAATGGGCCATAGCTGCAAATGAATGTCTATAAAAACCTGTGAGTACAGAACATTAGTTACTCGGAATGACTCAATCTTGTATTAATATATATTAGTGGAAGTATCTAACGAAAGTCGCGGGACACCCTTGTGTATATACAGAGAGAGAGAGAGAGAGAGAGAGAGAGAGAGAGAGAGAGAGAGAGAGAGAGAGAGAGAGAGAGAGAGAGAGAGAGAGAGAGAGAGAGAGAGAGAGAGAGAGGCCAAGAATCAAGGTGAGAAGGCCAAGATTTGTGAGAGGATAAAATTAAAAATATAATTGTGCCAAATATGAGAGGGGAGGAAGAAGTGTGGGAGTGGCCTCCAGGTAAACCAGTAATTACCTCAAACACCTGGGGGCCACTTCATCCTACCAGAAAGGGAAGGACGATAAAGTAGGAGGACGAGGGGGAGGGGGAAGCAATACAATAGGTTGGGAATAATTGATTGAAATTGGCGAATGAAAGAATAGAAAGATGAAGATTGATATTAATGCGTAATTTGTAAAAGGAACAATGGAAGTGGTGTATTGAACTAGGGAAGAACAATACAATGTGTAGCGCATTAATTTGTTTGGGCAAAGGACAAGGACGGTCAATGCAAAATAATGACTGCACTTAAAGAGGCGGTTATGTATGCCCAAAATGTTGCCACTTGGGTGAATTTTGTCACCACTACCGCCGATTCCTACGACACCTAATTTAAGGGTGGTTACACATGTAGGAACAGAGTTGCTCGTAGCACAGAATTTAATGGCACTATCTCATGTACACTCTTTCGTTCTCACTTCAAAATTAATTGGTGTTAATTCGGCCGTTTTAGCTTCCCGTCATGCTATAAATACATCACAATCCCTATGATAAAGCTGACCATATATATAAACCAAGGTAAGTGTGACTATATTCCTCGCTATTTCTTAAAACAAGCGACATGAATCCACTTCTGTGAGTAAAAGTGGAAGTCAGTTGGAGCTGCAGCACGCTCATGATTGGCTATCTTATCAGTACCCTGATAATTTATTTAGTATCGATATTGTTACTTTTTGATTAATTAAACTAGATATGTTTAAGTAATTTTAATGATTACTTAATATACAGTATATTACAATGCTATCCGAATCTAAAGAGCTAATAAATATCACAGGAAACACAATAATAATGTATATATCCTAAAGTAAACACAATAATAATGTATATATCCTAAAGTAAACACAAGCCAGATAAAGAAATGATAAACTCAAAAAATAAACGAGATTGAAGACTGACTGACTCGGGCCCACACGGCTTAGCCAATCACAGGCCGTGCTTTAAGTATTACACATTTAAAATAGGCAGTGATGGCATTTAAAATAGGCAGTGATGGCATTTAAAATAGGCAGTGATGGCATTTAAAATAGGCAGTGACGGCATTTAAAATAGGCAGTGACGGCATTTAAAATAGGCAGTGACGGCATTTAAAATAGGCAGTGATGGCATTTAAAATAGGCAGTGACGGCATTTAAAATAGGCAGTGATGGCATTTAAAATAGGCAGTGACGGCATTTAAAATAGGCAGTGACGGCATTTAAAATAGGCAGTGATGGCATTTAAAATAGGCAGTGACGGCATTTAAAATAGGCAGTGATGGCATTTAAAATAGGCAGTGACGGCATTTAAAATAGGCAGTGACGGCATTTAAAATAGGCAGTGACGGCATTTAAAATAGGCAGTGATGGCATTTCTTCCCTTGCTTGTGTTTACTGTATTATATGAAATAATTTATATGTTCCATGTGGTATATAATAGCTCTTAAGGTTCGGATATCACCTATATTTATAAATAAGGTTTATTGGTTGAGATCGAGATACATATCCTTCTCACTTGTGAATGTTTGGACAGGAAAATAATAACTTTGCTAGGTGGTAATGTACTTCCCATGAGCTTACTACTCTGGTAAAAAAAATAAGTGCTTTGCCTCTTGGGAATAAACAAACATTCTGATCTTAAAACGTATTTCCTCTAGAGTTGAGTAAAATTGGAATGAGCAACCACGACATACTATGACGTACTCTTTCTTTTTATACTGATTTATCATTAGACAATGTTATTTAGCATAGAAGGTCTCTGTAGAGTAAAGCACACAATTAATATATTCAGTAATTTACCGTTTGAATTCCCAGATGGCCTTCTAAAGCAGTCAAAATCGTCAAATGTCTTTGTAGTAAACAAGGCGTCATAGTACTGCATAGATAATGATAAACTACAAAAATGTATAAGGATGAGGTATCACACAAGAACTATTGTCCTCAATCTTTGATAAAAACTTTTCTGGGATCATTTGCACTTGAACCGGAACGTAGACTCAAGATGTGAGTTATTTAAAAAAGTTTACCTCGTTGGCTGCCAGACCAGAGTTGACGATATAAGTTGAGTAAAATGCGCTCATGTCATACCGGTTTAACATTCGACCCCGTTGTCAACCCACTACCCATCAGGGCCTTTTCCGGCAGCTTATTTCAGGTATCTATGTAGCTGCAATGTTTTGAAGTACAACCCATTATTACGGATTTCGGCCAGACTGGCCATATCCTCGCCTTGGCCAGAAAATATATCCAAGGTTTGATATCGCTCAGTCTAACAAATATTTGATCTCACAACCTCATTATATTCCAATATATATATTAGCGTCCAGGAAACATCAATCTTGGTTTTTGTAATTGCAAGAGAATGTTTAAAGATAATTACACATATGTATGCAACATAATCCATGTAGTAATTATAGACTAAGCAAACCAACAATGATGTGACTTTGGGTAATTGTTAAGTAGGTTTTTTACAACCCTCATCTTTAAGGAATAATATAAAAGGGTTAATTATTGTGATTATTGGCTAATGTATCCCAGGTTGACCACCAAGTTTGCCTCGCTTAATTTCTTAAATAGGGATTGTACATGTTCACAGTGGCTCTTGAAATCGTCATCGTAGATAATGACATCGTCCAGGTACACGGTACAGTTCGGAATGTCAGCCACCAACTCGTTCATCAAGCTTTGGAAGGTCGCTGGTGCGTTCTTTAGACCGTACGGCATGACATTACAATGATATGTAGCACCATCCACCACAAAACCACACACCTCTTTCGCCCGTTCAGACAAAGGCACCTGCCAGTAACCTTTTACCAGGTCCACCTTGGTCAAGAACTTGGCCCTGCCAATCTTGTCTACACAGTCATCGACCCGGGGAAGAGGATATGGGTTGGTGGGAGTCAAACCGTTTAGCCTGCGGTAATCAACACAGAAGCGCACCTTGCCATCCGGCTTAGGTTGCAGCGTTACGGGAGATGTCCACTTTACCGCCCCCTTCTCGATCAGTCCCTGTTGCAACATATACTCCAACTCCGCCCGGAGAGCCGGAAGTTTAATAGGGGGCACCCTATAGGGCACTGATTTGAAGGGTGGGTGGTCTCCGACATAAACGTCGTGCACCTCATGAGTATTGAGGCCTGAGTGTTCCGCAAATACAGTAGGGTATAAACAAAATAGGTGCTCGACAGCCACACGCTGTTGCTCAGGTAGGTGTTGCAAAGCCTCATGAGCCGCCTGTCTCGTGTTTCCCGCCCACTGATCTGCAGAAACATGACAATCCCAGTTGTCATCCACCTGCGCATGACTGTCCCGTTCTCCTTCTCCACCTTGACTGCTGAAAGTCATCACGGGGACAGTGAGAGGCTCAGGTGGGGGCCTCACATACTCCTTCATCAGGTTGACATGACATAACTGATTCCTCCTACGCCTGTCTGGAGTGGCCACCAGGTAATCTAAGTCCGAGAGCTTCTCTGCTACCCTATAAGGACCAGCATACTTTGCAGATAAGGGGTGACCTACAAGAGGGAGTAGTATCAACACCTCCTGACCCACGTGAAACTCCCTGAGTTTCACCTTGTGGTCGTACCTGTTCTTCATGAGGGCCTGAGAACCTACCAGATTGCGGCCAGCCAACTCCAGACTACGCAACATTCGTTCTCTACTCTCAAGTTCGACAGCACCGTCACTACACTTTAGAACCTCCGGGTCTTCTAGCTGCAATTTGCGAATATCTGAGGGAGCTAGCCTGTCTAAGTGTTTGCGAAACAACTCATGCCCTCCCCCAACATCGAACTTTGCATCCCGTTGCTCTCTCCGTGTATACCGTTGCTGCCTCTGAGTCTCTTTAAGCCCTGCCTCTACACTCTCAGTGACAGGTGGTGGTGCTTCTCCAGACTCTAATAACGGTGCTAATACTGAGTCCCCGAGAAGCGCTGCTGGTACTAGACTCTCCACCGTATCAGCTTTCAGCACCTTCTCGTGACCGTTCCTCTGCTTATTTGAAGACTGTTGGTTAGGCTGTGACTCCCTGAATGCGAGAGATCTGGTTGCAACACACGCCATTGGTTGCACCTGACACTTCTCAACCCACTCCTGTTCCTCCCTACTCACGTCGGCCGGCTCCTCGGCAACGACTAAGGGTGAAACCTTAGAAGCAGGCACCGCAAAGTCATTGCCGAGAAGGAGGTCGACGCCCCCAACAGGCAATTTCTCCACGATTCCCACATCCATTTCGCGAGTCACACCGTCAACTTCAAGCTCCATTCTAACAAGCGGGTATGACCTAGTTGCATTAACTCCCTGCACCACAACTACCCGCGCCGCGTTTATGGGTCTACCAGTGAAATTCTTCAAGAGTGTCTGAGAGGCACCTGTGTCACGCAAAAGCTGTACCCCGTGCTTCTTGCCCCCCAACTTCATGCAGCCATGCCCTCTATGGTCGCAAAAGGCATCGCAGACAGGGTTCGAGCCTTCCGGGTCCTTCTTCACTGGCGGTGCTCCATCCTCTGATCTTATGCCTCCAGCAAACACAGAAGACTTCTGGAACACCCCAATGCTGCGAGCCAATGACACAGCCGCCGTGGGAGGTCTGCTCGGACAAGCTTTTGCCATGTGCCCCTCTTTGTGACAGTGATAACACTCAAATTTCCCCTTGGACTTATACTGAGGTGTAAAAGTCCCCTGACCCTTCTTAAACGGGGCGGTGCTAGGTTTGTGATCAGTCTTGGTGTCATTGCTTTTAAATTTATGTGTGTCCATATTCCGGGGAGGGGGAGGGTAACGCTCCTTAACGCCTACATCGTTTCTCTGTGCAGAGCCGCACCCCCGAATTAGTGACAACTGACGATCAGCCATCTCTGCTGCTTCTACGAGAGTTCTTGGGTTCTTCTCTTTAAGGTTTAAAGTCAAGTCGCCGCCCATACACTTATAAAACTGCTCTAGAAGCATCAACTGTTTCATCTCATCAAACGTAGTTGTCTTCTCTGATCTGAGCCAGTTTCCCATAGCGTCGGACAGGTCCCGGGCGTGCTCCAAGAGGGTACTGTCTCGCCCCTTAGTCACACCCCGGAAATTTAACCTATATGTCTCGGGTTGTAGCTCATATGCCCGCAGGACAGCCTCCTTGAGCTCCTCATAAACAACGCAGGACTCCAAAGGCAGTGCATCGTAAGCCTTGAGCCCCTTACCTACGAGTCTAGAGGACACAAGGGCCGCCCAATTAACTCCAGGCCACTGATGCTCCCGGCACTTCTTCTCAAATCTATTGAAAAACTCTGTGACACCAGACTCGTCAAATACAGGGACCAGTTTGAGAAGGTGCGACAGAGACTGATCATGCGCACGGTTTCCAGTACCGAGTCACTGTCCCGTCGCCTCAACACGAGACTTCTCTAAATCCATGTCGGCACAGTATCTTGTAGATTCTAGTTCAGTCCTAAGCTCAGCGTCCCTCGTCTGTTGCTGCATCCTAGCCAGCTCTTTTCTCTCTTCTATCTTAGCTATCTCTCTCTGCTGTTGACTCTGATGTTGCATCTTTGCCATCTCGAGCTGAAAGAGCATCTCCGCGGTCAAACCTTGAGGAGGAGGAGGAGATGCAATGATGTTAGAAATACCCGGTGATCCCCCCAGGGGCAAACCACCCTGCCAGTCACTACCCACCTGCGGAAGCGTGCTCAGGGTCGGTACTCCAATAGGAGGATTGGGAGTCGAGTGAAGGGGAGGCTCGGCCAAAGGGCTCTGAGCACTCAGCCTACCTCGTACACCAGTCACCCCACCAAGCACACATGTCATCAGGTCATCCTTGGTCATGCCACTAGTACATACATGACCGATAGCTGCGGCTAAGCACTGGAGACCGTACCGATTCATACCCACCAACCGGTCGGAAGTAACAGGCCATTGTAAAAAATTCCTTGCATCCTCCTCACTGTTCACCAAGTTAACAACCTGTCCATGCTGCTGCTCCTCAGCTTCTACATCACGTACTGTGTCTTCATCCTGCACTGATCCGCTATAAGACATGATGCTCACTGAAGATTTTTCACTTTGATACACAAAAAAGAAGTACCCCAAACTCTTATACCACAATATTCACAATAAAAAATTCTCGGATACAGCTTAAGTGCTATATTACTTTGCTAAACAAATAATTCTTGCATGTCCTCAAAAAATATTCCACAAAATCAACAAATGTTCACTGCCTAAATCTGCGCAATAACCTGCAATTATATGTCAGTTCACCAAATCCTGAGCTAGGTCGCCATTTGTTACGATCGGGTCTCGTATAAATCAGTGGCTCTTATACATTGGACTAGACTGGCATAAATGCAACAACGGAAACGCTAGATCCAACCCCTGATATATAATCCTATCGAACAAAGAACACATAATATTATACCCTCCAGAGTTATATCTGCGATAGCGGGCTATCTTAACTCTCAGTATCTATGTGCTTCTACTATAGGCTGATGTTCTCTGAAACAGCCTATTACCTATAACATATGGTTGCTTAGTTATGGTACACAAGGAAAAGATAGTTAACTTAATTAAATCACAAGAGTGATCTAATGCAAACAAGAAGAAGGTTTACTTAACGTTACTTTAATCAATAATATCTGTCACTCCTTTATGAAAGAAAGTGTTGTAAAGTCCTCAAGCACCGAACAAGGAATCTTCTGAATAATGTCGGATGCTACTAAGAAGAACGTATCGGAAATGGAACCACAAAATAGCAGGAGGCAGGACAATGCACGTGTAGGCTAAATACACAAAAAGGCTGGCCATATAATGTTATTGGACACAAGAATATTATAAGCGGTGCAACAGTAATAATGCTCGCCACGAAAAGTAGTACTCCTATTAACAAAACCGGTCTATGCTGGTTGTGTCTCTCTACAGCAACCTCGACCTCAAAATGCTTGTGTAAAAATAATGGGTATGCATAAAAGAGTATATGATCTAATCCAGCTAATGTCTACCCGGGTTAATAAAGTCTAGCTGGGATGCGCAAAGGTACAGAATTCTGGTGGAGCAAGGCAGCTCCTAGCCTAGTGTGGACCTTGGGTCTGTGCGGCCTGATTACGTTAATATGAAGGGGTGCTCTCTTGAGGATTCTCGATCACAAGTATCGAGTATCCTCCTGGCGACCCTCAAAAGTAAAAGCAAATAGAGTTAGAACAGTGTTGGGTGGATTAGCAAGCAGCCCTCATGCACTACACAGTCTAAACTCCAAGGTACACAGACAAAAGATCCACCCAGGTAACCCACAGAATCCGTAGTGTCGTGTAGCTCAAAAGTAGCCTACACACAGTGAAAACACCAACAGCAAGGTACCTGATCCCTAGTCTAGCATTATTTAACCCTGTAGAAACATTAGTGATTGATGGAGACAGTCCGAGCAATACAATCTCCCAAAAAGACAATGACTATCTTCAACCTTAACCTAGTACATAAGAAATGTGAGATCCAGCATATAATACAGTCTGGCCACCAATTCAAGGTGTGGATGCAGAGAACCAGAGGGGGATTAATATTAATAAAAGGTGAGGAAGTAGTGGAAATGATAGAGGCAGTAGGAGAGAAAGATTCTAAGACAAGAGTGTGGAACAGTTCATGGGAGATGCTTGGAGTATGCTGTCTGGGAAGGATCTGACAAGGATATTCCCCTGGACCTCCTGGCTGGAGTCCCAGTTCGCAGGAATGGCACGAGGGCGCGCGACAGTCACCCAGTAAGCAGCCGCCTAGTAGGCAGTGTTAGGCAGGAGGCAACGAATCCCGCGAGGCCTATGTAAGGGGGACAGCCACGCGCCGCACTCCCTACCAAGTCACACCACCTGGTCTCTCTCTCTCTCTCCTGCTCGCCTTCCCATCATTCAACTACTTAACACAATACTTTCAATTGACTAAATAAAATAGAAAGGATTGTGACAGACGAAAATAAAGAACAGTTCTGAACTATCTGCAACACAAGCTTTCTCGAGAAGGAAAGTACACAATGATAGGTAGACTGTAGCTATATTATCTGCCCTGGCGAGCCCTAGCGAGTAAGCCATGCGGTTCTGGGGGAAGCGGTGAGCGTCACACGAGGTAGTCTTCTCAGGCACAGAGCCATACATTTCATTGTCTTCCTCTCAGGCTAATAGCAAAAAATCTTGGTTTACTCACGCTTGTTCTACTGCTGTCTGCAATAAGGAGGAAGCATTCAAACAGTAACAACACCTTCAAACTCAAGAATCTCATTCTTCCTATGTTTCTGCCCGGAATCAAGCCAAATCTGTTCTTCGACTCGACAAACACTCTTTCATCAGTAATGTATGCACTGAACTATCCAACTCTAGCTCTTCCCAAGCTTCTAGCCAAAAACGTCTCTATCAATTTCTCTTCCTCGTGTTTCCCTCCTCTTTTCCACTTTGACGGCACTACCGTCACTTCTTCCTCTGACAAAGCTGAACTCTTTGCCCAAACTTTCGCTAGAAACTCCACCTTGGATGATTCCGTTGCTTTTTCCTCCCTCTCCACCCCCCTCTCCCATACTCATGCCTAATATCCTAATCTCTTCTAAAGATGTACTTTCTACCCTTTCTGGGCTTAGTACTAAGAAGGCGTATAGTCCGGATGGTGTTCCTCATGGTGTACACAAAAACTGTGCTTCCGTGCTGACTCCCTGCTTAGAAAATCTCTTCCGTCTCTGTCTCTCCTCTAACGTCTTCCCTTCTTGCTGAAAGTTTGCTGTCATTCAACCTGTCCCAAAGAAAAGTGACCACTTTCTACACTCCAACTATCGTCCAATTGCTCTCATTTCTTGCATATCTCTTCTCATAATCTATTCTCAGATCGCCAGTATGGATTCCATAGGGGTCATTCTACTGGGGATATCCTTTCATATCTTACCAACTCTTGGTCATCCTCCTTCCGGGACTTCGGTGAAACCTCTTCTATTGCGCTAGACATATCGAAGGCCTTTGATAGAATCTGGCACAAATTTCTAATTTTTAAACTACCCTCCTTTAGTTTATATCCCTCTACCTGTGCCTTTATCTCAAATTAGCTTTCTGGCCCTTACATAGCTCCGATGGTGGACGGCCATTGTTTACTTCCTCAACCTATCAACTCCGGTTTTACTCAGGGTTCTGTCCTATCTCCAATTCTCTTTCTAATATTCATTAATGATCTTCTCAACTGTACCTCCAGTCCTATCAATGCATATGCTGATGACTGTACCTTACACTATTCAACTAGTTTTCGAGAACCCCCCAGCAAGCAAGCACTCAAAACATCATGTGATGATGCCATAAAACACTTAATGTCCGACCTATCAACCATTTCCATTTGCGGGAGAGAATATCTTGTTGCTTTCAATGCTTCGAAAACCCAATTTCTCCATTTATCTACACGTGAAGAACTCCCACAGGACTATCCCTTATACTTCAACAATACACAAATCAACTCTTCATCTTCTCTCAGTATTCTAGGAGTCTCTTTTTCTCCTGATCTCACTTAGAAAGACCATATTATCACTCTTGCTAAGGCGGCCTCCCAGAAGCTGATGTGCTCAACCGCCTCCGGGGGATATTATCCCTGCACAGCTTCTTGCTCTGTACAGGGGCACAGTGCGTCCATGTAGCCTATTCGAGTATTGTTCGCATGTGTGGGGAGGATCCTCTCACACAGCACTTCTAGACAAAGTAGAAAAGAAAGCCTTTCGTCTCATTAACTCACGTCCACTCACTGACTCTTTGCAATCTCTCTCTCTCATCACCACAGTGTTGCATCTCTCTTGCTATTCTACCGCTATTACAATTAAATGTTCCTCGGAGCTCTTTCAGTGTATACCACCTTCTCTACGTAGAGTATGTAGCACCCGTCTTGCAAAACAAGCCCATCCTTACTCTGTGCAACTATCTTAATCTAAGAGTGAAACGATATTCCCAATATTTCTTCTATTCAACAGCCGAGCTCTGGAACTCTCTCCCTGAATTCATCTTCCTATGACTTAAATTGCTTCAAACTCCATGTGTCCAGGCATTTTGGCAACATTCCATGATTTTGGTCCTGTCACTCTTTCAATTCTGGGGGAGGCACTTGTCACAGGCAGTTATGCCTTTTATCTCCCTCGTCCACATAGAACAAATAAGCATATTCAGCAGGGACACTAAAAAATACCCTAAACACTTCCTAACCACCCAGTGAATGCACAGGTTTTCGGCGTATAATAATAATAATAATAATAATAATAATAATAATAATAATAATACAAATAATAATGATAATAATAAGATAAATAATACTAACAAATTGGCAGCCGGGTGGGGCTGAACATATAAATCTTACATACTAATAAATTATAATGGAGATTAGGTGATGATTTACAGTCAATGCATAAGTAATTATACGTAATGATAATTATGTGCAAGTAAATAAACAACATATGTGCAATGAAATAAATGCACGAAATAAATGTGTGTGTGTGTTTGTGTGTGGGTGTGTGTGTGTTTGTGTGTGGGTGTGTGTGTGTTTGTGTGTGGGTGTGTGTGTGTGTGTGGGGGTGTGTGTGTGGGGGTGTGTGTGGGTGTGTGTGGGTGTTTGTTTGTGGGTGTGGGTGTGTGTGTTTGTGTGTGTTTGTGTGTGGGTGTGTGTGGGTGTGTGTGCTTCATTCCCAGTAGCTGCACCACCCAAACTCACGAACACAACCCATATATATATATTTGTTCTATGTGCAACGAGTGCCTCCCCCAGATTTCAAAGAGTGACATGGTCGAAATCAAGGGACGTTCGAGCTAAAATGCCTGGACACACGGAGTTTGAAGCAATTTAAGTCATAGGAAGAGGCAAAGACTGATTCTGGGAGAGAGTTCCAGAGCTCAGCAGTTGAATTATTATGTTACCTCCACCAACCGACTTTACTCCTAAACTCAATTAATGAAAGTGAGAATAGCGTTTCACTCTTGGATTGTAGAGTTGCACAGAGTAATGGTGTGATTGTGTTGAAAGGCGCGTACTACGTACCCTACATAGAGGAGGTGGTATACACTGGGAAAGCTCCGAGGAATACTGATTATTGTAGTAGCGATAGAATAGAGAGAGAGATGCAACATTGCGGCGAAGAGAGAGAGATTGGAGAGAGTTGGTGAGTGGACGGGAGTTAATGATACGAAAGGCTTTCCTTTCTACTTTATCTAGGAGTGCGGTGTGAGAGGAACCTCCCCACACATGTGAACAATACTCAATACAAGGACGCACTGTGCCCCTGTACAGAGCAAGAAGCTGCGCAGGGGTAAAGAACCCCTTGAGGCGGTTGAGCACACCCAGCTTCTGGGAGGCTGCCTTAGCGAGACTGGTAATATGGTCTTTCCAAGTGAAAGCAGAAGAAAAAGAGACACCGAGAACATTGAGGGAAGATGAAGGGTTGATTTTTGTATTGTTGAAGAATAAGGGATAGTCCTCTGGAGGTTCCTGACGGGTAGTAAGATGGATAAATTGAGTTTTGGAAGCATTAAATGAAACAAGGTTTACTCTACCCCAATTGGAAATAGTAGCTAGATCAGAAGATAAGCATTTTATGGCTTCATTACGTTTACTTTTGAGGGACTGCTGGCTGGGGCGTTCTGAAAAACTAATTGAGTGGTGCAAAGTAGAGTCGTCTGCATATGAATGGATGGGACTGGATGTACAGTTGAGAAGATCGTTTATGAAAATTAGAAAGAGAATAGGAGATAGGACAGAACCCTGAGGAACACCGGAGTTGATCGGATGAGTAAATGAGCGATGGCCGTCCACAACCGCAGCTATGGAATGGCCGGAAAGGAAATTAGAGACAAAGGCACAGATGGAGGGACAGAAACCGAAGGAGGGCAGTTTGGAAATTAAAGATTTGTGCCAGACTCTATCGAAGGCCTTCGATATGTCTAGTGCAACAGAAAAAGTCTCACCGAAGTCCCGAAAGTTGGATGACCAAGAGTTAGTAAGATATAAAAGAAGGTCGCCAGTAGAGCGACCCTTAAGGAAGCCATACTGGTAATCTGAGAGCAGATTATTAGAAGAGAAATGCTTAAGAGATTTGGAAGCAAGAATAGTTTCAAAAACTTTAGAGATACAAAAGATGAGAGCAATTGGACGATAGTTGGAGGGTTGAGAGCGGTCACCCTTCTTTGGGCAGGTTGAAGGAGAGCAAACTTCCAGCAAGAAAGAAAGACGTTAGAGGAGAGACAGAGACGAAAGAGTTTGCCTAGGCAGGGGGTCAGCACGGAAGCACAGTTTTTAAGTACAACAGGAGGAACACCGTCCGGACCGTACGCCTTCTTAGTATTACGCCCAGAGAGGGTAGAAAGTACATCTTTAGAAGAGATTAGGATATTAGGCATAAGTAGGAGAGAGGGAGGTGGAGAGGGAGGAATAGCACTGGAATCATCCAAGGTAGAGTTTCTGGTAAAAGTTTGAGCAAAGAGTTCAGCTTTGTCAGAGGAAGAAGTGATGCTTGTGCCATCAGAGTGGAAAAGGGAAGGAAATGACGAGGAAGAAAAGTTGTTGGAGAGGTTTTTGGCAAGATGCTAGAAAGCTTGGGAAGAGCTAGATTTGGATAGTTCAGTGCATTTATTATTGATGAAAGAGTGCTTGGCAAGTCGAAGAACAGATTTGGCTTGATTCCGGGCAGAAACATAGGAAGAATGAGATTCTTGAGGTTTAAGGCGTCGGTACCATTTGAATGCTTCCTCTTTGTTGTGGACAGCAGTAGAACAAGCGTGAGTAAACCAAGATTTTTTTGCATTAGACTGAGAGAAAGAAAATGGAATGTACGCTTCCATGCCAAAGAGGATTACCTCGGTAATGCGTTCAGCACTCTCCGAGGGTCCTCGGCCACGGAAGCAAAAGTCATTCCATGGGAAATCAAAGAAGTACTGCCCAAATATATAACCAGTTTTAAATTAGCTACATTGTACAATTGCACATAATTTGGCAGGCAACATTTCGGATCTTCAAAGTAACTTTCGCGACTACCTATGCCCTATGCATATCTCTAATTATAGTTTTAATCCCATACGAGAACCTGAGCTACACGAAATAGTGAAACAATTTTGAAGTAGTACCCCTGGTTACGACATTATACGTGCCTCTATAATTAAAACCATTCTTCATGTAATCTCTCAGACGGATATATAGATGAACTGTATATGAATATTCTGAGATTATGTAATTAATTGCAACTTCTACGAATTACATCTAATGATTCAGATACGCACACAAAATTACAGAAACACACACACACACGCGTGCGCGCTGAAAACCTATGCATTCACTGGGTGGTTTGGAAGTGTTTCGTTTTATTCTTAAGTTCTTAAAACCAATGGGGATATATTTTCGTGTCCTTGCTCAATGTAGATATTGGGGGGAATAAATTACCATATACAAATAAATATTGTAATTTATACAAACAATACATGATTGCGTAACATAACAACAGCAAGATAATTAAACATGACAGACAGAGAGTCAAGCCTCTTTTGGTTTGGTGTTTGTGCGTGTGTGGCCTCGTGATAGTTAACTGGGCTGCCGTCCAGAAAGGATCCGCTACAAATCTCCGACCCGATGATGGTGGGCTAGAGAGTTTGGTTTCCGAGTGTAGCCTACAGTAGTATATAAATCTCCTTACTGTTCTACAACCAAAGGCTGTTACGAACTTCCTTTTATATAAAACATTGGTAAGAGAGGTTTATAGTTTCTATGCAAACCAAAAATATGAGGTATAATTTTCTTTTTACATGTATATAATACATGAAAATTCTCAATGGGTAACCAGGTCATGACATTCAAACATGGGAGGTTCAGACCATGATAATTCAGTTGATAATTATTATCATGTAAAAATCCAAGCAGACCTGCTACCATAGAAATATCACGTATATATTAGCTAACGTTTAACCCATAAACGGCGAGCGTCCTCATATAAGTCCATACTGGCCGAAGGCGAGCGTCCTCATATGAGCGAAGGCCTAAAAAAAAACTTTTAAAAGGCCCCAGTAGCACTTTAAAAAAAAATGGTGTTTAAGTGACATAATTCCCCTCCATACCTCGTATCACTCCTCCACAGGTGTCACAATCCCCTCCTTGCCCCCCCCCCCCTTCAATTATCACCTATTTGTCCTCTTATTCCCATATTTATTGGTGTTTTTATCATGCCAATATCTCCAAACCGGTCTAAGCCGTGCTCATGTTGCTAGAGAGGGTGTAGAGTGTCTGAGAGTATGAGTGAAAAGGGAGGGTGTGGCCCGCCTCAGCTCCACACTTGATGAATGGCCGGTCGGCAATTATTCGCGATTTTGACCATCCAAACACTATTCTCACTTGTTTTATTGTTGTTACATGTTATCTTCATATTAAACGTAAAATAGGCACATATGAATAAAGTAATAACGATATTTATCATAAAATAACGATTATAGGTGGGAATGGAGCCTAGTACGTACGCCCAGTTGTGTGGTGTCCATTACACATAACTCAACGTGTTTGGGTTAAACATAATGTTAATTTCAATGCCTCCCAAAACAGTAGGAATATGTGACAGCCCCTCTGACCATATCTTAACTCGGCAGCTGTGATAGACCTGTTTTGACAGGTCCGCCAGAACAAAAGATTTAAATTCAATTCGAATAAACTTTGTTATATTTACCATAAAAAGCAATATTTCTGAACCATATGCACATATTTCACTTGGATTTTGAACATGTGAACATTGAAGAACCAGAAAATGGGTGTAAAGAACAAATATCCAGTGAAGAATCGGATTATTACGACGAGTGCATAGGCAGCATAGCGACATTGATTCTCCCTCTCTGGAGGCTTCTGCCACACTGAGCTTGTTTGTGCGGTTTCCTCGCACTGTATGAGGGATCTGGTAGGTGCTGGATAATAGTTAGAATAGGAATTCAGAGGCTATCAACCCTTCAGAATTATTAATCCAGCACACTGTAAGTCAAGAAGAACGTCAGGACTGGAGCCCCTTTTCGAGAGAGGCGGAAGGGAGGAAGTATAGAGAGTGAGGAAGGGAACAAATAGAATATAGGAGGAGGGGAAGTTGAAGGAGTACAAAGGAAAATAAGAAACAACAGGTCTTGCGACCCCTCAAAGATACTTGCCCTCCAAAATACTGCTGTTTTTAGTGTCCAATAGTATTTCAGAGAGATAAAGATGTGAAAAGGAAATACCTTCCTGGGGATTAATATGGCAGGGAGGGAGGACAATATTAATGAAATAGCACAATTAAGGACATATTTTATTTATTTACAAATGCAGGCAGCCTTGGATTCAGAGCAAGGTGCTTGTCAAGGCAAACTTTGAAGGAATTAACGGTGTTGCAGTCTATAACATCTTGGGAAAGTCCATTCCATAAGTTGACAACTCGATTGAAGAAGAAATTCTTAGATTCGTGTGAGTTAAATTATTTACCAATGATTTTGCAACCATTTCCCTGTGTGTAGTTGATCGGTCAATCATAAAGAAAGGAGGAGGGTGGGCGGGAGGGGGATACACATGTAAGGGGAACATAGGAGGTAGTGGTAAGGAGACATGCCACCCAGTCTTATACTGCATCCATATCCCCGGCACTGGTGCGTTTCGTTTTTCTTATTGTTTTTAAGTGTCAGATTCCAGAAGGATCGTTGCGTTTGCCAAGTAAAACATTCCAGAAGGATCCTCGCAGACCTTGGGTTATCTTAAAGAGCAATAGCTATATACAGAGCAGGGTGGATTAGAGAGTACCCAGGACTTTGATAAGACGAATGGTAAATAACAGAAATGGTCCAAATCTAAACTCTTTGTGAAATAAGGAAACGCAAAAAAATTGTATTAAAGTAATAAGCATAAACATATTATAATGGCAATTTGAGTTAATCCTTAAAAGATAAACGAGGTACATAGACAATGTAGTAGAAAATAGGCAATCGTTATAAACGATGAAAATAAAGGTATATGTAGTGCAATGGATAGACAGTACAAATGGGTAGAAGGAAAATATAAATATAACGAAAAGGGAAGCAGAAGAAGATTAGATGAAAGGAGGAATCTATGCTAATGAGATGTGGCAACATATCCCCTTCGCTGCTTCTATATAATCTGCACATTATTATGGGAGGTGGGATCGGTACAAAGAGAACACGAAGAAACTAAAAGAGAGAATTGCTTAAATACTGTATATATATTACAGGATAACAATGGTAATAAATATGTACTTGTGAAAACTGACCTATGTAATTATATATATATATATATATATATATATATATATATATATATATATATATATATACCGGTATTTATATATATTTTATAAATAAAGTGTATATATATTGTTATACCAAAATCCCAGGTAAATATGCAGCCCAAATGTGCAAGTCCCCAATCCCAGCACCCAAGTCTCCCCCACCCCCGCACCAAAGTCATGAAAAAAACGCGGCTAAAGCCCACCTGGTCCCCCCCTCACAAATCATAGCAAACCCCCTCAATTCCCCCCACTCCTAAGAGGTGGCACTTCTCTGAGGACCCCAGCGTGACGTCACTCGCCCAGGCCGGCCGCAGATTGGACGACCGGAACTTCACCTCCACCAACCCCAGCGAGATGACGTCATCACGGGGACGTCGCCCGATTGGTCGATAGGGGGAATCTTTCAGCGTATTTGGAGGGCTCTCCCATTACTCTCCCCCCTACCCCCCTTGCCGGAACCACACAGGCCTACAGCACACCTTAAACCAACGCTCCACCGTGCCCTTTTTTCCGTGTAATCTACCTGCAGCAGAGAGCACCTGAGAAGGAAATAGGTATTCAGGCCAGGTAGGGGGAAATTATCTCATCCCCCTCCCTGAGATCTGAATGCTTACAGGCTTCTACAGGTGCCCTCTGGCCCGACTTCTGATATCAAAGGCTAATCCCGAATCAGAAGACCTAGAGTCCTAGACTGTTTCCTGGCTTTAGGACCTCGAATGCTCTCAAGCTCCTTGGACCCCATTAGTCCAAGCTAGTAATAACAGTGACGCTTGCATAATTGTGACCTGGCTTTCAGGACCTCTCTAACATAATTAAGTATATTCCAGTTGCCTATTAAATACGCAGACACGCTATCCATAAAGTTAATATGTCCACTATAGTTACATTGTTACAAGTCTGTCTAATCACTAGGTTACCTGCAGGCCTCTGTGTAACTATAAGGGAAAAGATCTGCCATACTCACACTTACACTAGCTTCTAGCTAGGGAATTCCCCCTAACATTCTGAGTCTCCTTGAAAGTATTCATCATTATCACGTCTCTACAGTATAGTACATGTTGTACAATACATATCCTGTGTATCTATTATGTTGTACAATACATATCCTGTGTATCTATTATGTTTGTGTATATTGATTCTTGTGTTATTGCTCTCTACTATTTATGATTCTTGTTATTGATGCATTTTCATTGTATAAATATACCTTCAAATGAACCTTGCTACTCTATTTAAATAATAAACTTGTATACCTGGCTCTTGTATCCTCTCAACACCATTCCTCGGTAAAACTAAAACGGAACCCGTGACCGATAGTTTGACTGTGCAGCTACTCCTAGTGGTAGTCGGCATCTTATATATATATATATATATATATATATATTATATATATTATGAGTGTAGAGAGAACATCTAAAGCACTCCTATTTTAATGTGATAGCAGTTTAGATTGTAAAATTATGCGTTGTCTATAACCAAACCACCTGCAAAACTATGTATGATCGTTGAATCAACAATATATTAAGTACATGTATAATAGACACACACACATACACAATTTCTCCTTTCTGTCCCTGATTGTTTTTCTTTCCTTTCCTCTCCCTAATTTTCCCCTTCTCCTTTCTTCCCTTTACGACCATAATGAGAACAAACGAGTTCTTCTTCCCTCTCTTCTCCCCCTCCTTATACCTTATTTCGCCTTTCCCTTCTTGTTCCCATCCTCTTTTCGCCTTTTATGTATCTTACGTCTTCCTAATGTCGACATTCCCTCCTTTCGCTTTCCTCATTACTGGTTTATAGTACACGTATAAACCAGTACGTTATTCTCTCTCTCTCTCTCTCTCTCTCTCTCTCTCTCTCTCTCTCTCTCTCTCTCTCTCTCTCTCTCTCTCTCTCTCTCTCTCTCTCTCTCTCTCTCTTTATTCATCCTTTGTCACTTGCTTCACCATCCATTTGCTTATAGTGATTTTTTTTGTCAGCAACCAGTTATGAGCCAGGACCTTCATATCTTGATTGAGTTGAAGTTATAGTATTGACAAAATGAACCTGGGAAACCGTGTTCCATTCCATATTTTTGTGGATTGAGTAACTAAATTATGTAACTGTGTGAGGGCCTCTTTAGAGGTGAGATGCAGTCATCAGGATGTTCCTCCATTTTGTGCTACTTCACCTTGTACTGTTCCCAACCGTCTTGCCTTTAAGATTCAATGTACTGTATATTCCCACTGTCTCATAGCATGTGAAAGAAGTTGTCTTGTGTGAGTTGCAATAAATACAAGATGAGATAATTTCAATCTGGATCAACACAGGAGATTATCTAAAGAAATTATTTGTTTTCTGTGGAGAAACATTGTAATGTATGTCAGGGTAATTACCAACAAAATTGGGGACCCAATTTTTAGAAAATAATATTCTGTTATAAGTGTAATGCATAAATTAACTCAGTTTATATGGTAGATAGCTATTCACATAGAATGACGATGAATGTGATGAGCAAACATGTCCTTGTTCCCTATGAATACAGAAGTACGCCAAGGGTATGTTTCGTGTTATCACCAATTAACCTCTGAAGTGCGCATGGGGGTAATTGGAAACGTCCCCCTGTGCTGACGTATTTGAGGTGTTTCCGTCACTAAAACATTCATTGTGCCATTAATAGCATTAATACTTATCCATATGCGCCTATTATGGGTTGATTATAAAGGTATAACAATAAAACGAGTGAAAACAGCGTTTGGATGGTCAAAATCGGAGATATAGCCCGCGAGTTGTATAATGTATGGGTGAGGCAAGCTGCTTTCCCGCCAATTTCCCCCAAGGCCACTGAGACACAGTCGATCGATACTCTCTCTCTCTCTCTTGCACTCGCTTGCCATCAGTGATGACAACACCCTGCTTGCAACTCGCTAATGTTAGCACGAAAATATACCTCAGAATAAGGGAATAACAGGGAAAATAGGTGATAACTGAAGGAGAGGAGGAAAGTGGGGAAGGAGGGGAGGTAGAGGACTGAGATTGTGCATGGCCCAGGGGTCAAAACAATTTTTTTTTTTTTTTTTTTTTTTTTTTTTCGATGTCAAAAGTTGATTTTTTTTTCTCACTCACTCTTAAGAGTCTCCCCGCAGTCCGCCGGGGGAACTCTTAAGAGTCTCCCCGCAGTTCCCGGGTTAACGCTTGCAAGTAAGTCCGATACAAGCAGTGCAGAGCATATGTGAGGAATTTGCAATTCCCTGATCTAAATTTAGCAATTTATTCTAATATTCATAAACATCTGCTGGACTACAACAAATTTAGTGTCCAAAAATGTTGTAGTTTCTTAGAAGAACTAGTTTTTGTTTATATCTAAGTGGCACGAATACCGTGGTCGTTATTACATTAACTGATTTAGGTAACAAATTCCATATATAGGCCTTTGTCTCTCCCAAGCGTATTGGCCTTGATCTCTCAGTAAAGGTAAGTGTTATTTTCGAAATCTATGCAAACTGATTGGTCGAACATTATTGAAGGTGATTGTCAGAGTGCCTTCTCTAACTTTCATTCAGCATTTACTAAACTATATGAGTGTTTTCCTCTCCGTAGGATAAAACTATCATATCGGAACCGGAAGTGTTGGCTTACCTCAGGTCTTAAAGAGTCTATTCAAGTTAAAAATAAATTGTATATCAAGTCCATAAAGATTACAACAGAGGAAAATAAAAAGGTGTATCAAGAATATAAAACAAATTTGAACAAATTATTAAGAACAACAGAAAGGGAACATTATGATGAGCTGTTCAAACAAAATACAGGCAATATAAAGACATCATGGGAACTAATTAGAGAAGTAATCAATAAAAATGCAAAATCTAAGAAAACAACTGATTTTACTATAAATGGAAATAAGGTAAGCGATGCTAAAACTTATTGCCAATACTTGTAATGATTTTTATCTAAATATTGGCATCAAAATAAGCCAGTCATTACCAAATATACAGAAAACATTCTCATCATTTATGCCTACCGCTAATCCAAATACAATATTTTTAAGGCCAGCTACTTGCGATGAAGTGAAAAACATAATTACTAAGCTAAAGAAAAAAAGTCCAGGGTGGGATGGTATAACCTCCAAGGTTATTAAAGAGACCTTCCCCTATTTTATCGACACACTAACAACTCTAGTTAACATGTCTATGACTGAAGGCATTTTCCTTAATGAACTCAACATTGCTAAAGTAAAACCTTTATATAAAAATAATGATGCTTCACGTGTTAACAATTATCGTCCTGTTTCAATATTATCCCTTTTCTCAAAAGTGTTTGAAAACATTATGTATACTAGATTGATGTCATTTTTTAACAAATATAAATTAGTTTACGATTTCCAGTTTGGGTTTAGGAAGGGATATGATAACTAATTTACCTTTAATGATGTTAATTGATAACATCTCAGAAGCTCTCGATTCAGGTAAACATGTAGTAGAATCTCTCGATTCAGGTGAACATGTAGTAGGGGTATTTTTGGATTTTAGCAAAGCTTGCGATACTGTAGACCATGAAATTTTGTTAAAAAAGTTGAATTTGTATGGGGTCAGGGGGGTTGCTCAGAAACGGTTAGAAAGTTATTTAGCTAATAGGGTACAATATGTAAATTATAACGGTGAAAATTCTTACAAGGGATATGTGAAGTGTGGTGTTCCTCAAGGCTCTGTTTTAGGTCCCTTGTTGTATTTGATATATGTGAATGATATAGCGAATGTATCTCCAAATATATTCCCAATATTATTTGCAGATTATACTAACATATTCTTAGAAGGGGATAATGTTGATAAGGTCATAGATATGATGAATGTGGAGATGAAAAAGCTTGTGGAGTGGACCATTACCAATAAACTCTCTTTGAATGTAGATAAAACTCGCTATATGGTGTTCACGGTGAAGGGAAAACAAGGGAAAACTAATTTAAGTGTCTGTATTAACAGTAACCCTTTAAAGACAGTTAAACATTCTAAGTTCTTGGGGGTAATTATAGATGAAAAACTATCTTGGATTGAACATGTTAAATATTTAAAAAATACAATATATAAAGGCATAGGGATCATATGTAAAGTTAGAAAACTACTGAATATATCAACATTATTAACTATGTATTACTTATATATTACTTATGGGGTAGAAGTTTGGGGTAATGCAAGTGAATGTAATATCAAACCCATCATAACTCTACAGAAAACAACAGTAAGAATAATTAAATCAGCCCACTATAGAGCACATACTGCCACAATATATAAATCATTAAAGCTATTACCATTTAAATCATTAAAGCTATTACCATTTAAATCATTAAAGCTATTACCATTTAAATAATTAAAGCTATTACCATTTAAATCATTAAAGCTATTACCATTTAAATCATTAAAGCTATTACCATTTAAATCATTAAAGCTATTACCATTTAAATCATTAAAGCTATTTCCATTTAAATCATTAAAGCTATTACCATTTAAATCATTAAAGCTATTACCATTTAAATCATTAAAGCTATTACCATTTAAATCATTAAAGCTATTACCATTTAAATAATTAAAGCTATTACCATTTAAATCATTAAAGCTATTACCATTTAAATAATTAAAGCTATTACCATTTAAATCATTAAAGCTATTACCATTTAAATCATTAAAGCTATAACCATTTAAATCATTAAAGCTATTACCATTTAAATCATTAAAGCTATTACCATTTAAATCATTAAAGCTATTACCATATAAATCATTAAAGCTATTACCATTTAAATCATTAAAGCTATTACCATTTAAATCATTAAAGCTATTACCATTTAAATAATTAAAGCGATTACCATTTAAATCATTAAAGCTATTACCATTTAAATCATTAAAGCTATTACCATTTAAATAATTAAAGCTATTACCATTTAAATCATTAAAGCTATTACCATTTAAATAATTAAAGCTATTACCATTTAAATCATTAAAGCTATTACCATTTAAATCATTAAAGCTATTACCATTTAAATCATTAAAGCTATTACCATTTAAATCATTAAAGCTATTACCATTTAAATCATTAAAGCTATTACCATTTAAATAATTAAAGCTATTACCATTTAAATCATTAAAGCTATTACCATTTAAATCATTAAAGCTATTACCATTTAAATCATTAAAGCTATTACCATTTAAATCATTAAAGCTATTACCATTTAAAGATGTTTATGTTTTTGCAGTGGCTAAATTTATGTTTAAAATTATGAAAGATCTTACTCCAGGCTTCTTTAAAGATATGTTCACATTAAATAATACTATACATCAGCATTTGACCAGGCAGAGACATAAGTTACATGTTCCCATTGCCAGAACAAATGTATTGACAAACACATTTAGGCACAAAGGAGTGTTAATATGGAATACTATAATGGATAAGATAAATTTAAACTGTAGTCTCTACATATTCAAAAGAAAGATTAAAGAATATTTGATGAGTAGTGAAATAAATAATATATAAGGTAGTGTTGAGTGTGAACAGATTATTATTATAGACGGAATTTGTGTGTAATTGTAGTAAAGTTCGTTTTCTTTTTCTTTTCTAGCACTTTTTTGTTTAGCACTTTCTTGATGACTTTCTTGATGACTAATTTGTATTAGTGTAACAAATTTAAAGGGGACATATATGCCGGATGGCATCAGTTCCCTGTTGTCATAGCGTATATAGGACTTTTGTATGCTATGACTGTAATATTTATGTTCTTTATGACAATAAATGTTTTGAAATCTAAATCTAATCTAAAATAAGGATAATGACATTGTTGATTAATGTTGGGCTATTGGGTTGGAGGACAATGTACATTTAACACAAGGAGTCCTGCTGGCATGCTCACTACACCTCAAATACTACTCCACTGGGCGCTGAGGGCGTTCAAAGAACGACGGACATGTTACCAAGCCCATCACACGACTTTGGCCAGTGCATGAAACAATAACAACATATTATTGTAAAAAAAGACAATACACACTCATATTACTTTCAATTGAGTAAAGTGAGCAAAAATTAACAGTCACCATCATTGGTTTACACTCAGATGAGAAGCCATCAAGATAATTTTTTTGTGTGATTTCCGCACGCCATTTCATCCCCTTACATGGGCTGAGAAGTACTTTTTTTTGTTTTTATCATTATGCCCCCTAAGCACATTATTTATACAATAAAGATACAAAGTCTCCCGGCGGTAGGCGTGCCATAAATATTGTAATCTCCCGACACCGATTTTTTGTTCTATGTGTATGAAGGAGACAAAAGGCAAGCTGCTTGTAATGAGTGTCTCCCCAAAAGTCAAAAGAGTGACAGAGAGCCAAATTCAAGGGACTTTGGGGTCAAAATTCCTGGACACACAAAATTCCTGGACACACGAAGTTTAAAGCAGTCAAAGTCATATGATGAAGGAAATATTGATTGAGGAAGAGAGTTCCAGAGTTCTCATGTTAAATATAAGAAAGACTGATAAAATTTGCCAATTCTTGGGTTGGAGAAATAGACAGAATAGGGCTGGGGCTGTGTTGAAAAGCGGGTGCCTCGCACTCAAATATCAGGGAGGGGGTATGCATTCTGAAGAAAACTGATTGTTGTAATAGCGATAGAAGAGTGAAAGAGATGCAACATTGCGGCGTGTAGTAAGAGATTGTAAGGAACTAGTAAGAGGAAGTGAATTGATGCGGATTTTGTTTTTGACTCTACTCTTTCAAGAAGTGCGATATGGATGGACCCTCCCCACACATGTGAACAATACTCGATACATGGGCGCACTGGGCCCCTGTACAGAGCAAAATGCTTTGTGGAGGTGAATAACCCACAGAAACGGTTGAGCACACCTAACTTCTGGGAAGCTGTCTTAGCAAGGGTGGTAATCTGATCTTACCATAGTAGGTCGGCTGAAAAAGATACACCAAGAATATTGAGAGAAGATGAAGGGCTGATGTGTATATTGTTAGAGAATAATTGATAGTCTTCTGGAAGATTGTGACGAGAAATTAGGTGGAGAAATTAGGTCTTGGAGGCATTGAAAGCAACAAGATTTTCTATGCCCCCATCAGAAATAATTGATAGATCAGAAGAGAGGCGTTCCATGGCCTCATTACGTGACTTTTGGTGTGATTGCATGTTGGGATGATGTGAACAATTAGTTGATTAATGTAGGGTAGAATCATCAGCATATGAGTGGATAGGAATCATTAATGAATATTTGAAAGCAAACTGGAGACAGGACAGAACCCTGATAAAAAACAAAATTGATAGGTTGAGGAAGTCAGCAATGACCGTCCACAACTGCAGCTTTGGAACAGTCAAAACGGAAATTAGAGACAAAGGCAGAGATATAGGGATAGATACCAAAGGAGGGTAGTTTGGAAATTAAGGATTTCTGCCAGACCCTATCGAAGGCTTTCGATATGTCTACTGCAATAGACACAGTCTCACCGAAGTCCCAAAGGGAGGATGACCAACAGTTTGTAAGATAAGCAAGCAGATCACCAGTAGGGCGGCCCTAAAGAAAACCATGCTATCAATCTGAAAGTAGTTTATGGGAAGTTAAATGCTTAAGAAATTTTGAATTATGAAAGTTTTAAAAACTTTAGAGATGCAAGAAATGAGATGCAAGAAATGAGATGAGAAATGAGAAATGGACGTTAGTTGGAGGGCTGAGAGCGGTCACCCTTCTTTGGGGCAGGTTGAATGAGAGCTAATTTCCAGCAAGAAGGAAAAGACGTCAGAGGAAAGACAGAGACGGAAGAGGTTGCCTATGCACGGCACCATCCGTTCCGTAAGCCATATTAGTATTAGGCCGCAGAGGCAAAAAGTCCATCCTAAGAAGAGATTATGATATTAGGCATAAGTAAGTGAGAAGGAGGTGGAGAGAGAGGAATAGCACTGGAATCATCCAAGGTAGAGTTTTTAGACAAAGTTTGAGTGAAGAGTTCAGCTTTGTCAGAGAAAGTCGAAGTGACAGCACGTCAGAGTGGAAAAGAGGAGTACAAAGGAGTACAAAGGAAATCAAGCAACAACAGATCTAGTGACCCTTCTAGGTTGCTTGTCCTCCAAAACACTGAGGATCAAGTGTCCAAACAGTGGTTTAGAGTGGGTAAGGGAACATTGGAAAGGGAATTACTGCCCTGGAACTAATGTCCGTGGCAGGATTAGGAAGTTAGTAGGGGATAGATGGGTTAGTAACTGAGGGGGGGATAAAATAAAGTTATTCATTTACAAACGCAGTCAGTCGCGGGTTTGATGCGAGATATTTGTCTAGGCGGAGTTTAAATGAATCAACGGTGATGCAGTCTATAACGTTTCGGGGAAGCCCCTTCCACAAGTTGACAACTCGATTGAAGAAGAAATTCTTAGATTCGTGTGAGTTAAAAGATTTACCAATAATTTTGCAACCGTTTCCCCGCGTGTAATTAGATTGGTCAATAGTGAAGTACTTACTACAGTTCATATTGTCGATGCCTTTGATGATTTTGAACACTTGAATTAAGTCGCCTCTTAATCTGCGCTGGGTTAAAGGAAATAGATTTAATTCTCTAAGACGCTCTTCGTATGGTTTGTTCTTTAGGCTAGGTATCATTTTGGTAACTCTACGTTGAACTCGTTCTAGCTTGTTTATATCTTTTTGGTAATAAGGGCACCAGGATTGAACGCAGTATTCCAGAAGAGGGCGGACTAAGGAATTGTAAAGGGTTAGGATAACTTCTTTGGATTTATGCTCAAATGACCTGCCTATAAAGCCAATTATTTTGTTTGCCTTCTTAACAACTTCTGAACATTGTTGACTCGGTTTTAGGTTACTCGATATTGTTACTCCCAGATCGGTTTCTCTGTTTACATTCTTAAGCTGAGTGCCATTCATCGAATAGTTTGCTTTCTCATTTAGGTATCTGATATGTAGTACTTTACATTTATCCGCATTGAAACTCATTTGCCAAATTTGGGCCCATCATGACAATTTATCTAGATTGTGTTGCATATCGTCAACTTGTTCTTTTGAGAGTACGCTATTTGGAGGGAAAGACGAGGAAGTAAAATTGTTGGAGAGGTTTTTGGCTAGATGCCAAAATGCTTGGGAAGAGCTAAAGTTGGAAAGTTCAGAAAATTTGTTATTGATGAAAGAGTGTTTTTCTAGTCAAAGAAGATATTTGGCTTGGCTTCGGGCAGAAACATTAAGAGCACGAGATTCTGAGTTTGAAGGCGATGGTACCGTTTGAATGCTTCCTCCTTATTGTGGACAGCAGTAGAACAAGCATGAGTAAATCAAGATTTGTTTTGCATTAGACTGAGAGAAAAAAATGGAATGTATGCCTCCATGTCAGAGAGGATTGCCTCGGTGATGCACACAGCACACTCCGAGGATCCCGCCCACGGAAGCAAAAATCATTCCACGGAGCACCATAGACTTATACCATGGCAAGAAAGATCTGAGAGGGTAAGTTCGTCTTAGCAAAGATATCTCTAGATGGTTAACTACAAACCCACACACACAAGCTCGTTCTCCCTCTCTCTCCACTACTTCCTTTGTTTGTATTTATTCCCCGATCTTGCACTGCATTGCCCATTAGACCTTGCTTGTCCTAATTATTGTCCGGACCCTTTCTCTATTTTTACTGCCTCGCCCCAGACTACGTAATCCCCAACTGCTTGTTTTGCCTCAATCCGACCACTCTGGTTTAATCCCTTGCCTACCTGCCACACTCACTCACTCCCACTCTCTCTCTCTCTCATGTCAATAATGTATGCATTATATCTTATAGGTTGAAATTTTGTCTTCGTGGATACTTCTTGCCTTACATTTTCACCCATATAATTTTCTACAATCTAATATGGGTTTTGTTCGTGTTTAGTCAATGTATATACTGTATTACTGGCAGCACTCTTACTAAAATATATTTAGCTTATTCAACCAGAATACGGATAAGTGTATTTTGTTTATGTATCACATGCAACATTGCAGTAGACTCTCTTTGCATGTTAGATTGATACTATAGTATCAAATTGAATTAGTCTTTCTTCCTACTCAACAAGTGAACTCTGGAACTCTCTCCCTCAATCAATATTTCCCTCATCTTATGACTTGGGCTGCTTTAAACTTTGTGTGTCCAGGCATTTCGACCCTAACTTGCCTTGAATTCGGCCCTGTCACTCTTTTGGCTTTGGGGGAGACACTCGTTACAGGTAACCTTCCTTTTGTATTCTTCATACACAAAAAAAATAAAAAAATAAAAATAAAAATATAAATAAATATATATATATATATATATCAGTGGTGGGCATCACTAACATTTATTCACTTCCGTAATCGCAATATCGCATATCGTAACATAGTAACCGTAGCTTTCCACAATTGCTAGACCGTTAATTAATTCATTAATACGGTTCCGCTTATCGCTAAACGTAAACGCAATCCGGATTGGGATTTTTTATTAATACAGTGCAAACACGAGGGTGAATCATTTGGTAGTGTAGTAAAACAAAACATTTACTTATTATTTATCACATGCTTAACCCTCACAAATATACCATACTTCACCCCAAGTCCGGCCTCGCTCATTATATCGTTATATATAACTTTTTTGTTTGTATTATTTATATTTTACCTATCCCTTGAATTATTATGAGTGGGATAAATTTGATAGCCTAATAACCTAATAACTATGTGACAATTTATCTTCAAACAAATTTGCTTGGGAAACCATTTATTTATTTATTTATGTAAATAAATAAAAAAATTGAGATTACGGGGTTGAAAGGTAGGAGCAACACAAATACTGCAGAGGTCCTGAACATGCAGGAAAAGGAACAGCAAACCATGGTAAAAATAGCCGCAGTCAAGGAGAACCGAAGAACCAGGAAGAGAACGCAGCATAAGAAGAATCAAGAAATTGAATTCCCTCAGGTCTCCCATGCTCTAAAGCCTACTCTCCATCCCAAGAGTGAAACGTTAGTCTCAGTCTTTCTTCTATTCAACAGCTGAGCTCTGGAACTCTCTTCCAGAATCAGTCTTTCCCTCTTCCTATGACTTAAATTGCTTCAAACTCTGTGTGTCCAGGCATTTTGGCTCGAAATTCCCTTGATTTTGGCCCTGTCACTCTTTCAACTTTGGGGGAGGCACTCGCTATAGGCAGTTCTGCCTTTTGCCTCCCTCGCTCACATAGAACAAAAAAAAAAAAAAAAAAAATTACGCAGCCTATCCAGAGAGGAAGACCTACCCATGCTTTAATTCCTGCCGGAATACGACAGTCTACCCATAAAAGATCCATACATACGGGACCCAACAGGAGTTCAAGCCCGGACCAATCACGGGGATACCTGCCCGACCAATGGCAGGCCACGGGACACGTACTCAAAGCAGCAAATCAACACCAGCTGAAGGTGTTGTATTGCGAAGAGGACTTTCATTTTTACATACGTTATGTAGTCAACTTTTCACGTGTTTCTTAGTGAATACTCTCAGATTTTATTCATGTGTGTTATTATTAATTGCGTGTCCAATTCGAAGTGAAGTGTATAACGAAGATATATTCCTTCTAATTGAAAACCTAAACTTGATACCTAAATCCAAGACCGTATCCATCCTCTTTTAACCAGAGAGTACTTATAGTATTAATTCGTCCCCTTTGAAAGTAAAAACACGTCCGTTGAGTTAGAATTAATTTACGTTTAATATACTATTTTTATATCCATTCCTGTGAATAACCTAACCATATACGTTGCCCGGGTTATGTAAGTCTTTCACCACCGATTCAGGAATTCAGATTTACATTCCTTTATTCATCACGCCTATATGTTTGGCCATTGATATATTACTGCTTCGTTTTATAATCCATTAACACCTTACGAGCGGCCTATGCGGTTTATTTATGTGTACCGCACAGCGGGGTGTTTTTAGCCAAAATAGGGCTGTTTACGTGATCATTTTCATGCCTAAATAAGACCCAGAACGTAAAACAAATACCTATCCCTGAAAGGGCATAAACAGAGCTTTCGAATGACACCATAACGATCCTTGTATGATGGATAGTTTTCTTGCAATAACCGTGCAACGCGAGTGCAAAAAGCAGGTAATTCGGTACTTTCAGTACATAATTGAGTATGTAGCGAGTGAGAGAGGGAGGAGGGAGCTGAGATTTGTGTCAGTAGGTTCGCCGCGGTGGTCTGGAGCAGTCATACGCTCGCTAGTCTCCTGCCACCACTTGTCTCTCTCTCTCAGCCACATTACGTGCTGAAATTGCCACTCGAGTTATGTCGAGCGCCGCCACATAGTCCAGCTTTTTTTAACTCGACTTATGTTGCTCGCCGCTAAATAAGGGTTAATGTAACTATTAAATTAGTTATGTTGAAGCGCTACTAAGTTTTACTTTACTTTCAGCAGTTTGTTAATTTATTCAGGCTCCTTCTAATGCCATCATTTTTGTCTATTCATTAAATACTATTTTGTTTTGTATTTCAATCATTATAAGCTCTTATTGTAGCTATAATAGAGCGCTACCTCGTTCTGCGTTATAATCAGTAGTTTGTTAATTAACTCAAGCCTACTTGTCATAGCAATTGTACCGCTATCATTTATTCACTCTATTTATAGTGAATCTGATTTCCTTACTCCGTGAAGGTATAACTCATTTACGATCGAATTAATATTTTGTGCTTCGTGTGAGTAATTATTCACCAAACCCATTAGATAGTTATTATCATAATTAAATTATCTTTTCCCTAAACTTAAATCGAGGTTAACCTTTCATATCTGGGAGTTAACATTGCACTAATACAAAAGTATATTTAACCTGACCTCAGTCCGTCTGACCTAGACTCCCTCGAGCGGTTCCTTTGATAGTACATTTGAGCTTGGTACCTTTAGTACCTGACGCCGCGCAGCCTCATAACCCAAATATCTCGGCTACTATATTCATGCTGAGATACCATAATTACGTGGCTAGTGTAGAGGAAGGGGTGTAATAACCCCCTGTAGCCATGGTAAGTTTTAATTTCTGGGAATACAACTTCGCCAGTAGAGAGCCCTGGTGTTTTCAACACTGAGGGAGCATTTAACTCATTCCGCTATCTTTCAACCCCTACCTTTAACCCACTGGACCCCAGCGACGCGCGTTATGTGTCGCCTATGTATGTAACGCACAGTCCCAGCGATACAACGGTTGCGTCTGCCTTAATTATTCTTGTCCTATGGCACCTACTGTAAAGGGTTCAAATTTGTATGGGAACTACTTTAGGATCCCACGGAACAACAACGATGGTTGGCAACCCTCCAAGTCCAACCGCGTGCATGTGGGCACGCGCGGGAGTGATTTTCCAGCATATTGCCCACCCATCACCCCATGTTAATTGTGACTTTCCCCCGCCCCCCAAGAACCCAAATGACCTAGGTGAGCGGTTTATGTTTTTTTTTCATGTATTACTAATCCCTCCCATGTATTTTCAGGAAGAACAAAAAATTGACAAATGGCTGGTCCAGGATTGTACTTTTTTATTAAATCGCTTAGGGTCCAGTGGGTTAAGGGGACGGTATTTTATTCATATATACTGTATATATATTTTTATTACCGGTACATATATTTGGTTTAGTTTGCTCCCTAGACCTCTATCAATCAAAAAACACCCCAAAGACCTCCATTTGAGATAAATTTGTACATTCTTGGGTAGAAAAATATCCCGACCGAAGGCCGATTCCTTTTAAATCACAGGCTCGTTATTGCTCGCCAGGAAAAAATCGACACCTATATAGGAGAAAGGTTTTAAAATCGCTAAACTAATGGGGCAAATAACTTTAAATATCATATTTAATGGAGCTAAACATGACAAAGAAGGGGGTCCCAAAAAATACAAATACTTTCCCATAAATACCCATGGTAGACTCTTTTCTTATGCCTAATATCCTAATCTTTTCTAAGGCTGTACTTTCTGCCCTCTCTGGGCTTAATAATAAAGAAGGCATGCAGACCAGATGGTGTCCCTCCTGCTGTGCTCAAAATCTGTGCATCCGTGCTGACTTCCTGCCTTGGCAAACTCTTTCGCCTTTGTCTTTCTTTTAACATCTTCCCTTCTTGCTGGAAGTTTGCTCTCATTAAGCCTGTTCCAAAGAAGGGTGACCACTCTCAACCCTCCAACTATCGTCCAATTGCTCTTATTTCTTGCATATATAGAGTTTTTAACTTGATTCGTAATTCGAAAATTCTTAAGTATCTGTCTTCCAATAATCGTCTTTCAGATCGCCAGTATGGTTTCCTGAAGGGCCACTCTACTGGTGATCTCCTTACTTATCTTCTAACCTTTGGTCGTCCCTGCAGGACTTTGGTGAGGATTTTTGTATTCGGTTAGACATATCAAAAGCCTTCGATAAAGTCTAGCATAATTTTCTAATTTCCAAACTACCGTCATTCGGTGTCTATCCCTCTGTCTCTAATATAATTTCTGGCCATTCCATAGCTGTAGTTGTGGACGGCCATCAATCCTTTTCTCAACCTATCAACTTCGGTGTCCCTCATGGTTCTGTTCTGTCTCCAGTTCTCTTACTAATATTCATTAATGATCTTCTCGACCGTAACTTTAGCCCTTTTCACTCATATGCTGACGACTCTACCTTACATTATTCATCTAGTTTTCCACAAAGACCCGTCACGCAATCAACCCAAAAGTCACGTGATGAGGACATAGCATGCTTATCTTCTGATCAATTATCTATTTCTGATTGAGGCAGTGAGAATCTTGTTACTTTCAATACGTCCAAGACTCAATTTCTCCTTGTATCTACACATCGCAATCTCCCACAAGACTATCACTTTCTCTTCAACAATACACAAATCAACCCTTCATCTTCTCTCAGTATTCTTGGTGTATCTTATTCTCCTGACCTTTCTTGGAAAGATCATATTACCACACTTGCTAAAACATCTTCCCAGAAGTTAGGTGTGCTCAACCGTCTCGGTGGTTTCTTCACCCATGCACAGCTTCTTACTCTATACAGGGGCATGTACGCCCATGTATCGAGTATTGTTTGCAAGTGTGGGGAGGTTCAACCCGTACCTCACTTTTTGAAAGCGTAGATCTAAAGCACATCATGTGATCAATTCACCTTCTCCTACCAATTCCCTATAATCTCTCGCTACACGCCACAATGTTGCATCTCTCTCACTCTTTTACCTTTATTGCAATAATGAATGTTTTCAAAGCTTTTTAATGGTATACCTCCTTATTTACGGAGAGTGGGAGGCACCCGCCTTTTAGCATATTCCCATCTCTATTCTGTCCAACTCTCTAACCCAAGAGTGAAGCGATTTTACCAGTCTTTTTTCTACTCAACAAGCAAGCTCTGGAACTCTCCCTTAATCTGTATTTTCCTCATCCTATGACTTAAACTGCTTCAAGCTCTGTGTGTCCAGACATTTTAACTTTAACCTAGCTTGAATTTGTATTTGTATTACCCTTTCAACTTTGAGGGAAACACTTGTTACTGGCAGCTTTGCTTTTTGTCTCCTTCCTACACATATACAAATAATAGATAGACAAGGACGTAGGCCTAAATGTACAAATAGCGATTCTATTATAATTATTAAATCACTATTTGTACATTTAGTCTTATTAAATTTCACTATCTATATTAATGTATCAAGAATGTATACTATGGAGTGATATGTGTTAACACCAAAACTAGGTTTGTTTTATTTTTGTTCAACAAATTGTAATATACCTCCTCCTGTGAGATTACCTTCTATATGAAGTATTTATAGATATATATCTGTATTTTCTGAGAGTGTTTCCAACGACTTATAAATGACAACATAAGAAATTTAACCTAAATAATTTGTATTTGTTCATTGTAATGGAGTTAAAGCGTACCTAATATATTGCTTTTCACTGAATACTGGTGACTAATAAGAATTATGTAGTAGACGTGGCTATTACTTTCATATCCAACTTCCCTCCTCACATGATATAGTATGGTACATGACATATCCAACTGCCCTCCTCACATGATATAGTATGGTACATGACATATCCAACTGCCCTCCTCACATGATATAGTATGGTACATGACATATCCAACTGCCCTCCTCACATGATATAGTATGGTACATGACATATCCAACTTCCCTCCTCACATGATATAGTATGGTACATGACATATCCAACTGCCCTCCTCACATGATATAGTATGGTACATGACATATCCAACTGCCCTCCTCACATGATATAGTATGGTACATGACATATCCAACTGCCCTCCTCACATGATATAGTATGGTACATGACATATCCACTGCCCTCCTCACATGATATAGTATGGTACATGACATATCCAACTGCCCTCCTCACATGATATAGTATGGTACATGACATATCCAACTGCCCTCCTCACATGATATAGTATGGTACATGACATATCCAACTGCCCTCCTCACATGATATAGTATGGTACATGACATATCCAACTGCCCTCCTCACATGATATAGTATGGTACATGACATATCCAACTGCCTCCTCACATGATATAGTATGGTACATGACATATCCAACTGCCCTCCTCACATGATATAGTATGGTACATGACATATCCAACTGCCCTCCTCACATGATATAGTATGGTACATGACATATCCAACTGCCCTCCTCACATGATATAGTATGGTACATGACATATCCAACTGCCCTCCTCACATGATATAGTATGGTACATGACATATCCAACTGCCCTCCTCACATGATATAGTATGGTACATGACATATCCAACTTCCCTCCTCACATGATATAGTATGGTACATGACATATCCAACTTCCCTCCTCACATGATATAGTATGGTACATGACATGCGTAGCCTGTGGATTTGATCGTTGGACGCAACGAAGTCCAGAGAGCTTAAGCTAGATGTACTGTACAGTGTTGCTTGTTTGTTTACATATCTGGCGAAACCACTATCAGGCAATCTCAGTCTCATAAACTCATGCTTCACTTAGTGAATTTCTCAACTGGTAATTTCTGTCATTGCATATTTTGAATATGGAAATACTTATGCAATACTAGTGTATCGGAAACTGAAATAAATGGTGTGTTAGTGGGCTTCAGTGAGGTACTGTAACTATACAACAAATGCTAACCCAGTAATATCTTCCCTTGATACATCAAGATTCGAACAAGGTAATATTGTGCTTACTACATCAGTAACAAGACCACTCGGCCATATCCGGAATCACGGCGTGCAAATATACCGTACCTGTAGTTAGCTTATATCTACTTATTCTCTCATCTTATTTGTTTTTATTATTTATGTTGTTATGACCATTTGGAGGACAAGGACGCAATCTACTCCATTTCTGAGATACTTAACTCCTTCGGTGCAGGCATATGTTCGCCTATTTTCGCCATATTAGGGCTCATTCAGGCACTCCTGATTGATTAGGCAAGTGTCTGAATTAAATGTATTCAGCCAAAACACTAGAAGAAAATAGCTTCAAAATTACACCAAAACGAGCTTCGTAGCTCGGGGGCTTCACCCGCTGTGCTACCATAGACATTCGCTAAAATGAACGATTATCGCTAATGTCGCGCTACATTTGCCTTTGGCAGCGCTGTATATCTCGCGACAGATTGGCTCAGAGTCCTCAGTGCCGCGGCCGGCTGGCTGGAGGAAGGATGTGTGGCCAGTCGTGCTCCCGCTCCCTCGCACTCGATTCTACAGGCTTTAAGAGGTTTAAAGAGACTGTATATTGCCTTAAATTGTCAGGACGTTCCAGAGCATCTCCCGCAGCCAATGGGTTAAAAGCCTTTGTGACCATCAGGGGTGTTGAGAAACCTTGCGCTTAGTTACTCCAACCTCTGCAGGTGCCTTTCAGCGAGCTGAGGCCAGAAAACTCATTTTGAAGAGGTAATTATTAAATTAAGATAATCCTATATCTGAATGCTAAACCCCGGCATATGAATAGGTTAACTTAATTTATGCTTTTTGCGTCAGTAATAATATATAATTTTCATAAATTTGTTAATGTATTACGTAACACAAACTCAATGTTTTATCTCCCTTGGTATAATATATAAAATAGTCCCTCCTCCTCTGACGCACTCCCCTTAATGTACCTTCCTATAGACTTTCCCTTAACACCCTCCCTTCCGCATCCCTTCCATCCCCCTCACGAACTACAACTCCCCAGCTCCTCCCTTCCTTCCTGTACCTCCAGCCTCTAACTCTCAATCATTTCCCTGGTGCTACTACTCTTATTGTTTCCTTGCCCTGCATGTATTTCCTTCTTTTCATACAATGTGTTTACCTTTCATTCTTTTCGCACAATACTACTAATTTTACTTTTCAATTTCAATCAATGTATTTCATTGTAATTAGATTTTGAGTCATATAATGTAAGAATGTAAACAAATAACTTTAATATCGTTCTGTATATCATTTTGTTAAATTTTGTCTCGTGTCTTTTTGTTCTACCATTTTCAATACCTTTCTCTCCTTCACTTTTACTGTTATTCCTGTACATTTCATGACAGTGGAGACCCCAATTTGTATTTGTACTATTTTTCTTTTATAGGCGTGACACCGCGTACAGACCTTTGTCCGTATCCTGTGATTAATGGCACATCCAGGGAACAGGTGATCATCGAGGACAACCAAAAGCATAGGGGAGGTGTGGTGGAGTGGTCTTGCCACTGGCCTGGTAATCCAAAGGTCCCGGGTTCAAATCCCGATGTATCAATGGGAAGATATTATTGGGATGGAATTTGTGCTGTACCTAGTATCAGTGCATTACCACAAGCCCACCGAAACGTCAATAAAATACCCTCATTGTTCCCTGATTAAATAGCACTGTATGAATATTCCCATATTCAAAATATGCTATAGGGGTGCAATGCCTGGTGAGTTATCTGCTCAACAGGTGGCGTTGTGTGTGTGTAAGTGTGAGAGTCCGAGTGTAGGGGTTGAGACAGTGAAGCACGGGAACGAGGTGGCTTCAGAGATGGGGTCGTTTCGGGCCATGAGTGAGCACCGTGCCTCATGTGAAGGCAAGATGGCAGGTGCTCGTTGTACTCTACGTGCTTCACATGTCTCACTCCCTAGACTGGAACAAGACCTCACGGGCTTCACTGTTCATTGTAAAGCGGTGAATGTTAAGGCTCTCAGCCTATGCCCGAGAGGAAGTAAGTTGGAATATAGAAAAAAAAAAAAAAAAAAAAAAATATATATATATATAACCATCGATACCAGCCAAAAGCAACAGGCATTAACATTGTTGGTCCCTGGCAGAGTTTAGATGGTTATAATGTTCTATTTCTACCCAACAATCACAAGTGTCTGAGAAGATGTCAGGAAACTTGTCTTATGTGACCGGCCATTTTGCTTGTTTACATCCGCCTCTGTCCTACCTCCCCATACTCCTCTAAACTCGCCTCACGCATTTTCTCTACCATAATACTGTTCTCCCCTGCTTTATGACCCCGCCTTCCTTTGTTGGTGATCACGTGTCAAACCTTCCCCTCCTCCCCTACCCCTCCATCCCCTCCCTGTGTGGCTAGACGATACGTTGCCCCGGGTTGACCTCTGACCTTCTTCTTCCTCCTTGACCTTTTGCCTTGCTTAAACCTTTCACTCTCTGTTTACATTTAATCTTCCTTCTCCTCCTCTTTATCCTCGTATTCATCCTCTCCTCTTCCTCTTTTCTCCTCTTTCTTCTGTTTCGGCTTCTGTTCTTCTTCCTCCTCGTCTTGCTATTATACAAGTTTTGATCTATATTATGTATTAATACACAAACATATACAAGTAATCCAAGTATAATGCATATAATGATCGTTACCAGACTATTTTAGGGCATGATACAAATGTGGTAATGAAGGACTGTTGCAGAAATTTTTGAGAGTTGGTGGAGTGATATAATAATAGGATGGTCAAATTTGAAGCAAGATCCATCAAGATCCTACCACAGAAATAAGAATCTATACATCTTGTTTGGTAGGCCACACAATAATATAAAAATTTGTTATTCTTAAATGGAGTAGATCTCCAAATTAACACCACCTCCTCGAATGGATAGAAGATCTGCTCTCTCTCTTTCTCTCTCATCCCCACCGTGTATATCTGTCGTTAGTGTAATGGCAGCGATACGCTCCTCACGGAGTGGGGTTAAAGTCAAACTATGTTGCCTGGCTGCTCACACATACCTTACATGTATCTTCCTATGTATCTGCTCTGTAAATTCCAATAAATGGTGAATTCATAAGGATCATTGTTTTATCTCCTAATTTGTTTTGTTATGAAATAGATCATATGGGTACCAGGTATGTTTTAATAAATAATGTAAATTGATTTACCCCTTTCATACGTTAGCACCATATTTATTTTACTCGGAATACAATTTTTTGTTTTTAATCAGTTAATATACGATTATTATGTTTCAAACGGCTTTATCACTAAAACACCTACAAGTACACTCACGCCACTAAGTCCTTGGCTATGAGGCAAACCAATGGTGTGGTTTCCAACGACGAAATAATTGTTTTATTCATTAGAAATGTTTATTTCAAAGGACAGCCTACTAACATCCATATGTCCACATGTATCCTAGTCTGATAGCGAGTTACGTGGTGACCAGATAAATATCTTAAAGGAGTACTTCTTAAATTGAAGAAAACCGTCTATACTTCTTATAACCAGAATAAAAGGAAGAAATGCGGTATTATGTTGCATAGGTCAAAAAACATATGGCTGTGGATTATTAGGCATATTTAAGAACGTTTCTACTTATCATCTTATTTTTTCTAGATAATAAACTAAAAATCTCGTGCCCTCTATATTTCTACACAAATCTGTTATTTGACTAGGCAAAAACTCTTTCATCAATTTTATGTTTTATGTGTAGGCTATGCAGGAGACAATAAAGCTGTCTGTAATAAGTGTCTCCTCCAAGGTTGAAAGAGTGATAGGGAGCCATATTGAAGGTACGTTAGAGTAAAAATATCTCGACACACGGAGCTTGAAGCACCGTAAGCCATAGGATGAGCATAGGATAGGGAGAGAGTTCCATAATTTACTAGTTGAGTAGAAGAAAGGCTGGGAAAAGACTGTGAGATGGGACAGTGGCGATGCAGCTTCGAGGAGTTAGAGCTTGCACCGGGCCACGAGGTGACAACCAAGCGTTGTGGATCTACGAATGTAGGACCGCAAACGAGCTGGTTACAACACTCAAACTTTCTCAATGTCTGACTCGCAGTCAGGAATGAGACTTCCTGGCTTCCCCGTTTTGAGCAGTTGAATCTACAGGCTTCAGTCCCATGTCCAGAGATAGAAGTTGGAATATATATAAAAATAAATAAAAAATAATAGCGGAACCTCCCCACACATGAAGAGTGCTCGATACATGGGCGCACAGTGCCCGTGTACAGAACAAGAAGCTGTGTGGGGATGAAGAACCCACGGAGACAGTTGAGCACACCTATCTTCTGGGAAGCTGTTTTAGCAAGAGTGGAGATATGGTCTATCAAAGAAAAATCCGAAGAAAAAGAGACTAAGAATATTGAGAAATGACGAAGGGTTGATTTACGTGTTGTTGAAGAGCAAGGGATAGTCGTGTGGAAGATTGTGACGGGTAGATAGATGGAGAAATTGAGTTTTGGAACCATTGAAAGTAACAAAATTATCTCTACCCCAGTCGGAAGATAGACATGCTATGGCCTCATAATGGTAATGCAATGAAAAATCAATACAATGAAGAATCAATAAATTAAATTAACAAATTTTACACAGCTAAAACTGGTTTATTAGTTCATATTAGGCTGGTCCGATTTAGGGAGGCGTAGACTGTTAACTCTAGGAGACACTTATGCATATAACAGAAATACAGGATGCAGCTTATGTGTTTTATTGATTAACCCTTTCAGTGGAGCACTTCTATAGGGAAGAAAACGCCCAAGCGACTATTTTACTGCTAATTTCGCTCAATATACATCATCCTAATACCATATCTGTTGCTCTGAGCGAATTGGCAGGAGCTCCAATGAAAAGATTGGGTCAAATACTCCCTATAACGGTTACCATCCTGTCCCTACCTCTTCCTACCACCCTGGAAAATCGATAATTACATTGCATGTTTTGTCACCCACAAGCTGGCTCCTCGCGACGAAAATATACAATTTTATCTTTCACTAACATTCCCGATAACTCGATGACATGTACAGTTATTGCATTATGTTTTTTTTTTACAAGACAGGATGGGATGTTGCAATGAAGATGAAGTTAATCTCATATAGCTATCACAATTATATGGAGAAGTAGCCCTATTTTTTTTTGATCTTCAGCTTCTAAAACACCTTTTCACTGTACACACATCCTCCCTCCACTAATGCTCAGATCACTTTGATGCAAATATGGATGGCAAGGCTAGAGCCTCCTGAAATGGTCTGGCAACAAGCGGGGCGGCGGGTTGGTGCCACCAATTCAGTTGGCACTACCACAATGTATATGTACGTCGGCCACAGTGAAAGGTACGCTTAAAGGGGGGAAACAAATTTAGAATTTGGGAAAATAGCAAAAACTTGCTACAAAATTAATTAGCTTTATTTATTGGCAACACTGTCCTAGTGTATTAGTGTCCTATGACAAATTTTACTAGGTTTGCTTGGTAATTTTATAATAGTTCCTCATGGGTGGGCGTGGTTTCTGACGCTTGAAGTTTAGGCTAAAAAATGTATGCATAGCCTTGGCTAGTAATTGAGATCTAAACTTTTTGATATATTCACTCAAGAAGGAATGTAGCTCATTGCTAAATCTCGGTTCACACATGCACGAATTAACGTCCCGTCCGTCCCCGACTCTTAATTCGCCGTGCCTGGGCGGCGTCTTTTTTATGCATGCATAAAATGGTTCGTATGGGTCGGGGCTACTGCCAGAATTGTTTTTATGTCGGGGACACCCAGGGGACACACACGGACACACACGGGAGCAATCGTCGTCTAGGCGCAGCCTTTTTGGCGTCTAGACGACGACTGGCGGGGTCTAGACGACGCATATAACGGGATGAGAACGGCGGCAAAAAAACGATGGAACGTTGGAACGGAACATGGGGCCTCCAGCTTGATGCCGTCCTGCCTATTTTCTTGGTCGGGGACGGACGTGACGCTAATTCGTGCATGTGTGAACCGAGCTTAACACATTCCATCCAGCTAAAGGAAGAGCAGTGAACGTTGGTGTATCGCTGAAAAGGGAGGAAAATGAGTGAAAGGTGCCTATACTGCTGTTTGCGGATGATACAGCTCTGATGAGCGATAATGAATGGGAGTTGCAGGGTCTGGAAAATGAGTTTGAAACAGTGTGCGAAAAAAAGAATTTGAAGGTAAATGCGGGAAAAAGCATCGTTATGGTCTTCGAAAGGGGTGAAGTCACAGAGTGTGAGGTGAAGTTGAACGGTCAGGCTATGGAGATCGTCAGCTCTTTTAAGTATCTGGGCAGTGTGTTGAGTAAATATGGGACTAAACACCCTCCCTTCTCTCCTGTCTCTGATGGTACCGATAGACAAGGGGAGTTCTCAGACTGGCTTGGAGGGTAGGAGATACACTCCTCCTCCACCCCTCTCTCTCCCACCTGTCCTCGCATGAAAATACTCAATAAATATCAGAAATAATAGAGAAAATACCTGATAATTGAGAGGGGTTGGTACACATTTGTAGGAGTGGTAGCAAGTAATGGAGGGGAATTATCTCACCTAAACACAAATTGCTTTGTTTTGAGCGCCACTGGGGTGTTTTAAAAGTTTTGTTTTGGCCTTGGATCTTAAGAGTCTGGCCACATTCGCCCAGTAGAACCTCTTAAGAGTCTGGCCGCAGTCCAGAGGTTAAGGATCGCTCTTTCTTTCTTTCTTTTCCCCGGCCACAGAAGCAGAAATCATTCCATGGGAAATCAAAGAAGTACTGCCGGAGAGCCTCCCAGTCGGCAGCGCCAAAGTGCCACAAGCGACGCCGGCTAGGAGGATCGGGTGGCCGTACTGGAGAGATAGGACAGTTGACAGAGATAAGTTTATGGTCGGAGGAGCCCAAAGGAGAGAAAAGATCGACAGTATAAGAAGAAGGGTTAGAAGTTAGAAACAAGTCAAGAATGTTGGGCCGATCTCCGATGCTCTAGTGGTGATCTTCTTTCATATATTACTAACTCTTGGTCATCCTCCTTTCGGGACTTCGGTAAGACTTTTTCTATTGCCCTAGACATATCGAAGGCCTTAGATAGTCTGCCCCAAATATTTAATTTATAAACTATCTTCCTTCTGTTTCTATCCCTCCATCTGTGCCTTTGTCTCTAATCTTCCTTCCGGCCGGTCCATAGCTGCGGTTGTGGAAGGCCATCGCTCAATTCCTCATCCTATCAACTCCAGTGTTCCTCAGGGCTCAGTCTTATCTCCCGTTCTCTTTCGAATTTTCATAAACGATCTTCTCAAATGTACCTCCAGTCCCATCCATTCATACGCAGACGACTCCACCTTACACTACTCAATTAGTTTTCCTGAACGGCCCAGCCAGCAATCTCTCAATAACGTAATGAAGCCATGCAACACTTATCTGCTGATCTAACTATGATTTCAAATCGGAGCAGAGAAAACATTGTTGCCTTTAATACTTCCAAAACCCAATTTCTTCATCTTACTACCCGTCCGGAACTCCCAGAGGACTATCCCTTACACTTCAACAATACAAAAATCAATCCTTCATCTTCTCTCATTATTCTCGGTGTCTCTTTTTCTTCTGGTCTCACTTGGAAGGACCATATTACCAGTCTTGCTAAGGCAGCCTCCCAGAAGCTAGGTGTGCTCAACCGCCTCAAGGGGTTCTTTACTCCTGCACAGCACAGTGCGTCCTTGTATTGAGTATTGTTCACATGTGTGGGGAGGATCCTCTCACACCACACTCGTAGACAAAGTAGAAAGGAAAGCATTTGATATCATTAACTCCCGTCCACTCACCAACTCTCTGCAATCTCTCTCTCTTCGCCGCAATGTTGCATCTCTCTCGCTATTCTATCGCTATTACAATAATCAATGTTCCTCAGAGCTTTCCCTTGTGTATACCACTTCCTCTATGTAGGGTACATAGTACCCCTCTTGCAACACAATCCCACCCCTACTCTGTGCAACTCTCCAATCCAAGAGTGAAACGTTATTCTCAGTCTTTCTTCTATTCAACTGCTGAGCTCTGGAGCTCTCTCCCATAATCAGCCTTTTCCTCTTCCTATGACTTAAATTGCTCCAAACACTGTGTGTCCAGGTATTTTGGCTCGAACGTCCCTTGATTTTGGTCCTGTCATTCTTTCAACTCAGGGCGAGGCACTCGCTACAGGCAGTTCTGCCTTTTGTCTCCGTTACTCACATAAAACAATAAATAAAATATCTAGGAGGAGTGATAAGCAGAGATGCAGAAGTGGAAATGGAGGTAAGACAGAGAGTGTGTGAAGAAAGGAAAGTTTTCGAAGCAATGGGAAGTATGTGAAAGGTGAGAAATCTCGGAATGAAAGCTAAAAGTGTAATGTATGAAGGGGTAGTTGTATCAATGGTGGTTTATGGGTCTGAGACATGGGTTCTGAAGCTACAAGAGAGAAGAAAGTTGGATGTGATGGAGACTTACTGCTTGAGGAGTATGTGTAGAGTGACGCGTTTGAGACAGGTTGAGGAATGAAGAAGTACGTAGGAGAGTGGGACAGCAGGAGCCTTTGTTGTCCAGAGTGGACAGAAGGGTGCTGTGCTGGTATGGACATGTTGAACGAATGGGAGATGAAAGACTTACAAAGATAGTACATGAATCAGATACATGAGTCAGATACAAGGGGAGGTAGAAGGATAGGAAGACCTCAGTTGAGATGGAAAGACTGTGTAGTAAAAGCGTTGGAAGATAGAGAGACGACTGTAGAACAGGCAAGAGAAGTGGTAATGAATAGGAATGAATGGAGAATGCTTGTGAATAGGCGAGTGATAAGGCGCCAGTTGGACTAGATAATAGTCCGTCAGGCACCTGGCCCAGGGAGCTGGCGTATATGAAGGGTCATGCCTGGATGTGAGGTGGGTGGGCATTGTGGTATGGTTCCGCTGCATGTTTGTCTGCTGAGACCAGAACCACTCTGGGAGGTCCCGCTGCATGTTTGTCTGCTGAGACCAGAACCACTCTGGGAGGTCTGGGACCGGGGGAGTGCTGGAGGCTCCTAGTGATCCTTGGTCTCTGGATCTTCTGGTTGACTTATATGTGTGTGAATTTTAATTATTTTGCTTTTGTTTAATGTTGTGTTGTGTTGTCCCTGTTCTGTCTCTGTCTCGAGTCAGCCACCCCCATGGTATGGGGTATGTGCCTGAGTACATACATACATACATACATACATACATACATACATACATACATACATACATACATACATACATACATACATACATACAGAATCTTAGAATATTAAGAATGAGAACAAAATAATAATGATGGAGTGAGAGGAATTTTATGCTGTATGTGAACAACAGCTGACATTAGGGTTATGATGAAGTGGAAGGTATATGATTGATAATGGAGAGAGAGAGAGAAGAGACTGACTGAATGAATGACTGCCTGACTGACCGACCCTGCTTGGCACTTCTTGGTATTATGTGCGGTTCAATGCAATAATTAGGCCTCGTGGCGGTCTTCAACGATTTTCCGTTGCTGCAAAACAAAACAATGTGTGCCAGAGCAAAAATAATGATCTTGGGTTCGTCATGGAATGCCAGGAAGTACCTCATGAACTGGCCGAAAATTGGCGCACACCAGGGAATTTTCGAGCATGTTTGGACATTTCCTGGTGTTTGCCGACACACCACTGTACATCACAGTGCTCTAGGACCCACCAGGGAGTATCCTGAGAATAAACACATTTGGATACTAAATAGGCCACAAACCGCGTTTCGTGGCAAGTTGGCGCCTGATTCTTGTAGGTGGGAAAGGGTTTAAGAGTGCTAAGATGGTCTTTCTATGAAATGTTAGGGGAAAAAGAGATCCCATGAATATTGAAAGAAAAAGAAGGGTAAATTTGTGCGTTGCTGAAGAATATAGGATAGTTGTCTGGAAGATTACGACCTTGGATAGATGGATAAAATGAGTTTTGAAAACATTGAAAGAAATAAAATTGTTTCTGCCACGATTTAAAATAATTCATATATTAAAAGATAAATGTGCTATGGCCTATCAGGTGAGTTTTGAAGCAATTTCATGGACAGTCGCTGTGGAAAGCTAGTTGAATAGTGTAACATAAAATCATCAGCATATGAGTGGATAGAACTGGAAATGCATTTATGAGAGATCAAAAAGGAATATTAGAAGTAGAACTGGACATAAGACAAATCCCTGAATAACACCGGAGTTGATAGGTTTAAGCCACTTTCCCACCTTCACAATCTGGACGCCGACATGCCACGTTCTGGTGTTTTAGCCTATTCCTGGTCAATTCAGGTGACCTTGAATGGTTTTCTTGATGTGTCGTAAGTGTCATATTATGTCGTAGGGGTTCGGTTCGTATGGCGTAGCAAAATTATTAAGCATGTTAACACAGTGTATAAAGTTCTTTGAGGGTGAAGACCTAAAACTGCGATTCTTAGCTGTTCTTAGAAGGTCGTAGCTTGTCGTAGCAGTTTGTGGCAGGCGAAAACCGTTACAAAATGCAATTTATCCAAAAGCAATTGTGTTTTTGTACTGTTTGAAGTTATTTTGTTTTGCTTTATTCCTACCATTACGTTGTGCTCGGTTATTGTGTGTCCTAAACTTGAAATTGTTTTTAATTTATATTCAAGGGGGTTGAGTCTTATTTTTGTTGTTCCTACCTGTGTAGGTTTACGTATTTTAGTTAGGTTATACTTATATAATGCTAAATGTTTTTGTTGCGTTAACAGTTAATCAGATTTAGGTAGGGTTGTTTTTGGTTTACTTAGGTTGTCTATGTTTGTATGTTATTAGTACACACATTTGTCATGATTCGCAACAGCAGATTGGGCACACTCGTGAGTGAGTGAGTGAGTATTCCACAATCCTTTCACTTCTATCCAAGAATTATGTATGTTCTATCTATCTATCTATCTATTGCCTGACGCCGTAATCCCCGAAGGGGTGGCCACGAACGAACCGCCCCCATGCACCTCTGTCCCCAGTCAGTCGACGCCCCTCCCCGCAACCAGCACCGCCTTCGTTCATGTACTTCCTCACTCCATCCTTCCACCTCATATTCGGTCTACCTCTCCCCCTCTGTCCCTCCACCTCGCTCTCGTACACCCTCTTAGTCATTCTCTCGCTTTCCATACGTTCCATATGGCCGAACCATCTCAAGTTGTTCCTTTTCACACTTTCCACACTTTCCATGTATGTTGATTCTCTATATATTATTAATTAATTATTTTTTCGTAATACATGGCCATGAGAAACATAGATATAATATATTTAAAGTTTTAGAAAATAGTACCGGTACCGACGTAAATCGAGAAATGTATGAGATATATACGCAATAATATGATAAAGGTATGACAGATGGAAAGGTACTTGACACACATTGAGCATATAGATTGAATGATACAGATAATAGAATATGGTATATGGTAATTTCGATTAGAAAAGGAAATATTTTGTACATGCCTTAGATGAAAACAAGCAATTAATCTTACCAAGGAAACTGTAGAAGTCTGAATATTTAATGATTTACATTTTGAAAACGGAGTAATAGCTTGCATATCAAGCTTTGTTCCTGAATAAATACCTTCTACTTCAGGGGTTCTTAACCATTTTTTAATCACGGACCTCTTTGAGAATTTGTTGAAATCTATGTACCCCCTCCCAGGAAAAAACAAAAAACAAAAAAACAGATACAAAATGTAATGGCCACACTTATATATATATACAGTATATATGTATACCGGTATATATAATGAATATATATATATATATATATATATATATATATATATATATATATATATATATATATATATATATATATATATATATATATATATATATATATATATATATATATATACCGGTATACATATATATATATATATATATATATATATATATATATATATATATAACCTTTGGAACTCTCTCCTTCAATGTATCTTGCCATCATCCTCTTCTTAAACTCCTATATAATAATTGCAGTGTGTCCAGACATTTTGACTCTAACGTTCATTGTATTTGGTTCTTGATCACTCATTTATTATGAAGGCCCACTCGTTACAGGCTGTTTAATGTGTTCTAGTATTGTTCCTGTTTTTTTTAAGCAGCAGTGATTGCAGAGGCACGTGCACAATATATTTTCTTACCCAAGTGTTTTCTGTTGTCTGTTAGGTAGCAATAACTCAACAGACTGCCTTATATTATATTGTATGTGATTTGGTACACTAAACATTTATGTATGACATAATGACAATACACATTTGTATTGTATTGTACAATATATGTTTCTCACACTACTTACCTCTTGTGAGTATCTTCTGACAGACGTAGTAGTTGAGAGCCTCACAGTTGCGGTCATTCCAGTACAGCCTCGTTGTGGTTTTGATGCCTTTAGTCGCTAGCCTGAGAAAATAAAAAACAACATATTAATTGAAACTGGTCTATTAACGTGAATAAATTGTATACACTGCACTATAATACACCAACACACACATACACACAGTATATATACTGGCGTAGGTCGGGTTAGCAAGGTTTAGCCACAATACTATGACAACACTACCAATCATAAGCTCAACAATTTATATAATATTCGCGAGACTCTATTAAAAACTTGGATTATATTAAACGTTAAAGCAGAAGTCTTACTGAACTCAAATATCGAGGAGTGGATATTATGTGGAGAGATATATTTAAGATGTATTTGTATAACAAAAAAATATTGCAAGGACAGTATAACAATTAATAAAGTACTGAGAATGGTAACCCTTCTTAGAGATTTGTTTGATAAAACCACCCAGAACCAACATACAAGACCATCTTCAGGTTTCACTAGCCACCAGAGTGAAACGTCAAGCAGCACAGTATATGGAGGCAAACAGACTGGTAGACACCCCCAAACAGCAACCAAATAGGGCCCAGAAGCAACAGGACAAGGAAATGGAAAAGGCTGAACAGCTACAAAAGAGGGTCGCAGCAAAGCTGGTGGATAGTGACATCAAAGGGGCCGTCAGACTGTTGTCCTCTTCAGAAGGTTTTGCTGGTCATGACACCGAAGTTGTCGAAGCCCTACGAGGAATACACCCACCTCCACCTGGGAACCTAAGCCTCCCCCCAGCCCCAAATGACCAGATACCCCAACCTTTAGTTGTCACAAAGGAGCAGGTGGTTGCCGCAGTGACCTCGTTCCCAGCAGGTTCAGCCGCGGGCCCAGATGGTATCCGACCCACCCACCTCAAAGGCCTCTTGGGTCAGGGATCAGGAACTGCTGGGGAGGCACTCTTGGAAACCCTTACCAAATTTATCAACATGGTTCTAAGAGGGGAAGTACCCGACTGTGCCACACCCCTATTTTTGGGGGCATCACTCTGTGCACTGGAAAACAAAAATGGCGGGGTGCGCCCAATAGCAGTAGGGAACACCTTCCGCCGCCTTGCCATAAAGGTGGGTTTGAAACCGCTTGCACATGGCCTAGGTCAACACTTAAGACCAGTTCAACTAGGTTTTGGAGCCCCAGGGGTGTGTGAAGCTGCTGTACATGCAACCCGCACTTAACTCAGCCAAGCCCGTGAAAAACGAGTGCTTCTAAAGATTGACATGCGGAATGCATTCAACAGCATTCGCAGGGATGTCTTCCTCCGTGCAGCTCAAGAGCACATCCCCACTCTGTACCCCCTACTTTGGCAAGCTTATTCCAAACCTTTAATTCTGATTTTCGGCGAGACGGTAATCTCATCAGCGACCGGGTTACAGCAGGGAGATCCAGGTGGTCCTGCTCTTTTCGCAATAGGGGTGGACACAGCAGCTAACAAAGTTAGATCATAATTGAATGTTCGGTACCTGGAATGTCCTAACCAATCTAAACAACATCATTAACTGACCTCGGCCAGGCTGGGCTAGAGATAAATAACACCATATGTGAGCTTGTCCTCCTCAACCACACACTTGAAGAAAGAGAACACACCCAGGCCCAATTTCGAGCCGCATTGCCAGGTGTAAGGATCCTTCAGGAGCATCAGCAAACCCTCTTAGGTTCCACACTTACCGTGGCAGAAATCCCAGCAGCACTTCAAAGTAAAAAGGAGGAGCTTCAACGTCTTGTGAGTCGCTTAATACACATCGATGCCCACTCAGCTCTGGCCCTTCTCAAGAATTGCTTCTCCATCCCAAAGCTCCAATACCTCTTGCGCACATCGAGGACTTACACGAACACTGGCGACCTCCAAGAATTAGACAACATAATCCAAGAAGCAGTGACCAGCATCACCAACGTGGAATTTCAAGATCAGACCTGGGCACAAGCCACTCTCCCTGTCCGCCTTGGCGGCCTGGGCATACATAGAGCCACAGATATTGCCTCCCCTGCCTTTATCTCTTCCCTTATCGCAACCAACGACCTTGTAGTGTCCATCCTTTCTTCTCAACCCGGAATGACACTTGATGCGGACGTAGCAGAAGCGATTAACACCTGGAAGGAAAGTACAGGAGCAGAGGAGGAGCCTCAGGGTACCTCCAGGAGCAAGCAGAAAGCGTGGGATACCATCTCGGCGAAGAAGACTCAAGAAAATCTCCTAACCAATGTGGACCAGGTTGGTAAAGCACGCCTCCAGGCAGCCGCCCGTTTGGAGAGTGGCTTGTGGTTACATGCCATCCCCATCCCACCTCTTGGAACTCACTTGGATTCTGAAGCGCTCCGGGTTGCCATTGTGCTCAGAGTGGGTGCGGCAGTTTTTCACCCACACGCTTGCAGGTGTGGTGCGGTGATGGATGCTCAAGGTCCCCATGCCCTGTCATGTAGTCACAGCGCAGGCCGCCTGCCAAGACACTCAGCACTAAATGATGTCATAAAACGGGCCCTGCACAGTGCTAAACGTGCATCAATCCTTGAACCACATGGACTTCTCAGAGAAGATGGCAAACGGCCAGATGGGGTGACCACTTTCCCTTACAAGAATGGCCGGTGCCTTGTGTGGGATGCCACATGTGTTGACACTTTCTCAATAACCAACATCACCAGAAGCGCCAACGAAGCAGGTGAAGCCGCCCGGATAGCAGAAAGTAGAAAGCGAGAAAAATATCAAGTCATCGCCAGAAGTCATCAGTTCGAGCCTCTGGCGTTCGAAATTTCAGGAGTCTTCGGCCCTACCACCCTCAATATGGTGAATGAAATAGGCCGTAAAAGCAGAGAAATTTCAGGAGAACCCCGGGATACCCTCTGGTTCAAGCAAAGACTAGGGATGGCTATCCTCCGGGGCAATGCCACAAGCGTCATGAGCTCAGTACGACTGGGCCATGCCACTGTGTGAGGCCCGGGCAGGAGTGGTGCATCCTTAGTCTTTCCACGGTAGGGTGTAAAATTAAACATTATTTGTATTTAACATGTTTGATGTACATAAATAAAAGGAGATGGGTCGGATGGTTGAAAACCACAGTTGCTCGGGCGTTTGGGGACAGTATGAATACCCTCGAGAAGGAAGAGAGGGAGGAACCAAGAAAAAAAAAAAAAAAAAAACAGCTGACAAAGAGTACGAGGAAAAATATAATTGCATTAAGCTTGGATGAAGGAGCTCTAAGCATGTTGGAGAATATATTTGCCACAGTTTTAAACAGACGTAATTATTCCAAGATTGTTGAATGTTGAGACCTAGGGTTTCTGATTTTGAACATATATTATTTGGTTAGTGTAAATGAACCAACTAATGGGTTAATCAAATTCGAATGGAATTAATGTTTTCATACCCTGGGTGAATGTGGAGGCGTGCCTGGATAAGTTTGACAAGAACGAATTAATATTTCTGATTGGGGATATGAATGGTAAGGTGGGTGATAGGAAAGTTGATAGAGTGGTGGGAGGGTAGGGGGTACCGTCAGAGGTGAATGGGAATGGTAGTGCACTTGTGGATGTATGTGTGGGGAGGAGGTTGTGGATAGCCAACACCTTCTTCCGACACAGAATGATAGACAGGTACACATGGAAAGTGGTGTGGACGATGAAGGATAAGACAGTGGTGGAACGAAAGTCACTGATTGATTATATTTGTGTGGATGAAAGAATGAAGAAATCTGTGATGGATGCTAGGGTGTATAGGGGTATTGGAGGGGGTCTGTCTGATCATTATGTAGTAGTAGCTAAGATTAGGATACAAAAGAAGTGGGTAAGGAGAGCTGGAGGGAGGCGAGAGGAAGGGGGAATGGTGAGGAGGGTGGAGAGGCTACAGGAGGAGGAAATCAGGGAAGAGTACAGATGAGCAGTAGAAAGACGACTAGGTGGGTTCGACCTGGAAGATATGGAGGAAGTGGAGGAGATAAGCAAGGTGTTTAAGGTAGAGATATGTCCAGCATGTGAGGAGGTGTGTGGAGTGAGGAGAAGAGGGACAGGAGTGAAAGGTACAGCATGGTGGACAGAAGATGTAAAAATAGCTGTGGAAGACAAAAAGAAAGCATATAGAGAGTTGTTGGGTAGTAGAGGGAATGAAGGTTTGGAGAGGCAGAAACGAGCGAGGTACGTGGAGAGAAAGAGAGTGGTGAAGAGAGTAGTGAAGGAAAGTAAGAGAAGAGTAGATGAGGAATTTGGAAGGAATCTGAGTGTAAAATGGAGGGAGTGTAAGAAAATGTTCTGGAAAGAAGTCAAGAAAGTTAGGGAAACAGTAAGGGTGTGAAAGATAAGAATGGGAGAATGCTAGCCGTGAAGCAAGAGAGAGTCGAAAGTGGAGGGAGTACTTCAATGAGTTGCTAAATGTAAGGAATGAAGAGCCAGCAAACATAGTTGGATATGGTATGGGAGGGAGAAGAGGAGAAGTAGTGGAGGAGGAGGTGGGGATCAGGAGGTCAGAAGTGTGGGAAGCTATGAAAAGAGTGAAGTTGGGAAAAGCACCAGGAACAGATGGAGTGTGTGGGGAAATGTTGAGGTATGGTAGTGAGATAGTGATCGAATGGGTATGGAAAATGTGCAAACTAGCATGGGAGAAGGGGAATGCACCCGATGACTGGAAGACTGGCATAATAGTCCCCCTATATAAGGGCAAAGGGGAAAGAGGAGTGTGTGGTAACCTCCGAGGGATATGTCTTTTAAGCGTAGTAGGGAAGGTGGACAGTAGGGTAGTGATTGAGAGAGTGAGAGTGAGAACGGAGAAATGGATAGGCGACGAGCAGGGAGGTTTTAGGAAGGGAAGAGAATGTGTAGATCAGATTTTTACCCTGAATTGTGTTGTGGAGAAACATCTGGAGAAGCAACAAAAGGTGTATGTTGCCTTTATGGACTTGGAGAAGGCCTATGACAGAGTGGATAGAGAAGGCATGTGGAAAGTACTTAGAATATACGGAGTAGATGGCAAGTTGCTGAAAGCAGTGAAGAGCATGTATGAGGGTGCAAAGGCGGCAGTACATGTGGAGAATGAGCAGAGCGAGTTCTTTGACCTGAGTGTTGGGTTGAAACAGGGGTGTGTGATGTCCCCGTGGTTGTTTACTGTATATATGGATGGAGTCATGAAAGAAATACTAGGAAGAGCAGTGGATGTTGGTGTATTGCTGAAAAGGGAGGGAAATGAGTGGAAGCTGCCTATACAGCTGTTTGCGGATGACACAGTTCTGATGAGCGATAATGAATGGGAGTTGCAGGGTATGGTAAATGATTTTGGAACAGTGTACGAAAAATGGAATGTGAAGGTAAATGCAGGGAAAAGCAAGGTTATGGTCTTCGAAAGGGGTGAAGTCACAGAGTGTGAGGTGAAGTTGAACGGTCAGGCTATGGAGATCGTCAGCTCTTTTAAGTATCTGGGCAGTGTGTTGAGTAAAGATGGGACTGTGGATGAAGAAGTGCGGGAGAGGGTGCAACAGGGGAAGAGGGTTGTAGGAACGTTGAAAGCAGTAACAAGAAATAGAGTGGTCAGTATGGAAGTGAAGAAGTCCTTGCATGACAGTGTGGTAATCCCGACACTAATTTACGGAAGCGAAGCATGGACGTTCGTGGAGAGACTCAGACCAAGAGTGAGAGCGGTGGAAATGAGTTACTTGAGAAGTGCGTGCGGAGTTACATGGAGGGATAGACAGACGCATGAGGAAGTAAGAACGAGGTGTGGTGTGGAGGTAGATGTGCTGGAAAGTGTGAAAAGGAACAACTTGAGATGGTTCGGCCATATGGAACGTATGGGAAGCGAGAGAATGACTAAGAGGGTGTACGAGAGTGAGGTGGAAGGACAGAGAGGGAGAGGTAGACCGAAGGAGAGGTGGAAGGATGGAGTGAGGAAGTATATGAATGAAGGCGGTGCTGGTTGGGAGGAGGGGCGTCGACTGACTGGGGACAGAGGTGCTTGGGAGCGGTTCGTTCGTGGCCACCCCTTCGGAGATCATGGCGTCAGGCAATAGGTAGATAGATAGATACCCAAAATTAGAATCTAGTATTGTGTTTTGGACTCCCTAACATTCTCAGTTGATGGCATAAAAAGCCAAAGTGTCACAAACGCCGCTGGCAGCGATATGATATGTAGTTCCTTGTCCTCATTTCAAACCATCTTACTGGATACAAACTCAATTATTTAATTTACACCACCCCAGTCCAAAACACAGATTAGAATCCTAAAGAGGCATATATCATATTATTACACTAGGGTACATACCAGTCTGCGCTGCTACCAACACAGTCATTATTAACCCATCGAGCATATTGTATCACTGGATTAATTAAAACTGGTAGTTGGGAGTGTCTGGCTCTGGGATTTATTATGGTGGTCTCGAAGCATAGCTTTGCCGTTACGAAATTGTTTAGGGGGTTATTGGTCTAATAGGTAGAACACTGAACTTAAGATTCAAACGTCAGCCGCTTGAATCCTAGAGAAGTGTATGTGATTAAAGTATTTATTGTGTAGTTTACATGTGTGCGGGTGCGTGTTTGTGTTTATGTGTGTGTGTGTGTGTGACTGTACTGAGTGTGTGACTGTATTGTGCGTGTGTGTGTATATGTTTTCAGTATTAACACATGCATTATTGTTTTATATAAATGGGAACACTTACCACCTTAGTGTGAACATTGATTTTCTTTAAACTTAAGATAGAAAGGTAGAGGTGGATTCGTTATGTGCAGCGAAGGAAACCAGAAAATAACCAAGTTTTGTTAAAATCATGTATGATATATGATGAGAATATTAATGTTGTTAGGTGTGTATGAATGTCTAAGGGTTGAACAACTTTACCAATATGGAAAGAAATGATGGCGTTTTGCCTATGTGTATGAAGGAGACAAAAGGCAAAGCTGCCTGTAACAATTGTTCAACTCCAAAGTTGAAGGAGTGCTAGAGAGCCAAATTCAAGGTACGTTAGAGTTAAAATGTCTGGACACACACAGCTTGAAGCAGTAAAAGTCATAGGATGAGGGACAGACAGATTGAGGGAGAGACTTCCAGAGCTTACTTGTTGAGTAGAAGAAGGACAGGGAATAACGGTTCATCAAGAGAGACATCACGTCGCTCGAGCCTTTCTTGCTCTCAACAACACAAAAGCAAGAGTAGCCATGAAAGGAAACACTACCTCAGCCACCCAGACCACAGCATCTGAAACATTCCCTTGCTTTTTGGTCAATTAGGTAGGCTTGATGCTACCACCCCAGTGAGGCTTGATTCTCACCAGCTAAGTTTGAGACTAGCAACCCCCTGTGAGGCTCGCTGCTCACCAGCTAAGTTTGAGACTAGCAACCCCTTGCAAGGCTCGATGCTCACCAGCTAAGTTTGAGACTAGCAACCCCCTGTGAGGCTCGATGCTCACCAGCTAAGTTTGAGACTAGCAACTCCCTGTGAGGCTTGATGCTCACCAGCTAAGTTTGAAACTAGCAACCCCCTGTGAGACTCGATGCTCACCAGCTAAGTTTGAGACTAGAAACCCCCTGTGAGGCTCAATGTTCACCAGCTAAGGTTGAGACTAGCAAGAAGAGAAGCACCTCTACGAATTATTAAAGGATGTGGTATGAGGCCATCCAAGAAGAATAACCAGGAGCAGATTATCACCTCTACGACTTTTAAAGGATGTGGTTTGAGACCGTCCATTAATCGTGATCAAAGACATAAGTCCCCACCTAATACTGTGAGGAACAATTTGCTAATTCCCCTTCCTACACCTGGAATTTCATTTGTACAAAGTTAACATAAATACTTTCTAAGACTACACACAAACTATCCTTGACTTCTCCTAACCAATACTCTTATGAATACAGTTGAACATTCCAGTCTCAATGTAACCAAAGACATTTGATAGTAGGAATTGTGAAAAACAACATCCGTTGTGAAACCTTGTTCTAGTGATATTTAATATTTACTGTCCCTTGCGGTCATAATATTAGAGAATAGGTCAAAAGACAAACGCGGGCAGACAAACTATTGTGTATATATTAAGTTGTGATCAAACAAATGAGAGTGCTTGCTTGTTGTTTATATGAAGGAGTAGAGTCTGTTGATGTGATTGCAGCATGTGATTGTGTTGTGTTGCTGTTGGAAAGTGTGATGCTGTTTAGTGTTTTGTAGAGTTTTTTGGGGTCTGTTTTGTGGCCAAGTGTTTGGAGGTAGTCATTCCAATTTAGTGTTTGTTGTTCCTGTATTTTATTGTAAATCTGTGTGTTGAGTGCTTGGATTTGTTGTGTCATGTCCCGTGTGTGGGTGCTGGGGAGTGTTTCAGTGTATTGCATTGTCTGATGAGGTTTTGAATTTCTGGTGATAAGTTGGGGTTGCGTCTTTTTCTGTTACCTCTCGGAATGTGTTTCTTGTCAGCATTTTGGATAGTTGTGTTGAATGTGTGGACAGTTTTGTTGATGTTAGTGATGGGTGTATATGTATGAGTGTATTTTGTGCATTGTGGTGTGAAGTGAGTGAGACTACGTGTGTTATATATGCTATTTGTATGATCTCAAGCTAGACATTGGGACTCGAGTCATATCTGTTGTGGCCTAGATTTCCATCTGGCCTTAGAAATTCCCAGTAACAGGATTATCTATAAACTCCTATAACTCGTCCCTAACTATCCCCTACGTTCCCATGTGGACATATCTAGATTCTAGCCTGGATAGGTGGCCCGGTGAAGACAGTATCGCCTGTATCCATTTTCCTAACCGTGTTAATCTCTACCCTACTCAGGCAAATTGGTCGCCGGGCCATTCCTCTGTTTACAGTCCTATCACCAACAATACCCATGCCCTGGGTACTGAGACTCTAGATAAATCTAACTAATTTTGTACTAGAATAGGTTCATCAGTTTTAGTAAATGAATGTTCCCATGTCGATGTAAGGATATATCTCGTGGGGATCTAGTTTGTGACACCTCGATTGTCATTTTAGTATTGATTAGTATGAATACCTGGTCACTTTTATAACCCGTAATAGCTTTCTTAACACCCGTCGGACGGGGCCGTTTGTAACATCTACTACCTGCCAAGCGGGCAGATTTACCCTAAACGAGCTTCATTCCATGCTCTTTTTCATGCATAAACAAGAGCCAGAGCGTAATACAATTATGTATCCGTTAAAGGGCGATAATTGAGCTTTCCAATGGCACCTGCACCATCCTTGCACGACCACGGGTTGTCTTGCAACGATGTTGCAACGCGAGTACAAAAACCCTAAAATACGGTAATTTCCTTACATATTTCCCTGTCTAGGGAGGCAGTGGATGTGGATGAGTGTGGAGGAGGGACCAGTCGCGGTACGGGAGCCGTGCCGAACAGTCAGAGCCCACCCGTGCTCCTCCCACCGCTCGGACTCTCTCTCGGAGCCAATTATGTGCTCAACATCGCATTGGACTTAAGTCGGTCCCTGCCATTTAGTCCTTGGTTCTCTTGACCGCCTTAAGTCGGGCCCCGATAGACAAGGGTTAATTATCAATAAGGAGAATATAAGTATTTAGCTTAAGAATTTGAAATCTGGGAACTCGTGCCTGATCCATTAGTCTATCTTGTGCGTGTATTCTTTTGTTTGTCAATATAGTGTATAGTGGAGTGACTTGCATGTTATCGGCTCCTTCATATTTAACAAACTTGTAACAAGTTCTAGTGTCGAGGATAGTAATAGAATATCGGTCCATCTCCTTCATACACCTTGTATTGGTACTCATCCCCCTTATGGCAAATGTTAACATTATTTCCGCCCTTTTAAAATTTGTATTTCCCCATTCTTCGTCCTGGTGTCTTACGGAGTCCTATTTCCAGACGACTGTATCAAGTGGTGTAGACGAGAATTTTACGCTTTTAAACTGAGAAATATGGGATATTGTTCTGTCTGAAACCCTAGCTAAACATATCATACGGACTGATCCCGCGTGGTGGGCCTAGTGTGTGACACCTTCGATCAGCTTCCCTTGCCTCAATAAATTGCCGTTCGTCCCTCTTGCTACCCAATGTATCATATATTAATTTAACATCCAGGTTAGTGAATAGCATCTTCATTGTACACCAAATGATTGATTAGTTCAGGTCAATCTAATGATTGTCCTGGTCATTATTGTGTATGTCGACTAGCTTGTGTGTTATCTTAACCCCACCTTGGTGAAGGGTATTATTGCGTAACGCTCAACGGAGTGAGAAGCTACCGAGACTGAAAGATTCCACTTGTATCGAGATCTCATTCATCTATCGGAGTGTTGTAAACAGATAACCCTGTAGGTGAATGTAAAAGGTGAAATAAACTACATTGTTACTGTATACGTGTTGTCTAAATCATTGCCTGACCTGCGTAACCTGGTTAAACCCGGACCTAATTTGTATGCTTGTGTTCTATTCTTGTAGATAAAACACTATCTATCCGTCGCAATCCTCCACAAGACCATCAATTATTCATCAACAATACACAAATCAACCCTTCATCTTCTCTCAATATTTTTGGTGTATCTTTTTCATCCAAACTTTCTTGGAAAGATCATTTACCACTCTTGCTAAAACAGCTTCCCAGGAGTTAGGTATGCTCAACCTTCTCCATGGGTTCCTCATCCTCACACAGATTTTTGCTCTGTATAGGGACACAGTGCCATCATATATCGAGTACTGTTCGCATGTATGGGGAGATTCCACTCATATCCCACTTCTCGAAATAGTAGAGTCAAAAGCATTTCACCTCATCAACTCACTTCCTCTCAATAGTTCCTTACAATCTCTTTCTGCAAAGAGGAGGGAAAGACGAGGAAGTGAAATTGTTGGAGAGTTTTTTGGCTAGATGCCAAAAAGCTTGAGAAGAGTTAGAGTTGGAAAGTTCAGAACATATAATAAAACAAGTGGCTGGTTCCTGATCTAATATTCTCAGTAGCTTAGTACAATAATGATGCTGGGTGGTGGCAGCGATAACTAGTGCAACTGTACAAGCAACTATTAATATAATCCAATATAGTAACTACAATACCATCTATCATGTATGTCTATCAGCTTTGCATGGTGCAGTTTTTATTCCTGGACCTGTTTCGCCACTGGCTACTCATCTCAGACTTCACACGCTTTCACGTGACTAATTGAACTCTAACTCAGTAGGTATGGTGTCTCTGTTTACTGTTATATATGTTACATGCCATGCTTATGTAAACAAAACAAAAGTGTTGTCAATGACATGTAGGTGGGAATTGTATCAACTCATGGAGGCTGGGGGTCCTCATATGAGGACACTTGGAGATTGCACAGAGCTGCCAGGGCATCCTTATAATATTATGAAGACGGAGCTCTTTTCCAAGCTTTTAACCCTGCACTATAAAGCTTTGTGTGTTAGGGAAGGTGGTACAGCCAACGCATACCAAACACACTCATGCTCAGAGCATAGCTCTCTAGGAGTTTTCTGGCATATAGGCTCAAGCACGCAAGCATTGTACACTGATATAAGAATGGTTACAATGGTAAAATATATCAATATGCTTGATATTATTACAATAATGACAATACCAGCTGTGATTAGTGACTAAAATTGCTTGCCAAGAGCAATGGTATTTGCAAGTTGCAATGGTAGATGCGAGCGTTTACAAACCAAAGTCATAGTGTGGTCAACGTTTGAACGTGGCGTGATTCTGGCAGAAATGTTACCTATAATATTGAATCAACTTTTAGTGGTAGAGACATAGTTCTTGCTTTATAAGCATCCTCATTCATTGCCTTAAGTCCGGGAACATATTTCAGCTTCATCATTCGCCAAATAATACGATATGCTCTCAAGAAGTGAACAACATTGTTCCATTATTTCCCTGTGACGGTGATAACAAGATTTGTAAACAAATCTAATATTGATGTTACATATATTTTGATGATAATATTGAAAAGAAAATGAAATATGCTATTTAGCGCTGCCCTAATAATCCTGTAATGTCATTGAATTTGTCTGTGAAATTGTCATTCAAAGTACACATGGACAGAATTGTTCAATATATACGGGGATAGTTCGAGGTTACGAGGGTTTGTTTATGCTAATATTATAGTGTGTATAACCTTTCCCCTTTCTTCTCATGTAAGAACAAGTGCATTAACTATAATTATTATGTAAAAAAAAACGACCAAGAATGTATGTATCGTTTCGGAGGCCGTACTGTTGTAAAAACAAGAAATTATTGTTTAAGATTGATTTTTATAAAATCAAATGTTGATGATAGACTGCTTCTGACTCCACCATCGAAATAACCGGAAAATATCCATGTAATTTCATATAAAGAAACATAGTTATTCTGTGAGTTTTGGAAATATCTTCAAGTGTGGAAAATCACAATTTGAAGTGAAAAACAAAACAAAATCTACAGTATATGGACGATACTCATTAAAGGTTTATGTTTTGTTTGTCATTAATATAATAGTGCCTTCCTTCTGTCTCCTGACATGGAGTAAAGTAAGATTGAGGCGATAATTGGGGTGAAAAACAAGCGATGATAGCAAATGTTGGTGGCGTGCCACCGAGGATAGGCGATTTTTGCCGCGAATATTTGAACGGTTTTGGAATTAGTCACACAAGTTTCGGGCTGTGCACGAAGGGGTTAAGAGCAACTCTTATACTTACAGTAGTAAGAGAAAATCAAGTGAAAATGAGACTACGAGTAATCTAGAACAATATAGAGATGAATTGGGCAGGACATTGAGCAAGAGTGGACTGCAATAGGTGGTGTAAGTATAAAAGTGAATGAAATAGACTACTGGTTGGTTACTTTTAAACTAATAATATATCATATATCACACACAGTCTCAAACACGCACACCCACCCACCTGAATGATCGTCGTAGTTCAATGCAGTCTTCGTGTGCCAGTCCGTCGTCTGAGGGCTGGTCATTGTAACCACCCTGCTCACTCCACCCGGGGAACCAGTCTGCGGACAACCATTACTTATTAGCTATTATAGGCATTATAATATGTATTTATAACTAGTTGATGTGCCAACATTTTACCCCATGAGGATTAAGACGCATTTTAGCAGTATATTATGGATATTATTAGACTATTTTATTCAGCTTAGGAAGGATCTGTGGGAGTCAGAGGCATATTTGAGTTGGTTTTTACCCTTTTGAATCCTAGAGGTCCTTCCTAAGCTTCATAAAATCGTCCAATGATAGCCAAAATACACTGTTTAGATGCGTCATAATCGTCAAAAGGTTAAGATCTGATATCTACACAGTTATCCTTTAGACCAGGATATCAACATATTTCATTAATAACTAATAGTTTTATTAATTGTTTTGGTCATTATACAATATATATAAATATGAGTTGGTGGAGTCTTTTCATCTAATTACCACTACTAAACTATTCACTTTTATATACTGAGGTTTTTGTTGAATATTAGGTGTGTATCCTTGACGTATTTACTCATCATATTATATCGAATCTATTTTTGAGAGAAAACACTTCAGGAACACTTTACCCTTTTGGCTTTAAGGGGGGACACTCGTTACAGGCAACCTGCCTTTTGTCTCTTTCATACACATAGTAAAACAAAATATATTTATTAAAACGTAGACTCTCGTCCTGACTATCCGTGGCTGAGAGATTAAATATTTAGTTGCTCACATGCAGTTGTGAGATATACTTAATTCAAATAACTCTCGTGCTAGACTGAGCGAAAATGACATGAAATCAATTTAACCCGAGTAACGTGTAATAGTTGTACAAAATCCCTGCATGGTACTCTGAAATATGGGTCCTACGACTTTTGTATGGTATGGAATGAAATACATTCTCCAAGTAGGATATCTATCTATCTATCTATCTATTGCCTGACGCCATGATCCCCGAAGGGGTGGACACAAACGAACCGCCCCATGCACCTCTGTCCCCAGTCAGTCAACGCCCCTCCCCCCAACCAGCACCGCCTTCGTTCATGTACTTCCTCACTCCATTCTTCCACCTCTCATTCGGTCTACCTCTCCCTCTCTGTCCCTCCAACCTCGCTCTCGTACACCCTCTTAGTCATTCTCTCGCTTTCCATACGTTCCATATGGCCGAACCATCTCAAGTTGTTCCTTTTCACACTTTCCAGCACATCTACCTCCACACCACACCTCCTTCTTACTTCCTCATTAGTCTGTCTATCCCTCCATGTAACTCCGCACGCACTCCTTAAGTAATTCATTTCCACTGCTCTCACTCTTGGTCTGAGTCTCTCAACCAACGTCCATGCTTCGCTTCCGTAAGTCAGTGTCGGGATTACCACACTGTCATGCAAGGACTTCTTCACTTCCATACTGACCACCCTATTTCTTGTTACTGCTTTTAGCATTCCTACAATGGAGATGGATATCTCCATCTCATAAATATTTATAGAATAAGGTTAACTATTCTTTATCGTACTAAATATCCGTGGTTCGAGTTCCGGCTGAGAGTAAAAACATTTGGTAGCTCACGGTTATTTGTGAGAAATACTCATTATTAATAACCCTCGTGCTTGGTTGAGTGAGAATTGAATAAAATCAATTCAACCCGAGTTGCGTGGGAAAACTTGTAGAAAGAACCCTGTATGGCACTCTGGAATATGAGTGCTACGACTTGTGTACGAAACTATATACTTTCTCCAAGTAGGATTTCTTCATCTCCTGAATGTATTGTATTAATACTCAGGCCTATTCCCCATTTTTGTTTTTTGGGGGGGGGGGGGGACTCAAGACAGACCGAGAATAAGGACAACACAACAGAAAATAATGAACACACAAAAACAAAATACAAATTCACACACATTGAGGTTACCCAAGTGCAGACCCAGAGACCTGGGTCACCAAGGTCCCTCCAGCACTCCCCCGGCCCCTGACCACCCGGAAAGGTTCCGGTCTCAGCAGGCAGACATACAGCGTAGCCGAAACCACAAGCCCGCCCACCTAACTTCCAGGCGCACCCTTAACCCCTTCTGTACCGCAACGTATGTTTACTTTATTCTGGCTACTATTAGACGATTTTATAAAAAGGGTCTCCAGCAATCAACAGGCTTCGAACCATTTCAAATAAAAACATTTACTACCAAAAATCCATCTTAAACTGCACAAAATCGTCGAAATTATAGCTATAATATAATTAAATAGACGTCACCGATACAGAAGGGGTTAATATATATTATATGGAAAAGGTTAACTTTTCTCTATCACGCCATGGTGTAGTTGATTATCAACTGGATCCTGACTGTCCGTGGTTCAAGCTTTTAATGCACTTCACGCCGTGATGTTGTGGATTAAAAGCTTGGACAGCCGTTCTGAATGTCAGAGTCCAGCTGGGAGTATATATATATATATATATATATATATATATATATATATATATATATGAGATGACGGGGTTGAAAGGTAGGGGCAACGCAAATCCTGCAGAGGTCCTGAACATGCAGAAAAGGGAACAGCATACCATAGTCAAAATAGCCACAGTGAAGGAGAACCGAAGAACCAGGAAGAGAATACAACATAAGAAGAATCAAGAAATAGAATTCGCTCAGGTTTCCCATGCTCTAAAACCTACCTCAGTGATGCAGTCTACCCATGCTTTAATTTCTGCCGGGCTAGGACAGTCTACCCATAAAAGGTCCATACATACGGGACCCACCAGGGGTTCAAGCCCTGACCAATCACGGGGATACCTGCCCAGCCAATGGCAGGCCCTGGGACATGTACCTAAGGCAGGGAATCAACATCAGCTGGAGATGTTGTATAGCGAAGATGAATTTATGCAAATCCAACACCAAGAGCCAGTGCAATACCTCTACCGATGGAATCAAGAGAATCACCTCTACAGTACCTCGCATGAGGAATGGCAGTAATAAGAAAAGAAGATAGAGGAACGGAAATATGGCCTGCAGAATAGAGAAAGCCAAGAAATGTGAATATCAGGAAAACATGTATCATGCAGCCATACAGACTTTGTATATACAGAATAAAGTTTTAAGATGTAGGAAATAACCTTATATATACATTATTAAGAAAAAAATGAAATCCCCATTTCCTTACTATATTGAAATAGGCCAAATCGAGTTCAAATTATAACCCAAATATAGCCTGTCTGAAACTGAGGGAGGGTATGCAATTACGGTTCGCTCCCTCCACTAGAAAGCAGCTTTTAGTGGGTAGCGAATAGGATTGCAGACTTTCTATAGGACAAGCCTGTCCATGTAGTAAAGTCCAGCAAGGGTGGCGAACTGGAGGTGTAGAGGAGCCAGGAGTGAACTTCTCTATTGTTCGTGAGAGAGGCAGCTCCCTTTGATGTCCAGCCAAAGGAAAATCTACGAGTCCTATGTCATCCAGATTTTCCCTCATGGAAATTACTTCTCCTCTACCCTGTACCCTAAGTGTCTTTGTGTGTTCTAAGTGTTGGGAATTATTGTGAACCCGTCCGTTGAGTTAGAATTAATCTACGTTCAAGATACCTATTTTATATCCGTTCTTGTGAATAATCTAACCATATACGTTGCCCGAGTTATATAATTTGTTCACCACCGATTGAGGAATTCAGATATAAATTCCTTTATTCATCGCGCCTATATGTTTGGCTATTGATATATTACTACTTCGTTTTGTAATTTAATTAATGTAACTAATATTACAGTTATATTGAAGCACTACTAAGTTCTGCGTTACATTCTGCGTTACATTCCTTCTAATGCCATCACTTTTGGCTATATATTAAATACTACTTTGTTTTGTATTCCAATCATTATAAGCTCTTATTGTAGCTATAATAAAGCGCTATCTCGTTCTGCGTTATAATCAGTATTTGTTAATTAATTCAAACATACTTGTCCTAGCAATTGTACCGGTAGAATTCATTCACTCAGTTTATGGTGGATCTGATTTCCTTACACCGTGGAAGTTTAACTCATTTACGATCGAATTAATTTATCGTGCTTCGTGTGAGTAATTATTCACAAAACCCTTTAGATAGTTATTTTCATAATTAAATTATCTTTCCCCTAACCTTAAAGCGAAGTTAACCTTTCATACCTGTGAATTAACATTGCACTAAAACTAAAATAAAGTTTATTTAACCTGACCTCAGTCCGTCTGACCTAGACTTCCCCGAGCGGTACCTTTGATTGTCCACCTGAGCGCGGTATCGTTTGTACCTGACACCACGCAGCCTCGTGCACAGCTGAGCTGTGGACCTCAGTTACTGTACTCTAATATTTAATATACCTTGCGTTAGACACTTCGCTCACATATGATATTGTCATTTATGTTCATTATTTGTGTGTGTCTTGTATATGTCTGTGTATTTCCCATTCATTATACCATATTTTCACTAAAGAGTAAAATCTTTTTAACTCTCTTCCAGTCACTGTGTTCGATTAGAATACTACTCTGTAGAAGTGGTTTTAATCCATGATCTCTTGTACCTATGTTACTGAATAAATACGAGTGTAATCTTCATGTTGTGTTTATTGTGTTTTTGGGAGCGTGATTGAACGAGATATGTTCCTGGCGAGCATCATCCAATTATAGATATCCGAATTACGGGTGAAACTATAATACATAATACAGATCGTTGAATTACAACCCGACGTAACAATATATACAGTATATATATATATATATATATATATATATATATATATATATATATATATACCGGTATATATATATATATATATATATACAGTATTTTTATATATATATATATATATTTTTTTAATGTAAGTAAAGGAGACAAAAGGCAGAACTGCCTGTAGCGAGTGCCTCCCCCATAGTTGAAAGAGTGACTGGGCCATAATCAAGGGATGTTCGAGCCGTGGACACACGGAATCTGAGGCAATTTAAGTCATAGGAAATAGGAAAGACTGATTCTGAGAGAGAGTTCCAGAATGCAGCTGTTGAATAGAAGAAAGACTGAGAATAACATTTCACTCTTGGGTTGGAGAGTTGCATAAAGTAAGGGTGGGATTGTGTTGCAAGACGGGTGCTATTTGCTCTACGAAGAGGGGGTGGTATACACTGAGAGAGCTCTGAGGAACACTGGTTATTGTAATAGCGGTAGAATAGTGAGAAAGATGCAACATTGCAGTGAAGAGAGACAGACTGCAGAGAATTGGTGAGTGGACGTGAGTTAATGAGACGGAAGGCTTTCTTTTCTACTTTATCTAGAAGTGCTGTGTGAGAGCATCCTCCCCACACGTGTGAACAATACTCAATACATGGACGCACTGTGCCCCTGTAAATAGCAAGAAGCTGCGCAGGGGTAAAGAACCCCCGGAGGCGATTGAGCACACTCAGTTTCTTGGAAGCTGCTTTAGCAAAAGTGGTATTATTATCTTTCCAAGAGAGATAAAAAGAAAAAGAGACACTTAAATATTGAGAAAGGATGAAGGGTAAATTTGTATGTTGTAGAAGAGTAGTTTATAATTTTCTGGAAGGTGCCATCGAGTAGACAGATGGCGAAATTAAGTTTTGGAAGCATTGAAAGTAACAAGGTTATTTCTGCCTCAATTAGAGAAAGTAGAGAGATCAGAAGATAAGTGGTGTATGGCTTCATACATGAGTTTTGGAGTTCATGCTGTGTATGTTGTTGAGGAAGTCTAGTTGAATAGTGTAATGTAGAGTCGTCAGCATATGAGTGAATGGGGCTGGAGGTGCAGTTGAGAAGGTCGTTAACCCTTAATTAGCGGCGAGCAACATAAGTCGAGTTAAATAAAGCTGGACTATGTGGCGGCGCTCGACATAGGTCGAGTGGCAATTTCAGCACGTAATGTTGCTGAGAGAGAGAGACAAGTGGTGGCAGGAGAGTAGCGAGCGTATGACTGTTCCAGACCACCGCGGCGGACATACTGACACGAATCCCAGCTCCCTCCTCCCTCTCTCACTCGCTATATAAGGAATTGTATCGGGAAAGTGGCTAATTACATGCTTTTTGCACTCGCGTTGCACGGTTATTGCAAGAAAACTAGCCATCATAAAAGGATCGTTATGGTGTCATTCGAAAGCTCTGTTTATGCCCTTTCAGGGATAGATACTTGTTTTACGTTCTGGGTCTTATTTAGGCATGAAAATGATCACGTAAACAGCCCTATTTTGGCTAAAAACACCCCGCTGGGCGGTACATATAAATAAACCGCATAGGCCGCTCTTAAGGTGTTAATGAATAAAAGGAAGAGAATTGGAGATAGAACAGAACCCTGAGGAACATAGGAGTTGATAGGTTGAGGAAGTGAACGGTGTCCGTCCACAACCGCAGCTACGGAACGGCCGAAAAAGGAAATAAGAGACAAAGGCACAGATGGAGGGACAGAAACTGTAGGAGGGTAGTTTGGAAATAAGGGATTTTTGCCAGACTCTTTCGAAGACCTTCGATATGTCTAGGGCAACAGAAAAAGTCTCACCGAAGTCCCAGATGGAGGATGACCAAGAGTAAGTAAGATAAGAAAAAAGATCACCAGTATTGCGGTTAGGAAGCCATACTGCCGGTCTGAGAGTAGGTTATGGGAAGATAAATGCTTAAGAAATTTTGAGGCAAGACTAGTTTCAAAAGCAGTAGAGATGCAAGAAATGAGAGCAATTGGACGCTAGTTGGAGGGTTGAGAGCGGTCACCCTTCTTTGGGACAGGTTGAATGAGAGCAAACTTCCAGCAAGAAGGAAAAACGTTAGAGGAGAGACAAAGACGAAAGAGTTTGCCTAGGCAGGGAGTCAGCACGGAAGTACAGTTTTTTACTTCTCTAGCAGGAACATCGTCTGGTCTGTACGCCTTCTAAGTATTAAGCTGAGAGGGGTGGAAAGTACCCAGATTTTTTTGCATTGGACTGAGAGAAAGAAAATGGGATGTATGCTTCCATGCCAGAGAGGATTACCTCAGTAATGCGTTCAGCACTCTCCGAGGCCACGAAAGCAAAAGTAATTCCATGGGAAATCAAGGAAGTACTGCCAATTAAAGAGCCTCTCAGTCTGCAGCGCAAAGTGCCAAAAACGCCGCCAGTTGGGAGGATCAGGTGGCCGTACTAGAGAGATAGGACAGGTGACAGATGTTAGTTTATGGTCGGAGGAGCCCAGAGGAGAGAAAACATTTGCAGTATAAGCAGAAGGGTTAGAGGTTAGAAATAAGTCAAGACTGATGGGCCGATCTCTGAAGCGATCAGGGATACGGTGGGTTGCTGGACTAACTGCTCTAGGTCGTTTAAAGATAGAAAAGATGTAGGCTTGTTCACCAGGTTAGTCAGTGGAAACAGAGGAGAGCCATTGATGGTGGTGAACATTGAAATCTCCTAAGACGGAGATTTCTGCGAAAGGCGAGATGGATAAAATGTGTTCCACTTTAGAAGTTAGATAGTCAAAGAATTTTGGATAGTCAGTAGAATTAGGGGAGAGATAGACAGCGCAGAAATATTTTATTTGAGAGTGACAAGGAAGCTTTAGCCAGAGAGTTGAGAATTCAGAAGAATCTAAGTTGGGAACACGAGAGAAAGCAAGATTGTTGCGTACATAGACGCAGCATCCACCTTTGGCTCGAAACTGAGGATAGAGATAGGAGGTTACAAAGAAGGGTTTGCTGTCAGTAGTCCCAGACAACTGTGTCTCAGTGAGAAAGTGAAGATCAGGGTTGTCAGAGGAGAGGTGGTGTTCCACAGAGTGGAAGTTAGAGGAAAGGCCACGAATTTTACAGAAATTAATAGTAAGAGTAGAAGGTGGTGGTTCAGAGCATTTTGGTGAGTCGTTACCAGGGGACAGACTAATGAGAGCATTTCGGGTCCCCCCCCCCCCCTCCCTGGGGACTTCGAGGCGGGTCGAGGTTTAGTCATTTTTGTTTTCTTTGGAAAAGTTAGTGTAGTACAGGATGTCTCAAAATAGATGCAACCCATTAACATTATAATAATGTATTACTCAGACAAGAAACTCCAAAAAAGATTAAATTTTCTAGAAGCTGATATTATAACAATTAAAAAACTAAAGATTTGAGGTCTATAGCTCAAATAGTCTAGTCATTCGTGCGCAAATTTGGCCAAACTCGTCACTAATTGCAAAAGAAACGAAACAGTTTTATTTGGTGGACTGAGGAGTTAGAAATAACATATCAAAAATCCCACTTAGTCCAAATATTGGAACATGCTAAATTTTACCATTGAAAATTGTACATCTATGAGCCAGTTTTCCGGCATACATCATGACGCAACTCTGCCAATTTTCACAGTAGGAATCTAAAATTGGTACCTACACCTATGTTTTCATAGCCAATCTTTCATAAAAACATGATTTCGAATGGATGCCGTCATATTTAAGGCCACTTTTAGAGGTAAGCCCATGGTTTTAACTCTTTACCCACCAGCACGATAATCTAAGTCAACATGTCAGATGAGTGGCTTCATCACTAGCCCTTGGAATAAGAATTACTCCCATGAAACATTTATCAACAGGTGGCAGGCATCCTTTAATGGTTGCCTGGTGAGCCTGAATCAAAATCATCAGGAGTCTGAAAGCGAGACACCTAGAGCTGAGCGTGAAGTAGTCAGTGTTAGTGAGCGAGCAAGACAGACATGCACATAGTGAAGTCTGAGTGGTATCCCAGAGTTATTGTATTATTATTGTATTGTTATTGTATTGTTATTGACACTACTTTTTGTTCAGGGCTGGTATGGCTGAGTGTGTCTTCTGTAGTGAACCACTATCTAATGGATCCCCCGGTAGTGACGCTGACGGAGAAAGGTTGTGAAGGAATTGCTAGTGCAGGAGCCGATGACAATGTACAGGTCGTGCCAGGTCAGCAGGTGCATACAAAGTGCCGAAGAGACTACAACAGAGATGGTGGCAGACGTAAACGTATCTCATCAGCTGACAGACGTCTTAGTCTCCGCTCAACTGATCCAAAATTTAGTCATCAAGATCACTGTTTGTTCTGTGGAAATGGTGACCGATACCAAGGACGGCAGAAAGATCATGTCCTTGTGCCTGTCCGCACGTTCGACTTTCAGGACACTGTTAGGAAGAAATGCGGAGAACGTAATGATGAATGGGGAGAAACTGTGTTGTCAAGAATAAACTTTATCCAAGATCTACATGCTGCCGATGCTATGTATTATCAGTCCTGTAATGTGAACTTTAGAACAATGAAACAAGTCCCTGAATGCTTTCGAAGTGACGCTGCTCAATCCTCCAAGAGAAGGAAGGTTGGGCGGCCCATTGCTAGCGAAAGGGAGCAGGCTTTCTTGAAAGTGGTTGACAACCTTGAAGCGAATGATGAAGAACTTACCACTGTTCAAGATCTCATTTCACAAATGGCCAATGTCCTACAGAATTCTGATGTTGAGCCATATGGACAAACGCACATGAAAGAGAAACTCAAAGAACATTTTGGAGACAAAATTGTCATCACCGAGATCAATGGGAAGAAAAACAATGTCACATTTCGACAAAAGACTGCTTCAATTATCAGTGACTTTTTTAGTCAACCAAAAACTTCTAATACTGAGGCTGAAAAAGTTCGGTTGATCGAGACAGCGGCAAAACTGGTAAAGTCTGACATAAAGACAGTAGTTCAAGACAATGACATTTACCCTACCTCCATTGAAATGTCTTCTGTTGATATGACTTGTGCATTCTTGCCCAACTCTTTGCAACATTTTTTGGACTGTCTTTTGGTCGGAACGGACAAGGATCTCAAGTCTCCAAGAGTGTCTTCAATTGGACAAGCAGTAATGCAGGCAACTAGGCCTAGAGTTCTTATATCCCCATTGCAGTTAGGCCTAGGTGTGCAATTGCACTCACACTTTGCTTCTCGTTATCTCGTAGACACATTATATAAGCATGGCTTTTGCAGTAGCTATAGTGAAATTCAGAAGTATGAAAGGTGTGCTGCTACTCAGAGTGGGACGGATATACCAGGTTATATACCAGGCCATTTCATCCAATATGCTGCAGATAATGTGGACCACAATGTGCGAACCCTAGATGGTAGTGGTACGTTTCACGGCATGGGCATAGTTGCCAACATTACCCCAAAGGTATCCTCTGTGTGTACAAGGCAAATGCCAAGATCAGTGACTTGAATGAACTGCGGCATCAGACGTTCCTTCAACTGGTGAAGACAAGTAAAAAGGCAGTCCAACCTAAAAGTTTACCACCGACTTCAGCAGCCGCACAGTACCACAGTCACCTGTATATCATCAGGTCCAAGCATGGAAAGAAGTACAGCTGGATGCTGATGAGTGGGTTTGGAAAATAGTTGACAGGCGAATGATACCAGTTCAAACTAGTCAGAATATTGCACCCAATGAACTACTGGAGTTTGTCAGATGCCAGTGCAAGACTGGATGCAGCACCAATCACTGTGGGTGCAAAAAGGCGGGGTTACCATGCACTACTGCATGTGGAGAGTGCAGAGGTGTGTGTGAGAATGGAGGAGATGGTGAAGGGACTGAAATGAGTGCAGATGAGAATGACACCCAGTAGTGAGGACAACTGGGGAAAAACTATGGTCTGAACGTCGGTCTCAATGTCTCATGGTATGGGTGATAACTTGATCAGTCTGTTGTAAACATGGTGTCCTACGATATTTTGAGGTCAATGATGTATCTCTGTATGTCCTGTCTCATGAGGTTGGCAGATATTTATTCAGCAGAAAGGACCAAACACATTCAAATGAAGGTAGAAACTGTGAGTGACATTAGAGGTCAATGGACAGGGTAGGCCTATTCATGGTAATAGTGATTATCAACTGAAAACATACACTTTTTCCCTCCTATTAGGGAGAAACTGTAATACCACATCAGCAATTCAACAATTTATGTCGTTAGTTACAGATTAATAGTAATTATATGTACTTTTACATGTGTGTCCTAATGTCGCCAGGGCCCTAACTGTGAAATATTTTTGAATGCAAAATAAACACTGTTCCAATACTTCGATTAATTGGGATTTTTTAATATGTTATTTAGTACAGACCAAGCCCCTAAATAAAGTTGGTTTTGTTTCTTTTGCAATTAGTGGTGGGTGAAACCCTAAGTTGACTGGACTAAAAGGATACTTCCATTAGAGCACATGCTCCAAATGACTACTGTTGCGCTGCAGATACACTTGAAGCCGACGAGCAAAGTTGTCAATCACCAAAGTGGTCCGATTATGCCATGTTTTGAGATGGCCACCCAGGCTGTGCATTTCACTGAGTGCAGATTCGTGCCATCAGGAAGGAAGAAGAGTGTGTCAGGGTGATTGACAACTTTGCTTTTCAGCTTCAAGTGTGTCTGCAGCGCAACAACGGTAGTCATTTGGAACATGTGTTCTAATGGATGTATCCTTTGAGCTAGAGACCTCAAATCTAGATATATTAATTTTTTTGGAGTTTCTTGTCTGAGTAATATATTATTATAATTATAAAGGGTTGCATCTATTTTGAGACACCCTGTATGTAAGGTGTTTGTAGTACAATGTATCGATAGGAGGAGAACGTGTTTTGGAGGGCAGGCTGGGGTTGCCCTCAATATTAATGAGACACTAATATATACAGTATATATATATATATACTGTATTTATACCGGATATATACAGTATATATACAGTATATATATATATATATATATATATATATATATATATATATATATATACATATATACATACTGTATATAGATAAATATATATATATATATATATATATATATATATATATATATATACAGTATACAGTATATATATATATACCTGTATATATATATATATATATATATATATATATATATATATATATATATATATATATATATATATATATATATATATACAGTATATATATATATATACTGTATATATATAAAATGTGTTTGTGTGAGTGTGTGTTTGTCCGTGCAGACGGGTGTGTCTGTGTTTGTGTGTATTGACCAGGACCATCACAAGTGTTGCTGGTATAAGTGCACCTCAACATAACACTTGACATTCAGCTTTAACTCTGTGCCTCAGACTCACTTATTACACCACAGCCTGCCTAACTTCTTAACCCTTGCCCACACCTCAACCACAATTCTCACCTCAACCACAAAAATGCAAGCTTCAACCAGCTATAACACCTCAACCACATATCACCTCACCCACAATGCACACCTCAGGCACATATCACCTCAACCAAAATGCACACCTCAACCAGCTATCACCTCAACCATAAAACACACTTCAATCACAAGGCACACCTCAACCATAATGCACACCTCAACCACAATGCACACCTCAACCACATATTACCTCAACCATAATGCACACCTCAACCACAATGCACAACTCAACCACATATTAACTCAACCACATATCATCTCAACCACATATCACCTTAACCACAATGCACACCTCAACCACATGTTACCTCAACCACAATGCACACCTCAACCACATTCACCTCAACCATAATGCACACCTCAACCACATATTACCTCAACCATAATGCACACCTCAACCACATATCACCTTAACCACAATGCAACCCTCAACCACATATTACCTCAACCATAATGCACACCTCAACCACATTTACCTCAACCATAATGCACACCTCAACCACATTTACCTCAACCATAATACACACCTCAACCACATAATTTATTACCTCAACCATAATGCACACCTCAACCACATATTACCTCAACCATAATGCACACCTCAACCACATATTATCTCAACCACAATGCACACATCAACCACATATTACCTCAACCACAATGCACACATCAACCACAATGCACACCTCAATCACATAATTTCCTCAACCACAATGCACACATCAACCACATATTACCTCAACCACAATGCACACATCAACCACAACGCACACATCAACCACATATTACCTCAACCACAATGCAGACCTCAACCACAATGCACACCTCAACCACATATTGCCTCAACCACAATGGACACAACAACCACAATGCACACATCAACCACAATGCACACCTCAACCACAATGCACACCTCAACCACATATTACCTCAACCACAATGCACACATCAACCACAAAGCACACATCGACCGCAATGCACATATCAACCACAATGCACACCTAAACCACAATTCACACCTCAACCACAATGCACACCTCAACCACATCCTCACGTCGCCATATCACTCTCTTTTGCACCCCCTCAAAAGTTACCGATCGCCTCATATTACAACTAACCACACCTCACATTCCCCTAGCTACATCACAACACGGCTTTAGGCCACTACACTCCACAAACACCCTTCTTACAGACCTCACACAATTTCACAATTTTGTTTTCAGCTAGGTCACCACACAAAACACTTCTTCTTACAATTGACACTAATAAAGCTTTTGATGCCATTCCCCGTCACAACATTACAAACAAATTTCTCAACACAAACATGCAAATAACACAATTAGATGGTTAGCCAACTAGCTAGCAGGCAGATGTGCCCATGTAAGATTTGCGGGTCAGGCATCGAACATCAGAAATTTCACAGACAGAGTCTCTCAGGGATCAGTCTTGTCACCAACACTTTTCAATCTATACATGAACGCCCTACCCATAACCCACATACCCCAGATGCACAGAGGCACTTATGCAGACGACATTACACTCACATGTACACATCGAGATGCAAACATAGCCGCACAACTCCTCCAACCGTACCTACTACCTCAACACACTACACGACTGGTTCTCCGCAAACAAACTCAAACTAGCCCCAGCCAAATCTACAGCGACCCTCCTCACAAACTGGACAGTAGAACATAGTCATATCCCTCACCTCACCTTAAACCACATCCCCATAGCACACACACACACACACGCACGCACACACGCGCACACACACACACACACACACACACACACACACACACACACACACACATATAAAATCCTTAGTGTAACATACAATATATCTATATCATTTAAACAACATATTATAAGCATAAAAACAAATTGACCCCAAGACTAAACGCCCTCAAGTCACTTGCCACTTTTGGACATAACAAAATAACTACTACGACAGTATACAAACAATATATTCGTTCAATGATGGAATATGCTAACCTTGCTTGGGTCTCCATCCTCTCTGAAACACATCACAACACCCTACAGACCATACAGAATAAAGCCCTCATAATAATCAATGACTGCACAGCTACCACACCTATACAGACCACCTACAGTACACCAGGAAACCAAAACCCTCAATACCAAGCATCACCTTCACACCTTGATATGAGAGTCACACAATTTCTCGCTGCAGCCTCCACAAACCAACACTACCCACAACATTACATGGCAGAACATTCGTGCATGTAATCTCTACTTAGTCGTATCAACAACGTAAAGTAAAACGGCGTGTTACTGTCTTAATTACAATAGGGTCGGCGATAATTCTTCCCAAATGCAGGCGACTTAAGCTATTCCGGTCGTCAGCGAACGGTATCCGCGCTTAGTACGTCAGTGTAAATAAAGGTGGCTTTAGGAGCTCGGGGCTGATCGGCAAGGCAGCCTAGGAAACGACTTACTACTACTACTACCACGCCACACTCCTGAACCATAACACACACCTGAACCACAATACACACCTGGACCACAACACACACCTGAACCACAACACACACCTGAACCACAACACACACCTGAACCACAACACACACCTGAACCACAACACACACCTGAACCACAACACACACCTGAACCACAACACACACCTTAACCACAATACACACCTTAACCACAATACACACCTGAACCACAAAACACACCTGAACCACAACACACACCTGAACCACAAAACACACCTGAACCACAACACACACCTGAACCACAACACACACCTGAACCACAACACACACCTTAACCACAGCACACACCAGAACCACAATACACACCTGAACCACAACACACACCTTAACCACAATACACACCTGAACCACAACACACACCTGAACCACAATACACACCTTAACCACAATACACACCTTAACCACAATACACACCTGAACCACAAAACACACCTGAACCACAACACACACCTGAACCACAAAACACACCTGAACCACAACACACACCTGAACCACAACACACACCTGAACCACAACACACACCTGAACCACAAAACACACCTGACCACAACACACACCTGAACCACAACACACACCTGAACCACAACACACACCTGAACCACAACACACACCTGAACCACAACACACACCTGAACCACAACACACACCTTAACCACAATACACACCTGAACCACAAAACACACCTGAACCACAATATACACCTGAATCACAACATACACCTGAACCACAACACACACCTGAACCACAACACACACCTTAACCACAATACACACCTGAACCACAACACACACTTGAACCACAACATACACCTGAACCACAACACACACCTGAACCACAACATACACCTGAGCCAAAACATACACCTGAACCACAACACACACCTGAACCACAACACACACCTTAACCACAACACACACCAGAACCACAACACACACCTGAACCCCAACACACACCTGAACCACAGCATACACCTGAACCACAGCACACACCAGAACCACAACACACACCTGAACCACAGCACACACCAGAACCACAACGCACATCTGAACCACAACATACACCTAAATCACACCACACACCTGAACCACAATATACACCTGAACCACAACACACATCTGAACCACAACACACACCTGAACCACAACACACATCTGAACCACACCATACACCTGAACCACAACATACACCTGAACCACAACACACACCTAACCACAAAACACATCTGAACCACACCATACACCTGAACCACAATACACACCTGAACCACACCACACACCTGAACCACAACATACACCTGAACCTCAACATACACCTGAACCTCACCATACACCTGAACCACAACACAGACCTGAACCACAACATACACCTGAACCTCAACATACACCTGAACCACACCATACACCTGAACCACAACACACACCTGAACCATACCACACACCTGAACCACAACATACACCTGCACCACAACATACACCTGAACCACAACACACACCTGAACCACAACACACACCTGAACCACAACACACACCTGAACCACACCACACACCTGAGCCACATCATACACCTGAATCAAACCACACACCTGAGCCACAGCATACACCTGAACCACACCATACATCTGAGCCACATAACTGAATCACACTAAACAACTGAAACACACTAAACACCTTAACACCACCACAACAAATATCCACATTTATCACCTGAATCACAAAACACACCTGAATCACACTACACACCTGAACTACACCCTACACCTGAATTACATCACACATCTGAACCACACCCCACACCTGAACCACACTACACGCTTGAAGTATATCCCACAGCTGAACCTCAATATGCAACTGAACCACACCACACATCTAACCACACCCCACACCTGAACCACAAACCTAAATCACACTATAAAACTGAGCCACACCACATGCTTGTATCACACCAAACCTTAACCCCACTACACACCTAACTACACCCCACAATTGTAACACACTGCCCTCCTGAACCAGGCCAAGGAGGGGGGGGGGGGGGGAGGGGGTGATCATAAATGCCCCACACTCGCCGGACCTTCCCAAAACGACCCCGCAAAACTATCTGGACCTCGGCCTGTTACTCTTATTATTAACTTCTGCAACATTCCCTCTGTTGAACACCAGCTCTCCTCCTACAAACCGTATATTTTCCTCACTGAAAGTCAGGTGTCTGAAGCAAATGCCAGCAGCCCCTGCACTGTATCCTCCTGCGTTCTCTATCCTAGTTTCGAAGCCAAAGACAAGTGTTGTGCCAACACATTCACTTGCTCTCGTGTGCTCGATTTCGACTCCTTTGAATTCTCAACTTTATGGCTCAAACTATCCTGTCATTCTCATACTAAATATTTCTGTGCTGTCTATCTTTCCCCTAACTCTACCGACTTTCCCAAATTCTTTGATTATCCAAAGTAATAAACTCTAAAGTGGAACACATCCTATCCATTTCTCTTTTCTCAGAAATCTCCATCCTAGGAGATTTCAACTTTCACCACTGCCATTGGCTCTCCTCTCATTCCACTGACCAACCTGGTAAACAAGCCTACATCTGTTCAATCCTAAATGACCTAGAGCAACTGGTTCAGCAACCCACCCGTATCCCAGATCGCTTCAGAGATCGGCCCAACATTCTTTTGACTTGTTTCTAACTTCTAACCCTTCTTCTTATACTGTCGATCTTTTCTCTCCTTTGGGCTCCTCCAACCATAAACTTATCTCTGTCTCTTGTCCTGTGTCTCTAGTACGGCCATCCGACACTCCCAGCCAGCAGCGCTTGTGTCACTTTGGCGCTGCCGACTGGGAGGCTCTTCGGCAGTACTTCTATGATTTCCCATGGAATGATATTTGCTTCCGTGGCTGGGGACCCTCGGAGAGTGCTGAACTCATTTCCGAGGTATATAACCCTCTCGGGCATGGAGGCATACATTCAATTTAGTTTCTCGCAGACTAATGCTAAACGAATCTTGGTTTACTCACACTTGTTCTACTGCAATAAGGAGGAAGCATTCAAACAGTACCGAAGCCTTCATACTCAAGAATCTCATTCTTCCTATTTTTCTGCCCGGAATCAAGCCAAATCTGTTCTTCGACTTGCCAAACACTTTCATCAAAAACAAATGCACTGAACTATCCAACTCTAACCCTTCCCAAGATTTCTGGCATTAGCAAAAGCCGCTCCAACAATTTTTTTCCATGTCCTTCCCTCCCCTTTTCCACTCTGACGGCAGTACCATCACTTCTTCCTCTGAAAAAGCTGAACTCTTCGCCCAAACTTTCGCTAAAAACTCAACCTTGGATGATTCCGGTGCTATTCCTCCCTCTCCACCCCCTCTCACTTACTCATGCCTAATATCCTAATCCCTTCAATAGGTGAACTTTCTACCCTCTCTTGGCTTAATACTAAGAAGGTGTACGGTCCAGATGGTGTTCCCCCTGTTTTACTCAAAATCTGTGCTTCCATGCTGACTCCCTGCCTAGGCAAACTCTTCCGTCTCTTTCTCTCCTTTAACGTCTTTCCTTCTTGCTGGAAGTTTGCTCGCATTCAATCTGTCCCAAAGAAGGATGACTGCTATCAACCCTCCATCTATTGTCCAATTACTCTCATTTCTTGTATCTCCAAAGTTTTTGAAACCATTCTTATTTCAAAATGTCTTAGGCATCTTTCTTCCCCTAATCTACTTTCAGATTACCAGTATGAATTCCTCTGCTGGTGGTCATCTTTCATATCTTACTAACTCTTAGTCTTTCTCCTTTTGGGACTTCGGTAGGATTTTTCTATTGCGTTAGACATATCAAAGGCCTTTGATAGAGTCTGGCACAAATATCTAATTTCTAAACTACTCTCCTTCGATTTCTATCCCTCTATCAGTGCCTTCATCTCTAATTTCCTTTTTGGCTGTTCCATAGCTGCTGTTGTGGATGGCCATCTTTCATTTCTTCAACCTATCAACACTGGTGTTCCTCACAGTTTTGTCCTGTCTCCAATTCTCTTTCTAATTTTCATAATTGATCTGCTCAACTGTACCTCCAGTCCTATCCATTTATATGCTGATGACTCTACCTTACACTATTGATCTAGTTTTTCAGAACCTTCCAGCAAGCAATCACTCAAAAATTCATGTTATGATGCCATAGAACACTTATCTTCAGACCTACCAACCATATCCATTTGGGGCAGAGAATCTTGTTGCTTTCAATGCCTCCAAAACTCAAATTCTCCATTTATCTACCTGTCAGGAACTCCCACAACTTAATCCCTTATACTGCAACAATACATAAATCAATCCTTCATCTTCTCTCAGTATTTTCGGTGTCTCCTTTTCTTCTGATTTCACTTGGAAAGAATCATATTACCACTCTTTCTAAAACAGCTTCCCAAAAGCTGGGTGTGTTCAACCGCCTCCGGGGTTCTTTATCCCTTCCATAGCTTCTTGCTCTGTACAGGGGCACAGTGAGTCCATGTATTGAGTATTGTTCGCATGTGTGGGGAGGATCCTCTAACGCAGCTCTTTTTGACAAAGTAGAAAAGAAAGCCTTTCTTCTTATTAACTCACATCCACTCACTGACTCTCTGCTATCTCTCTCTCTCTCTCTGTATTCTACTGCTATTACAATAATCAGTGTTCCTCAGAGCTCTCTAAGTGTATGCTACCTCCTCTACGTAGAGTACGTAGCACCCGTCTTGCAAAACAATCCCACCCTTACTCTGTGAAACCCAACCCAAAGGTGAAACGATACTCCCAATCTTTCTTCTATTCAACAGCTGAGCTCTGAACTCTCTCCCTGAATCCATCTTCCCTTCATTCTATGACTTAAATTGCTTCAAACTCTGTGTGTCCAGGCATATTGGTGCGAACATTCCTTGATTTTGGCCCTGTCACTCTATCAACTCTCGGGGAGGCACTCGCACAGGCAGTTCTGCCTTTTGTCTCCCTCATCCACATAGAAAAGAAAAAAACTAAACCATATCACACACCTGAACCACAACCCACGCCTGAACCACACCAAACATCTGCAACCTGAACTATGCCACATACCTGAACCACACCACACACCTCAACCACACCACACACCTCAACCACACCACACACCTGAGCCACAACACACACCTGAGACACACCACACACCTAAATCACACTACACATCTGAATCACACCACACATCTGAACCACACCACACATCTGAACCACACAGAAAGCAAAGAGTAGTCATAAACGGTAAGGCATCTAAATGGACCAATGTAAGTAGCGGGGTACCCCAGGGATCGGTACTAGGACCAATTCTCTTTCTAATTTACATCAACGACATAGATGAGGGTCTCACCTGTACAATCTCAAAATTTGCTGACGATACAAAAATTGCAAATAGCGTACTCTCAAAAGATCAAGTTGACGATATGCAACACAATCTAGATAAATTGTCACGTTGGGCCCAAATTTGGCAAATGAGTTTCAATGCGAATAAATGTAAAGTACTACATATTGGATACCTAAATGAGAAAGCAAACTATTCGATGAATGGCACTCAGCTTAAGAATGTAAACAGAGAAACCGATCTGGGAGTAACAATATCGAGTAACCTAAAACCGAGTCAACAATGTTCAGAAGTTGTTAAGAAGGCAAACAAAGTAATTGGCTTTATAGGCAGGTCATTTGAGCATAAATCCAAAGACGTTATCCTAACCCTTTACAATTCCTTAGTCCGCCCTCTTCTGGAATACTGCGTTCAATGCTGGTGCCCTTATTACCAAAAAGACATAAACAAGCTAGAACGAGTTCAACGTAGAGTTACCAAAATGATACCTAGCCTAAAGAACAAACCATACGAAGAGCGTCTTAGATAATTAAATCTATTTCCTTTAACCCAGTGCAGATTAAGAGGTGACTTAATTCAAGTGTTCAAAATCATCAAAGGCATCGACAATATGAACTGTAGTAAGTACTTCACTATCGACCAATCTAATTACATGCGGGGAAACGGTTGCAAAATTATTGGTAAATCTTTTAACTCACACGAATCTAAGAATTTCTTCTTCAATCGAGTTGTCAACTTGTGGAATGGGCTTCCCCGAGACGTTATAGACTGCAGCACCGTTGATTCATATAAACTCCGCCTAGACAAATATCTCGCATCAAACCCGCGACTGACTGCGTTTGTAAATGAATAACTTTATTTTATCCTCCCCCCCCCCCCCAGTTACTAACCCATATGTCCCCTACTAACTTCCTAGTCCTGCCACGGACATTAGTTCCAGGGCAGTAGTTCCCTTTCCAATGTTCCCTTACCCACTCTAAACCACTGTTTGGACACTTGATCCTCAGTGTTTTGGAGGACAAGCAGCCTAGAAGGGTCACTAGAACTGTTGTTGCTTGATTTTCTTTGTACTCCTTTGTACACACCATACACCTAAATCACACCACACATCTGAACCACACCACACAACTAAGCCACACCACACATCTGAACCACACCACACATCTGAACCACACCACACATATGATAATCACCACACATCTGAACCACACCACACATCTTATCCACAGCACACACCTGAACCACACCACACATAATGATAAACACCACACATCTGAACCCCACCACACATCTTATCCACAGCACACACCTGAACCACACCACACATCTGAACCACACCACACATCTGAACCACACCACACATCTGAACCACACTACACATCTGAACCACACCATTCACCTGAACCACACCACACATATGATAAACACCACATATCTGAACCACACTACACATCTGAACCAAACCACACATCTGAACCACACCACACATCTGAACCACACTACACATCTGAACCACACCACACACCTGAACCACACCACACATATGATAAACACCACACATCTGAACCACACTACACATCTGAACCAAACCACACATCTGAACCACACCACACATCTGAACCACACCACACATCTTATCCATACCAAACACCTGAACCACACCACACATCTGAACCACACCACACATCTGAACCACACTACACATCTGAACCACACCACACACCTAAACCACACCACACATCTGATCCACACCACACATATAATCCACACCACACATCTGAACCACACCACACATATAATCCACATGACACATCTGAACCACACCACACATATAATCCACACCACACATCTGAACCACACCACACATATTTATAATCCAAACCACACATCTGAACCACACCACATATAATCCACACCACACATTTGAACCACACCAAACATATAATCCACACCACACATTTGAACCCCACCATACATATAATCCACACCACACATTTGAACCCCACCACACATATAATCCACACCACACATTTGAACCCCACCATACATATAATCCACACCACACATTTGAACCCCACCATACATAATTATAATCCACACCACACATTTGAACCCCACCACACATATAATCCACACCACACATTTGAACCCCACCATACATATAATCCACACCACACATTTGAACCCCACCATACATATAATCCACACCACACATTTGAATCCCACCACACATATAATCCACACCACACATTTGAACCCCACCATACATATAATCCACCACACATTTGAACCCCACCACACATATAATCCACACCACACATTTGAACCCCACCACACATATAATCCACACCACACATTTGAACCCCACCATACATAATTATAATCCACACCACACATTTGAACCCCACCATACATATAATCCACACCACAAATTTGAATCCCACCACACATATAATCCACACCACACATTTGAACCCCACCACACATATAATCCACACCACACATTTGAACCCCACCATACATATAATCCACACCACACATTTGAACCCCACCATACATATAATCCACACCACACATTTGAACCCCACCACACATATAATCCACACCACACATTTGAACCCCACCATACATAATTATAATCCACACCATGCCAATATGTTGATGTACATTACATTATGCTTTGCGATAGTGAGCTTTTCTACCATTACTTTGCACCATGGGTGGCTACGTCCCAGGCCATTTGTGTGCTTTTTGGGTTAAAGGTTAAAGGGTATTTTTGCTAAATAATTCAATTATGGCTTTGAAATTGTCATTAATACCTGTACTATCCCTCAATGCAGGCAATTGTATCACAATCTTAACCCAAGGAGAGCACCATTCATGTTTTTGAAACGCCCACATATGCGAATATATTACATTCGATCATGACAAGATTTTTTATATTTTCCATATAGGCCTAAAGCATTATTTCTTATCCATGTGCACATATTTGACTTGTATGATGAACATGTGAACAGTAATGTTGTATTGGCTGGGCACGTAGCGGGTGAGGAGGTTGTTCAGGGCCTTGGCGATCTGGTAGGTGGCAGTGGGGATCTGGGAGATCACCACCATCACCGCTATCAACGCCAAACAAGGAGGGGTCCACCTTAAAAAACTCATCGGAGAATACACCCCTGGTTATGTGTACGGAACCATCAAAACACACAAACCTGGGAACCCCCTCCGCCCCATCATCTCCCAGATCCCCACTGCCACCTACCAAATCGCCAAGGCCCTGAACAACCTCCTCACCCCCTACGTGCCCAGCCAATGCAACCTTAACTCAGCCCACGATTTCTTGGAAATTTTACGAGACGCCCCCCGGAACAACAACCACACAATCGCCTCCCTCGACGTAGAAAGCCTGTTCACCAACGTGCCAGTGGATAGGACCATTGACATGATTCTACGTCGAATTTACCATTGCCCTGATACACCAACACTGGACATCCCGGAGAAGGCCCTGAAAACTCTACTGGAGCTATGTACCAAGCAGGCCCCCTTCCTTTGCCCCCGGGGCAACATGTACAAGCAGATAGACGGTGTGGCGATGGGCAACCCCCTAGGAGTTCTTTTTGCGAACTTTTTTATGGGTACCATCGAGGAAGAGCTCCTAGCTGCCCAACGACCCGCCGTCTACTGTAGATACATGGATGACATCTTCGTGCAAATCAAGGTCCTCGTCGAACTACAGGAACTCCAGCGTCGCTTCATGACCTCCTCCGGACTTAACTTCACCTTTGAAAAATCTAACAATGGACAACTCCCCTTCCTCGACATCCTCGTAGCTCTGAATGACCATGGGTTCAAAACCACCGTCTACATTAAACCCACTAACACAGGACAATGCCTCAACGGCGACAGTGAATGCCCCCGCCGTTATTTTCTATCCTCCATCTCCGCCTATGTAAGGAGAGCCCTCACGCACTGCTCTACCTGGGCCGACACCCACCAGGAACTAGAAAGACTATCCCAAGTTTTAGTAAATAACGGATACTCCAACTCCGACATCTCCAGCACCATCAACCACCATCTTGAAAAATGGTACACCCAAAGCCCTCCCAACATTGACCCCCCCAATGAAATTAAGATCTTCTACCGCAATTTTATGTCCTCTGAACACAAAAATGACGAGGCTGTCTTAAAAGAAATAATCTCCAAACATGTCCACCCAACCAACCCGGAAAACAAAATCAAATTAATAATTTATTACAAATCCCCCAAGACACCCAACCTCGTTCTCCGCAACAAACCAGCTTCCACCAAGATAAAGAGCCCGATGACCGACGATCACGTCATTTACCAACATACCTGTAATTATGAGGACTGTGGACCTCATTCTTATATTGGTATGACGCAGACTCGTCTCTCACGTCGGTTAACTCTTCACCTTCAGGCTGGAGCCATCAAAGATCACTATCTCACCCCTAACCACCCCCACCTCACACGCAACGAGTTAGAGAAACACACCACCATACTCGATACGGAAAGTGACCCAAGGAGATTACCTATACTCGAAGCATTATATATCCAAGCCTTACATCCCAACATCAACAACCAAACTCTGGACCTTCAGATCCTTCCTTCTGCCAAAAGGCACTTTCCTACAGGACCTAACGCCCCCCCTCGCCCCCCGGTGCCCTTGACGCAGCCCCCCGCGCTACCTCCTTCAGCTTCGTCTTCTGCCGGCGCCACACGGACTACGCAACTTAGGCCACGCCGCTCGACACGCAGCCAATCAGCTTCGACCCCGCCATCCGACCACCTCCATCCCGCATCCAGTGCGCATGCATGAAGCGGTTCTATCTTTCTCTCTTCTAGAAAACCCCTCCACCAATAGCAGACTTTTGCCCCCTGTTTTTCGCCTCCTCTGATCCTCCACCCTCTATAATTATATACCCTTCCTGTTTACCTTGTATATGATTCTATCTTTACTTGATAATGCTGGTTGTCCAATGAAACGCGTCGTATATCCTGTATCATCATGTACATTAATGTAACCCTGTACCACCATGAATTTTGCTCATCTCATTCATCTACTTCCTGCCACCCAGCGAAAACTGATCAGAGACCTGGAAACTTTGAATAATACAATTTCCAACGCAGAAATTGCCATTTCTTTCAACCTCGTATGTATTAAAGAAAATTTATTACCTGGTTTTACTAACATATATATATATATATATATATATATATATATTGTGGGAGTAATAATGGAAAGAAATGCGAGTGCCATGAGTTCCCCCGGTATCAACAATCACCAACCCAGATTCAATGTTGCTAACCATGATCTCTGGTGCAGACTTGAATGTTCCAGCCTCACCCAGGTAGCTGTGAGTGTACCTCTGCCTTGCGCTAAAACTAGGTGAGATAGCAACGTAAGCAAAGAAAGTAAACTGGGGGATGTAGTACAACAGGCAGCTACCACCATACCCTGAGCCTGCAACTTCGTCCCATGCCCCAAGCTTGCAGCCAAGTATCTCATGGCCTACGAATACGTACCGGCAGTGCATTCTTTCTCCGTAGCATTGCACAAAAAGAAGGTTGGAAATACTGCCGAATACACCGATAGGGAGCTAAATAGTACAACGTTGCCCTAACCCTGAGCTGGTTACATCAATAGAAAGAGAAACGAAAGTGCCGGACTAAACCCCGAGCCGCAGCCAGATGAGAGGCATGTAGCTGAGCGTGGAGGTGGTGGCTTCAAACAGTAGCAACATATTATTCATATTAACCTTTAAACGGCGAAGCTATGGTATTTGAAAGTGCCCGCCAGGTGAACATATTGAGGCTCATTCCCGACTAAAATTGTCATTATCCGATAAATATCGTTATTACTTATTCATATTATGTGCCTATTTTACGTTTAATAAGAAGATGTAAACATGTAGCAGCAATTAAACAAGTGGGAATAGTATTTGGAGGGTGAAAAAGACGAAGTATTGCCGACCGGTTCATTCATGAGAGGAGATCCGGCACGGAACACACCCTTCCTCTCTCACTTATCGATCGACACTGATGCCTTGCTAGTGAAGTCTTTCTCTTGCTATGATCTCTATTTGCACCCCCTTTGACCTTGAAACCGGGTGGGGGATATTGGCGCGGAAAATAAACCGATAAACAAAGGAATAACAGGAAAAATAGGTGATAATTGAGAGGGGGGGGGGGGGAGGAGGGGAAGTGGGGGGGGGGGGGGGGGTTGGACACATTTGGAAAAGTGATAGGAGGTATGGAGGGGAATTATCTAATTTAATCACATATTTCTTTGTTTTGAGTGCCACTTCTGTATTTTAAAAGTATTTTTTTAGTCCTTGGATCTTAACCTCTCAGCTGAGCAGCTCCTGTAGTATACACCATACCCCTGTGTATAGGTATTATGAATCATTCCTCACTAAAATCGTTAATTTACCATAAATATAATTAATACTTATCCATATGCGCCTATTTTATGTTTAATATGAAGATAGTAACATGTGACAACAATAAAACAAGTGAGAATAGTGTTTAGATGGTCAAAATCGCGAATAAATGTGGAGCGGTCCAGTCACGAAATGTGGAGCAGAGCGAGGCAAGCCCACCTCTCGCGAGGTCTGAAGCATGACTGAGTGTGTCACCCCACCCTCTACCTTACCCAACACACTCACTACTCACATAACCACACCCTGCAACTGGCTTGCTGATGTTAGCAGGAAAATATACCAATGAATAAGGGAATAACAGGGAAAATAGGTGATAATTGAAGTGGGGGGGGGGGGGGGGGGAAGAAGGGGGAAGAAGGTGACTTTGACAGATGTGGAGAAGTGATATGAGGTATGGAGGAAAACAAATGGTCTCAAGTGCTACTGGGGCCTTTTAACCCTCGTCTAGTGGGGGGTTTTGGGCTATTTTGGGCATATTCAGGCCCTCCTGAATGATAAATCAAGTATCTGCATGAAAATAAATTTATTCAGCAAAAAACTAGGCGCTAAAAGCTTCAAAATGAGACCAGAACAAGCTACATAGCACTCGTCGTTCTCAGGCAGTGGTATCACCAACATGGGAGTTTAGCGTATAGCGGCATATTTTTTCCAGCTACGCTCACTACTGGCTACACTGCCGGCCTCTCGAGAACACAGGGAGGGTGAGTCAGTGGGCGGCGGTAGGCCCTGGGAGTCGGACGTGTGGTCCGCTGTGCTCCCGGCCATTTGCACTCAATTTTAACCCTTTAAAAGCCTTAATAATGCTCCTAACTTGCTGCAAATTGGCACCCGGCTATAGCCGGGCGCCGCTCTTTAAGGGTTAAAAAAAAATTTTTAGGCCTAGGATCTTAAGAGTCTCCCCGCAGTCGCCCAGTAAAACCTCTTTAGAGTCACCTTGCAGCTGCCGGGTTAAGAGTCCCGTTGCCTTCGACCAGTAAACCTTTTAAGAGTCTCTGTGCCGTTCCCGGGATAAGGATCCTATGGGTCCGCAATAAATTAAGAACAATTTTCTACAAACCTTAATAATTACCACCTCAAATGTTATGCAACTAGACTATACAAATGTTAAAGGGAAAATTTAACCCTTTCTGTACCGGCAACGTTTAAAAAAAAAATCTAGCTATATTTAGATGATTTTATGCAGTTTAAGAAGAAACTGTGGTAGAAATAATGGTTTAGTGAGATAGTTTGAAGTCTGTTAATTGCTAGAGGCTCTTTATAAACTGAATACAATCGTCTAATAGCACCAAGAATAAAGGTAAAAGGACGTCGCCGGTACAGAGTTAAGGGGACCCAACTGCAATTATAGAAATGGATACCAACCATTTTGCTGGATTTTTAGTTTTCTGTAACGTTATGAGGAATGTATAAATTATGTCTAAGTTTAGCCATATACAGTACTTCATAAACTAATGAACACAATGATGACGACGGGATGTCTACTTCACGATAAAAGGAAAATACGGTACGTCTGTTTATTTTAAAGCTTAATTCATAATAGTGTCCCTTTAATCTTAATCTTAGCAGCGCATTTCTTTTCTATACTTTCGCCAGAGTAACTAGTGGGACACTTCGATCCATTTTAAATAAAAACAAATACTCCATGGAGTTCTACTGCATTAGAGTTATGTATCTCAAATATTATTAATACAGAACTGAAACGTCTCAGAATGAGTTAGAACCAGTGGCATTGTGACTTCTAGCGAGTAAGTAATGGGAGAACAAATAAGGCCAAACGTTAAACGGCAATTTAAGACACAATCACCGCAATACTGGGCAAAAGATGACGAGCAGAATAATAGATGAAGGAATATACATTTAATTATGTGCATTGAGCCTGGCATCTGCAACCAGTAAATACAGACAAATAATGATAAGCGATAGACAAGGGAGGAAAAGAGGGAGTGTGACACTCATATGCAAGGTTAATGTGTGTGAAGAGGTGTAGAGCTCTAAGAGTGAAATATGAGAGTAAGGTAAGAGGTGAAGGAAGAGGTGTCAGATTGGGGAGGTGAGAGACAGGTAAAGTAGAGCAGCTAAGATCTCGCCCACACAGTAAGATAAAGGGAAGGTGGGAGGGTGTGGAGGAAGACGTATTGGGATAGGGATACTGTTCTTCTCGCTACTTAACCACATCGCTAGCTAATACTAAGTGTGTGAGACATTGGACAATATTTTGCCTAACCACTAACATCCATTACAGAACCTAATATAACTTACCGGTAGCTTACATAACACAACACACTTGACCATAATCAATACTAAGCTAAATATGATCACGCATGGACATTAGATATTCAAATATATATTAATCTCCATAATTTGTTGGAGGTAGAGAAAGAAACCCCCACCGCCCGAACCACGACACCGCCCGTCAAAAATCAACTGATCTCTTGTGTTTTTAACATCTTCATAATATAAGTTATTGTTCGTGTTTCCTGATGTATAGTGTTTAGAAGTGTTGTGATTAATTTAAAATGTTTGTTGTACTTATTATGTTATCTATGTATCTTTGTGTTTATATATCACCAATTTATGATACAGTATGTATTTAGGTTTACCATAGTCTTTCTTCATATCGTCATACTATGTCATTTTTCTTACGCTTTATGAAATTGTTGTAATTCACTACGATACTAGTGTTTTCTTACAAGTGTATGTATCTGTTATTTTTAGATTTGCCTGATGATGGAGTAAGTGTGTCTCCGAAACGTTGCAATAAATATAGACAAGATGAACGTGCTCTTCTATCACGCCCTGGTGATTATTTTCATTATATATATATATATATATATATATATATATATATATATATATATGTGTGTGTGTGTGCGTGTGTGTGTGTTTGTGTGTGTAAATAATAATATTTAATGATTATCGGTGTATTGTTCATTGCAGCCCTGAGGCTGAAAATGTACAGAGTTTTTCCTAAACCTAGGTACAGTACAATACTTATTCTACCTTAACTACGAGGTCACATTACCTTAATTACGAGGTCACATGCGACCTTTGGCGACCGTAAGGTGCCTGGCTTCTTACCAAGTACATACGCATATACACTTTGTATTGGTGAGAATATGGGTAGGCTAACACAGGCTGATAGCAGCTTGGTTAGGGAGGAACTACGATACAATTTTCTCCGTCGCTGGTCTTTCTCTCAGCCGGTCTCGAACTACCAATAGTCAAGACGATTGTCCATGCTTTAACCAACTCTACCAAGGCATGATAAAGGATACTTAACCTTTTCCTATTTATATTAAGGAGAAAGGAAATCCTACTTGGGAGTAGGATTTCCCTTCTCCTTAACATAGAGCATACAAGAACACAAGGGTTGATCTTACCGCACCAACTTTCTGACTTTGCCAAGTCCTTCATATTCCGCCATCATAAATCACAGTCACACATCCGGCCATGCTATATATAGTCAAACATTCTCCATACTATTCACAACTATTGACGGGTTCCCGGACATCTCAACAAGTAGACCATTTCAACCAGTAGCTCTCAACCAGTGCCAAATCAACCAAGACCAACCAAACCAGTGCCAAAATATAGTACTAACCTAACCTAACCTAACCGCATTGGTTGATTTGGTACTGGTTGAGAGCTACTGGTTGAAATGGTCTACTGGTTGACTTGTCCAGTCACCCTAATGACGACATGGCGAGAGTCACAGCAAATTCCCTCTTCACCCCCCACTACCGACTTTCACTAGGCACTCATGACTCCTCCACACCTCTACGGTGTTGTAAATAATTATCTGGTGGGATATCCATGAGTTTACTTTGCATCCTAATTATATACATTCTACTGCTTTTAGTTTATAAATGTATACATATATAATATACAGTATATATATAAATATATATAAATATATACAGGTTATATATATATATATATATATATATACCGGTATATATATATTATATATATATTATATATATATATATACTGTATATTATATATATTATATATACCGTATATATAATTTTATATATATATACCGGTATATATATATATATATATATATATATATATATATATATATATATATATATATATTATATATATATATATTACCAGAATCATTACCGAAACATCTTTAGGCATATAGACAATATGGCATTAGACAATAGGTATAACTGCCTGCAGCGAGTGCCTCCCCCAGAGTTGAAAGTGACAGGGCCAAAATCAAGGGACGTTCAAGGTAAAATGCCTGGACACACTGAGTTTGAAGCAATTTAAGTCATAGGAAGAGGGAAAGACTGATTCTGGGAAAGAGTTCCAGAGCTCAGCAGTTGAATAGAAGAAAGTCTGAGAATAGAGTTTCACTCTTGGGTTGGAAAGTTGCACAGAGTCGGGGTGGGATTGTGTTCAAGGCGGGTACTACGTACCCTACGTAGAGGAGGTGGTATACACTGGGAAAGATCCGAGGAACACTGATTATTGTAGTAGCGATAGAATAGCGATAGATATGCAACATTGCGGAGAAGAGAGAGAGATTGCAGAGAGTTGGTGAGTGGATGGGAGTTAATGATGTGCAAGGCTTTCCTTTCTACTTTGTCTAGGAGTGCGGTGTGAGAGGATCCTCCCCACACATGTGAACAATACTCAATACAAGGACGCACTGTACCCCTGTACATAGCAAGAAGCCACGCAGGGGTAAAGAACCCCTTGAGCCGGTTAAGCGCACCCAGTTTCTGGGAGGCTGCCTTAGCGAGACTGGTAATATGGTCCTTCCAAGTGAGAGCAGAAGATAAAGAGACACCGAGAACATTGAGAGAGGATGAAGGTTTGTATTGCTATAAAATAAGGGATAGTCCTCTAGGGGTTCCTGACGGGTAGTAAGATCGATAAATTGAGTCTTGGAAGCATTAAATGCAACAAGGTTTTATCTACCCCAATTGGAAATAGTAGCTAGATCAGAAGATAAGTGCTCTATGGCTTCATTACGGTTTCTTTTGAGGGACTGCTGACTGGGGCGTTCAGGAGAACTAATTGAGTGGTGTAAGGTAGAGACCTCTGCAAATGAATGGATGAGACTGGATGTACAGTTGAGAAGATCTTTTATGAATATTAGACAGAGAATAGGAGATAGGACAGAACCCTGAGGAACACTGGAGTTGATAGGATGAGGAAGTGAGCGATGGCCGTCCACAACCGCAGCTATGGAACGGCCGGAAAGAAAATTAGAGACAAAGGCACATATGGAGGGATAGAAACCGAAGCAGGGCAGTTTGGAAATTAAAGATTTGTGCCAGACTCTATCGAAGGCCTTCGATATGTCTAGCGCAACAGAAAAAGTCTCACCGAAGTCCCTAAAGTTGGATGACCAAGAGTTAGTAAGATATTAAAGAAGATCATCAGTAGAGCTACCCTTAAGGAAGCCATACTGGCGATCTGAGAGCAGATTATGAGAAGAGAAATGCTTAAGAAATTTGGAAGCAAGAATAGTTTCAAAAACTTTAGAGATACAAGATATGAGAGCAATTGGACGATAGTTGGAGGGTTGAGATCGGTCACCCATCTTTGGGACAGGTTGAATGAGAGCAAACTTCCTGCAGAAGGGAACACGTTAGAGGAGAGACAGAGACGAAAGAGTTTGCCTAGGCTGGGGGTCAGCACGGAAGCACAGTTTGTTAGTGCAACAGGAGGAACACCGTCCAGACCGTACGCCTTATTAGTATTAAGCCCAGAGAGGGTAGAAAGTACATCTTTAGAAGAGATTAGCATATTAGGCATAAGTATATATATATATATACGGTACATATATACAGAATATATATATATATATATAAATATATATATAATGTATATATATATATATATATATATATATATATATATATATATATATACCGGTATATATATCACAAATACACGTGAGCCACTAAATGTTTTTAATCTCTCAGTGGGGTTCAAACCGTCGACCGTCAGGACGATAGCCGACGCTTTAACCAACTCCACCACAGCATATATATATATATATATATATATATATATATACATATATAAACACACAGCAGCACTTCTAGCCAAAGTAGAAAAGAAAGCCTTCCGTCTCATTGACTCACGTCCACTCACCAATTATCTGCAGTGTCTCACTCTTCACCGCAATGTTGCATCTCTCTCTCTATTATACCGCTATTACAATAATCAATGTTCCTTAGAGCTCTCTCAGTGTATACCACCCCCTCTTCGTAGAGTACGTAGCACCTGTCTTGCAACACTATCCGACCCCTGCTCTGTGCAACTCTCCAACCCAAGAGTGAAATCTTATTCTCAATCTTCCCTGTATTCAACAGCTGAGCTCTGGAACTTTCTCCCAGAATAGTTCTTTCCCTCATCCTATGACTTAATTTGCTTCAAACTCTGTGTGTCCAGGCATTTCGGCTCGAACGTCCCTTGATATTGGCCCTGTCACTCTTTCAACTCTGGGGGAGGCACTCGTCACAGACATTTCTGCATTTTGTCTCTCTCACTCACATAAGAAAACAATATATATTTATGTATATATATATATATATATATATATATATGTGCCAAGGAGTCCCCTTTCCTCTGCCCCCGTGGGAATATGTACCAGCAAATCGACGGTGTAGCGATGGGAAGCCCCCTGGGGGTCCTGTTCGCCAATTTCTTCATGGGAACTATCGAAGAGGAACTCCTGGTTGCCCACCGGCCCACTGTCTACTGCAGGTACATCGATGATATCTTCGTGCGGGTGAAGGACCTGGGCGAACTCAGGGACCTCCAGCAGCGCTTCATGGCCGCCTCCGGACTCAACTTCACATACGAAGAAACCACCGATGGACATCTACCCTTCCTCGACCTCCTTGTCTACCTCCACGACCACGGCTTCAAAACTACCGTGTACACCAAACCTACTAACAATGGCCAATGTCTTAATGGGGAAAGTGAATGCCCTAAACGATACCTACAGTCCACCATCGCCGCCTATGTCAGGAGAGCCCTCACCCATTGCACCACCTGGAATGACACACACAATGAACTGGAAAGGCTCACCCAGGTCCTAGTCAACAATGGGTATTCCAACACTGACGTCACCAATGCCATCAACCACCACCTAGAAAAATGGTACAAACAATACCCCCCTAGCACCAACCCAGCCAATGGCATTACATATTTTTACAGAAACTACATGTCTTCCGACCACACAACAGACGAATCCATTATGAAAGAAATAATTCACAAAAACGTCCTCCCCACCAACCCTGACAATAAAATCAAACTCATTATTTACTACAAATCTCCTAAGACCTCCAACCTTGTCCTCCGTAACCGCCCAATTTCCACCAACAACCAAACGAAAGACGATCATGTGATATACCAGTATATTTGCACCTCTGGGGACTGTGGACCCCTATCCTATGTTGGAATGACACAGACTCGCCTTTCCCGTCGACTACCCCTCCACCTTCAATCTGGCGCTATAAAAGATCACTATCAAGCCCCCCACCATCTTGCCCTAACTCGCGCTGACCTAGACAAACAAACCACCATACTCGACAAAGAATCAGACCCCAGAAGACTAGCTATTTTAGAAGCTCTATACATCCAAACACTCAACCCCAGCATCAACAACCAAACACAAGACCTTCAAATTGTTCCTTCAGGTAAGCGCTACAGGCATGCTGCCCCCCCTCCTCTCGCCCTGCGCCCCCCTTCCTTACGCTTCCACGCTCAGCACACAACTGACAACACCAACCAATCACAGCCACCCACAGCCAACAACCAACCACCGATAAGATTTAGTGCCCGTCTCGCGAATAGACTACCTTCCACCAATGAACAGCCACCACACACCCAGTAGCTCCGCCCACCTCCCTCTACTTGATCCTCGAATTTTGTATAAATAAGATGCATTGTCCCCACTTCACCATCTTTGATTGCGGTGCAACATGCCACCCAAGACTTCAGGAAAGGCCGCCAAGACCACACCGTTTCACAGACACCATGAACACCAAAATCATAGGGACTGTGAAGTGGTACAATAATAAACGTGGTTTTGGCTACATAACTCGTGAAGACAATGAACAAGACATATTTGTCCATTTTTCAGGAATTAAACATCATCAGAACACTAAAAGATCCCTGGAAAATGGCGAAAAGGTCGAGTTCATTGTCAGAGGAGGAAGGAAAGGACAAGAAGCACACAAAGCCACGGGACCAACTGGCAGCAGAACAAAGGGATCTATCGTCAAAGTTACCAAGAAAGAACAGCAAAAATGAAGAACACGACATTAATGCAAAAATGTATGCATGTGTTCAAACTGCAGTGGCACTTTCTGGATCCAACACACATCAATTAAGCCGTATGATTCCACTGCTTCTTGACTACAATAATCTACCAAAAATCAAGATCCCTACTGACGCTCTGAAGCCTTCTACAAAATATAGTAGAAATAAGAAAACATCAAGAAAGGAACACACACCCATCATCCAAGAAGAAGCAGAAGCTGATGAAGAAGAAATTAATCTTTTCAGAATACGAGGAGGAAGATGAAAAAGAAGAAGATGATGACTACGAAGAGGAAGAAGAAACTATAATAACTCCTTCACCTCCCTCCCCGAAACACACAAGATTGAGAACCAAACAGGAACAAGAACAAGAAGAAACAGCAAAAGGGGAGGCAGCATACAGACAACTGGACTTTTCTAACCTGAAAAGCATAACTGCAGGCACTGATCTAATAGACTACAGCAGACCTGTAGCCAAAATGATCAGAGAACATGAAACAGCCAAAACCGGATTTTTCTGCATAGGCCTCTATGAGATAGCCAGAGAAAAAAAGCAAGAACATGATAACTGGCGTTGGAGAGAGTTGAAAGATAAATATGACTTTAAGAAATACTGCAAAATAAACAACCTCCCTCCTCCTCAATATAACATAGTAGATAGATCTACAAATAACGAATAATATTTAAGCAACTACTATCAATCACTTAGAAATCATATTGTAATCAATTCCTAGCCCTCAGCACCTATATAACTTGCCATAAAAACTAACTTTAATAAATAAACACAGCAAGGTGGCCGGCCCACTAACTTTTCTCTTCTACTGTCTTTCATCTTTCCTACTTTCTCTTCCTTCCCAATCTGGGATCTCTTCTTTCACCCCCTACCTTATAAAAACAAAAAAAAAACAAAAAAAAAACAAAAAACAAAATCTATCCATTACCTCTCCATTCCCTGAAGATGCAAGATGTTTACTTGTGAAACGTTGGATCCACCATGAATTTTGCTAACCTTTTGTACCTCATCTCTGAACCCCAGAGGAAGATTGTTAGAACTATTGAAAGCTGTAACAATAAAATCCTGAATGCTGAAACCGCTATTGCTTTTAACCTCGTCTGTTTAAAAGAGAATACATATATATATATATATATATATATATATATAGGTATATACATATACAGTATATATATATATACTGTATATTATATATATATATGAGTTATCTGCTCAACAGGTGGCGTTGTGTGTGTGTAAGTGTGAGAGTCCGAGTGTAGGGGGTGAGACAGTGAAGCACGGGAACGAGGTGGCTTCAGAGATGGGGTCGTTTCGGGCCATGAGTGAGCACTGTGCCTCATGTGAAGGCAAGATGGCAGGTGCTCGTTGTACAGTACTCTACGTGCTTCACATGTCTCACTCCCTAGACTGGAACAAGACCTCACGGGTTTCACTGTTCATTGTAAAGCGGTGAATGTTAAGGCTCAGCCTATGCCCGAGAGGAAGTAAGTTGGAATATAGAAAAAAAATAAAAAATAAAAATAAATAAATATATATATATATATATATATATATATATATATATATATTATATATATATATAATATAAATATATATATATATATAATATATATATATATATATATATATAATATATATATATATTATATATATATATATATATATATATATATATATATAAAGAGAGAGAGAGAGAGATTTGATTTTGATTTTGCCCCGAGGGGCGAGTTTATTGAGCAGCGCCCCCCATCCTGTGAGGGGACAACCACTAGTAAGGCGATACATACTGCTCAAAGAGCCATTATTCCACTGAAACAACAGCATCGTCGTCTGGTTACATTCATATTTGTGTTTATAAATCAGGTTGACATTATTCAGATGTGTTATTATAGTTTCCTCATTTAATTGTCACATGTGTCTGTATATATGTATCTCAAAAAAAAAACAAAAAAAAAACAAGCAAGCTTGTAGTGACTGAATTATTAATAGACAGGTTGTAAATAATAGCACTACAGAACTAGTGCAATCGTATGAGGAGACTATTCATATTTTCATTACATCAATGGTTATTGAGATCATAGTTAGCTGAATACAATATTACAAAAATAGGCAATGGTATAAATCAACATAATACATAATTTAATACAGGCGGACATAATCATGATCCGGTTCGTTGTGCACTGGGAGCTAAGGTGTTTTGTGATCGCCTCGTACCTATACACAACGAACGTATTATAGTCTGCATGGTTGGGATCTATATTTTTTTTTTTTTTTTTTTCTTTCCTCCCCTCTTCTTTCTTTTCTTTTTTCTTTTTCCTTTTTTGACCCTAGGTGGGTCTAAGGGGGGAAAGGAGACGGGGGGAGAGGGAAGAGAAAAGGAGGAAAGTTTGAAGGAAAGTAGGAGAGTAACAGTTGGTGGGCAGACCACCTTGCTATGTTGTGTGTTTGAAACATATGTTTTTGTGTTGGGGCAAGTGGTGTATTTTATTTATGTTTGCTGTTTGGTAGCTAGCTAAGGAACTAAGGTGTGATTGTTATTATTATAATTATTATTATTATCAAAAATTGATTAAACACCGACTGAAGCTTCAAATAATACACTCGTTTCCAGGGACTACCGCTCGAAGAGAACATAATTATGAGAGAGAGAGAGAGAGAGACTGAGGGAAGGTGAGTAAGGGGGATGATATACTGTATGTGACAGCTCGGACTATCTTTTCCACACACACACACACACACACACACACACACACACAGTCACACACACACACACACACACACACACCATAATATACACAGGGACTATGTTTGCCGCATGATTGTAATTAATTTTCCCCGAACGTTTTAACATTGCAGATCGTCCCCCAACGCATCTGGCAAATGAGTAAAACGCGAACACTTGACACACACCTGACAGTAAAGTGAGAAACACTGGCACACATCTACAGTAGCAACCCGACTGGCAACACACTCTGGCATTCACATATTACATGGAAACACTTGATGCTCTGATAAGAGTATAGCAAACTAAAGTCGCCTACACTATCAATTAACATGGATATTGTACATTAAAATATACCACACACTAAAACAGGCACGATGTGCAATACTAAAGCACACTTCACACTGACACATGCACACTGGAGAACACATCACACGTCATTCATAATCAATTACGTATACTATTTAAGCTAGAAGACCACACAGGCATTGCTCAGCTTACCAAAAGATTCAGTTAAAACCAAGTCACACCATATTATGCTCAGTAAATGAAACGAGGTAGACATATTTCTTAACTAATGGATTTAGTCTTTCATGGACCCCCATTCAGATGGAGAGACTGTGTAAGAAAGGCTTTGGATGATAGAGGAATGACTATAGATCAGGCAGGGGAAGTGGTGGTGCACAGGAGTGAATGGAGAATGCTTGTGAATAGTTGAGTGAACACGTGGTCATTTGGAGTAAGGGCTCGGGCGCAAGTTGACTAGATAATAGTCCATCAGGCGCCTGGCCCGGGGAGACGATTAATATGAAGGATGCGCCTGGAAGTGTGGTGGGAGGCCTTGTGGCTTTGGCTCCGCTGCATGTCTGCCTGCCGAGATCTGAACCTCTTCGGGTGGTCGGGGGCCGGGGGAGTGCTGGAGCGACCTTGGTGACCCTGGTCTCTGGGTCTTCTCCTGGGTGACCTGGATGTGTGTGAGTTTGTGCTTTTTATCTGTGTTTATTTGTTGTTTTATGTTGTTTTTGTGTTTTCCTTGTTCTTGCTCTGTCTTGAGTCGGCTACTCCCAAAATGGGGATTGGGCCTGTGCATATAGATAGATAGATAGATGGACCTTCAACAGAAGGTAGGAGGTACCGAGGTTAATATATTGTTATGCTCAGAGCTACCAGAACAGATAAACCCAGCAGGAATCGTGTAGATACATGAGAGAGCATCAATCTCCCAGTAAAGACAACATGAAAGTTAATCACTGTGTGGACGTTCTGTGATTTTGGAGGCCTAAGACCCCCAGAATCACAGATGAACAAGATAGTGCATCTGAATCGAGGTTGGTAGTGATCAAGCAAATGGTGACACTGGACGCGGGAGAGGTGGCTCGTAATACATTCAACACACTCTCAAGGATCATTGTTATGATAGTCGAACAAAGATTTTCATCAACCTAAGTTACAATGGACACCTGCGTATAACTCCCCAACTCATTAAGATGGCAATATACATGCTCGCTATCACTAACAGATAAAACATGTTGAAATATACGGTAAAGTTCTAAGGTAGAATTACTATATAATTATACCAGGTACACTCGTCATCGAGCCAAATTTGTCTTTCTCAGCGCATTTTGGCTCTTATTGGTCAAAGAGTATATGACGTTAGCTGATGGGTAAAAAATCCCACGCTGCACAGTAGTTGTAGTGAAATAAGGTGGCGACCCAGTGTGGTTATTTTATATTACTTTAAGCCGCAAATCTGTTATAGCTATGGGATTGTACAGATTGTTTGGTTGTCTTGGGAGGTCCAAGGGAACTGTGAATAACCATAAACTACAGTGTTTGCCCAAAGATTGATCAATAATTAAGATAAAAGGTTACTGCGGCTCTGACGCTCTATGATTTTTGTGGCAAAGTTACCTAGCTGCATTACCTCATTAAAAAAAGAACCAATTGATGCAGAGGGATCTAGTCATCAAAATGTTCAAGACCAAGGTTTGTGATATATTAAAACATGTGATTTATGTCATTCCATTGCGGAGATATTATGAGGTGAAGACGACAAGTGGGCAATTGGGATCATAAGCAAGGGTAAACTCGTCTGTGAGAGTCAAGGTTACCGAATCAAAAGATAAAATTACGCTAGATCCGTTCTCCAAAGTCGCTAGGGGCCCACTAGATAGTAAATATAGGCTGTACATCACTAACAAAATACCACAATCTAACAAAATTCCACAATATCTAGAATATTATCAAATATGACACAAATCTTCAGAATCTCGCTAGAATTCATGTCGCTAGGTGTAAAAATGTGCCGTTAGATCGAAGTAAATACCTCAATATAGTGGAAAAGTAGTTAAACTTGCAAGACCAGTGAGTGTCGAAGGCATAGTTAGTGGCTACGGCTTGATTTTGCGGCAAATATACTTATCTTCTCCACATCGGTTCACCTAACGGACAACATATATGTTAATAATTCCAGCTAATTGGCTCTTGTTACCTTGTCCAATGACTCGTCTTGTAGTAATTATTAATTCTTAACAAAGATTTTAATAATCACGGTTGCACAAGTTAATCAGCTGGAACAATTGCCATAACAGAAGTGAGATGTAATTGGCTCAAAGTCGCTGACACTGTGTATGCACAATTAACACTCACTTAAAGGTTGGGGTGCATGGGTTGAGATAAACATGGAATAGTAATCGCCAACCTGCACATAATTATCTTGCGAAATGCATTGGCACTGAAAAATTATTAAGAATGGTATAAAGGATTTTGTAGATCATCTACACCGGACCTACACCAGTATCCTCATCCTGGACTGGATGGTGGACTTAAGGGGGTATCCCACTGTGCGACTTTTCGATGGCGAACGCCCAGCGACAGAGGGCGACAGGAATTTTTGGTCTATGTTCCAAAAATCGCCATATTCGCTCGAACATTCTCCCATTGTCGCCAAAATCGCAGAATGGTCGCCCTCGAGTCGCCCATGTGAGCCCAGATTCCCCAAGATTCGCCGTAGATTTTGAGCATACCCAAAAAACGGCTGCGAATTCAAAATGTTGGCGAATTTTGTGCGACATTCGACCTTTGTCTCACTTCATTCGCCCTTGGTCGCACTAAATTCTCACAATTCGCACCCTTGTCTCCCTCTTCGCCAGTACCGGCGAATGTGGGCGAATATTGCGAATGTTGGGCGAAAAGGGCGAATGTTGTGAGAATGAAGAGCGAATATTGGGCGATCATGGCGCTTGTGGGCGAATGATCTGCGACCTTTGGAGGGAATATGGCGATTTGCAATTATTGGCAACGCTGCTTGTGGGCGTATGCGCTCGATTATGGCGACTATTGTGCGTTGATTGTGCGAATGCAGTGAGTCTTTCGGCGAATATCAGCTAATGCAACGCGACGTAAGGGCGACATGGGTCGAATGAGGGTGAATGTAGGTCGAGTGAGGGCGAAAGTTGGGCACAGAATTCATATCGGGCACGCCGCGACCCTTGCGATAACACTATCTATGGTCGCTCCGGTTTCACTGACCCATATATATACACCAGTCGTGTGAGGGGGTCATTACCTAGTTTACCACCAATGAGAGCATACGTCCGTAATATCATCCGCGCACCACTCATCATGCCCAAAGTACCATGAAGAAGGCCCAGAAGGAGATGGAGGAGGAGGTGACTGGAGCCACAGCCACACCCACACCCACATCACAGTTCACACCAGGCACGAGTGACGTAGGCCGGTCGTCACGTTCACGGTCCCGGTCATCTATTTCTGGGAGAGTGGAAGTGGAGGTGGAGGAGTATGTGGCGGACCAGGAGTTGGAGACAGATACGCCGCAGAGACCACCTAAATCCAGCATATTCACCAAAGAGCAGGAGGCTGAACTGGTCAGCTGGTTTGAGGCGCGGCCATTCCTATATACCAAATCAATGGAAGAATATAGGAACAGGCAGATGAAGATGGACGCCTATCACCAGAAGGCACAAACCCTCAACGTCACTGGTAATTTGAAATCATGCAATTATGTGTAGTATGTAATTGTGCAGTAGAAATATGCAAAAAAAAAAAGCGTTTTATACGTGACATTGTGTGGGAAACAAAGTTTGTTTATGTTAATAATAATGCTAAAGAATCGCTGCCCTTGTTTAAAGAAATTTATCATTTGCATATTTTCCTTAACTGCACAGTCAACATGCACACACGCTCCGTTATCTGTGACATAATGTTTTGTAATGTAATGTGAGTTGGTTTTTGTTGACATACATATTACATTATAAGTGGCATAAATATGACCTTTATAAAGTGACACTGATTAATTGCTGTTGTTGATCGCCAGTATATTTTTACCTTGTCCTACTATTAAAACAAAAAATATATGTTTATTAAAAAACATATTTTTCTTTTATTCAACAGGTGATCAGCTCTTGATATGGTTCCGTGGCATACAGACCATCTTTACCAAACTCACACAGGAGAAGCGGGCCTAACCATTCTTCGAGAGGGAACAATGGATATTCCAGCATTTCAGGTTCCTGAACCCTCACATCGGGAGGGTGTGGCCGCCTTCACCCAGACGCCAAGTAATTATAAATATTGATTTATAATGTTAACAATAATTTATTTATTTCAGTAATTCCTCATTTGATTTTTCACAATAATTTTGCTAGTGTGTCTCTCAAAGTATAATTTAATAATTATTACACATTTTGTAAGTTTGTTTCTGCATTTAAGAATTTATTTATTTCTGAAATTAATATGTTGTATACATTTACAGGTTTCGAAGTAATTGACCACATATTCTGGAAACCTAGGCAATGTGTGATAAAATGTGCCCACATTTGTATGAGGTGTGCGGGGTTACAAACCTGTTAATGGTATCTGTCTCAACAAACATTACTATTTATATTCCTGTGTATAATATTTTGTGTTTCCTTTTTAGCCGGTGATACAACTTGGGGATGGTGGCGACAGTGATACCACTGTTGAGTTCGGCCCCAGTGATCAGGAAGCAGATAATAAAAGGGTATGACAATATAATTATATCACTCTCTTTCTCTCAGTCTCTACCTATATATACAGTATATATACAGTATATATACTGTATATATATATATATATATATATATATATATATATATATATATTTTTTTTTTTTTTTTTTAGATATATAAATACTGTATATCTACATATCGAAATATACTTTTAATTATATAAATATAAATATTTATACATATATAAATATATATATATACAGTATATATATGGAAATTCCCGGCGCGACCGAAGCCGCTCCAAGGACCCGTGCCCCCAGGGAGGGGGCAGGGGATGGTTGTGACGGTTTGGCTCCCGAAACTGCTCCCCGCGGCCGGCATCCGGTTTTCCTCCACTGGTCGTTGATTTTGTCTTCGGCTGTGGAGGGTCGGCAGCCATCCGCGGTTGGCAGCCTCGGGAGGTGGCCCCACGGCGTAGACGCCGCCACATCAGGACCCTCAGGTCACTTGCTCACACAAAATTTGGACACAACAAAGAAACTACCACCACAGTATATAAACAATACATAAGATCAGTGATGGAATACGCAAGCCCAGCCTGGGCTTCTAACCTAGCTGAAACACATCATAAGACCTTACAGACTATTCAAAACAAAGCCCTGAAGATCATTACAGGCTGCACAGCTACTGCACCCACAGATCACCTACATCAAGAAACCAAAATCCTCAAAGTCAAAGACCATCTGGACATGAGAGGCACTCAATTCCTGGCAGCAGCCTCCACGAACCAAGACCACCCACTAAACTACATGGCAACACACCCACAGACACCAAGAAATATCAAAACAACACCCAGCACACGGTATCACACACAATTATTGTCCTCTCTCCCTCCCTGCCCACCCCGAACCAACATCAGAAGCACATCCATACTCATATCTCTCACCGATCCATCCACTCACTCACAGACAACACACAGCTGCATGCACGACCTCCCGAAATCCATCCTTCCGAATCCTCCCTTCCTCGCGAGGACAGAGTCCACCTGGCCAGGCTGAGATGCGGACACCATCCAGCTCTCCTGAGCTATCAGAAGAGACTGGATGACTCCGTTGTCGACGCCTGCCCGGGATGTAACACAGCACCCCATACCATTAAACACATCATAGAAGACTGCATTTCACACAACCACTTACGCCAACAACACAATCTACACTCAATGAGAGCTCTGTGGGAAAGCCCGATCGTGGCCATGGCCTTTCTCAGGGACTCGGGGCTGTTCGGCCAGGCAGCTTAGGGAACAACAACAACAACAACAACAGTATATATATTATATTATTTTATGAACGTTCCCTTTGTCTTTTTTACAGCTTTTGAGGGTCCGGAGTTTGTCTGGCGGTCGAGGAAGTGCGTGTGCAGGCAGGCAGTTGTCATACTGTTTTAGTTTTTTAATTTTTTCGAATAAAACAATAAAACAATAAAACATATTTTGGTTATTTTCAACTACCCATCTCACTACCGTATGTTATTTAATCTTGGCAAGAAAACAGGTTAGTAATAACAATGTTAAAAAAGGCAAAACAAATAAATTGTTGCTATTCAAATAAAAATCTCGACAATATATACAAATTATATTCTTGCTTTTAAAAACTTAAGTGACATATCCAAAAGAGATAAACATATCAATGGTTTCAATGGTTGACATAATTACGTGATTAAATTAATATTGTCAATTGAAATTGTTTTGGATAAACCTTATAACACAAACACAGTGACTAGACATATTTATATGATGGGTGGAGGATAGATTTCAGTTCCCCAATTCATACACATTCATCAATACTAATTATTTGATTATCAATGTAATCATGGTGTTCATCATCTATATAGAAGAAGGTGAGGGCTAAAATACTTCAATTATCCTGACGGTTTGGATAGAGAGTCATATTTAATGTTAATACAAAGCTCAATCTCTTTCAAAGGCTTGTAATTAGGAATTATACCAGTTGGCCATAATTACCAATAATCAATAGGTGTCTGACATTCGCCATTTTCGCACAACATTCGTTGTGTTCGCAATCTGATCGTCCAACATTGGTAGGACAGTCGCCCTGCAAACGCTACTGTTGCCATCATCGATCGCCAAATTCGCCATGATTCGCCATCAAACTTCTCACATCATTCGCCATTGTCGCTTAAATAGTCGCCACAATCGCACTTTGAGCGTACTTCTGTCGCACTGCTATCGCCAAAATTCACCTTGTTCTACTTCATTCGCTTCTCAATTCGCCCTATTGGCTGCAAATTTTGGGACATTAGAAAAAAAGACGGTCGCACGGCATTCGCCATCGAAAAGTCGCACAGTGGGATACCCCCTTTACACTCATATGACGTCACAGGTCCGGTTTAGACGATCCACAAAATCCTTTATAGCATTGTTAATAATTATTTCGGTGAAATTGCATTTTGCAAGATAATTATGTGCAGATTGGCATTATTCCATGTTTATGTCAGCCCATGCACTCCCACCTTTAAAGTAAAGGAATATACACTGACATTTTCAAGACTAAGATTTGTACTACATTTAGACATATTAATTATGCCGGTTAGGCCATTCCATTGCAGAGATAACTCTTGTGTAAGCTTTAGGTAAAGTTAGCATGTTATATTGCTAATGTAGCACAATTTAGAAATAAATAAATATTAATTAATTTCATAAGAGGTGTTTGGTGTTGGAGTGAAATTAATACAAATATATTATGGAAATATAGAAGAGGCCTGAATATCAAGATGCAAATTACACAGCGCACTGATGACATCATAATACACATCCTGTGTGATAATTATACAAAGCCACAATCGGGAACCATCCCTAAAGCAAAAATAAGTATGCAAGTCATAAACATCAAGATCGGTGTTTAATAATGCACCAAATGACGTCACAAATCTATCAGCTGTGGAGGAGGGGTGGGACGGGTTCAAATTGTGGGCAGCTCTTAATAACCTATACCTGAGTGATAGCCTACCTTCTAGAATCTAGATAGTAACTGAAATGTCGGGTTGGTATTTCAACTCGACTTTGTATTATCTCGTTAACAATCCTGTAATAGGATAAAGTGAGATAGAATATGCTCGACAGGGTCACGTCTAGCTTTATAAATCTTGCAATAACTTCTCACACTAAGGCAGCATTCACACAATAAGAACACAGGTTACTTTACACTCTTAATTATTCAATTGCATGGAATGGTAAATCAATTATACCTATCTGTCATATTCGGCAGAAGGTAATTGGAATCAGTGACGTATCAGAATAGAATAGTCTATATTGATAAATTAAATGTTCTAAGTCACGTTACACACACAGTATCAGTAATATGAGTATGCAGGAAAAATAAGTTTACACATGTACATAGTATTTCAATAAGATAATAATGCGTATGTGAGCGAAGCATCTAACGTGAAGACTTCCGAAATTAAAATGAACCTGCCTGAAAGAGCGTTCACGGGCGCGACGCGGTGAGCGACTATATCGGGGATTAGCAAGGGGTCACACAGGTAAGATAGGCAGGTGTAGTGCGTTGGCCCTAGGTCAGATGGACTGCTTATTTGTGAATTCTCAACTCTCTTTAGTATCTATAACTTTCATCTGTGATTTATAAATCACAGATGAAAGTTATAGATTCACTAAGGGTCTTAGAAGCAAGGTAGTTTATATTCGAACTAGATTATCTAAGTGGTTTTGTGAAAGAATCTACACACGAGGTACGACAAATAATTATAGACCGGTTATGAGAACTAATCACACGTATATAGAAATTCAGATTCAAATTAAGTTAATGAATGACTATAATAAGGTTTTAGGATATGAAGCAAATTAATACTGAAAAGAGTTAAAATACACACGATTAAGATGCGACTGTGAATCACAGTAAATTAGAGTTTCGAATGAACTCAAAATAAATGGGGCGTACATGACGAAGTTGTACTTAGATAAAATACTACGATTGTAGCATGAAAAGGTAATTTGAATATATTAACAAATCCCTATAGGCAATACGAAGTAAAGCGGATTACATAACGTAAGATGTAATCAAATATTTACTTTGACAATAGTAAATTAAGAGAAAATTGGCCACCTAAACAATATGGTGCAACGAATAAAAATAACTTAAATATGAGTTACCGGTACTATAATGGTGTGAATAGAATTACGAAAACCCGCACACGTAGACTAGATTAATTAACAAGCACTGGATAAACTAGATAACTTGAATATTTGAATTAAGGTTAACTCAACGGGGGGTTCTAGACGTTTCGATATGGAAAGATAGATAGATTAAAATTTGGGCATAGGTCCTAGGTAAATGATGGTACAATAGGGAATATCTTCACGGTATACACTTTCGCCTCAACTTGGATACACAAAAGAATAAATAACACATAACGGTGAAATCTGAGAGTATTCCGTTTTAAGTCTGAATAGAGGTAAGTTTATATAACGTGTGTACAATTATAAATTTTAATAATAAGATAAGAGTTACACTTTAAAGGAATCACTGGGCAATATCTGGTACTATGAAATCACTTGTAAAGATCAATACTTATGGGAGGATCAACGACTATGTAACGTGTACACAATTAGGAATTTGAGAAATTAATTAACACAGATCCTTGGCACAGATCAACTTATCAACACTTCCGGAATACTTGCATATTTTACCTTACCTTCAACAATAGCCACAAATTGAGATACGCAGAATACTTAGGATAGCGTGGGGGGGAGAAGAGCCAAGTACGAGGGTCGAGGCGTCGTAGAGCTCCGGGCACGGCGGCTGGACGTCAAGGGACCACTCCGTCAGGAGTCCAAGGGCCAGGGGGACACAGGACGGCAGGCACCTTCTCTCTCAGGGGGGTGAACGACTCCCGAACAATAATTCAGACAGAGCGCTAGGGTGAACGACTCCCGGACAATAATTCAGACAGAGCGCTAGGGTGAACGACTCCCAGACAATAATTCAGACGGAGCGCTAGTAAGCAGTTAATACTCCCTGACAATAATCCAGACAAAGCAACCTACGGAGTGTGAATTGACTTCCAATAATTTCAGTCAGGCTATATTTGGGTTATTTCTCTTGGTCAGGTTGCATGATCTCACATTAACAGGGGCATAGTACTGTAAATACATAAAAAGTGGCTATGTCGAGGGAAATAATTACATGAAAAATATATGTTGGTGCTTAATAATATCGCACTGAGGTTTTTGTCTTTTTTACCTGTTTCTTATGTCTACTATATGGCATGATGATGTAATTCGTGATTTTCTGTTCACTAACTGGTTTGTCTATTTGGATTGTTTATGCAATGATTTTCTTATATTATGTGGCACTTCCTATCACCATTTCTCTTCCTTGCTCGTATGATAGCTTCGTGAGGGTGAAGAGCCCCAACGATTTAAATATTCCCAGGGCTCTTTATGTGTAGCTTGCATAAGCACTTTTTCATCATAGTATTTTGGGGATAACTTTGCCTTGGTTGTTTGAGCCCCGCGCTGTGATTGGTGCGGCCGTGCGAGGTGATGATTGGTGGGGCTTGACCTGCATTTTGGGGGCAACTCACCTGTTTGCCCGGGAATTGGTGAATGGGTCCACTGGTCAAATTTCCTGTTCTTGAATTTCCCGTTCTTGAATTTCCCGTTCTTGAGTTTCCCATTCTCTGGAGAATGGGAAATGTTGTCCATTACTCTTTTCTTCTTTTGATTTATAAATCCCTTCGTTCTGCTGTCCCTTGATTCTCTGACCATGCCTACTTACCCCAGGGATCGGTACTAGGACCAATTATCTTTCTAATTTACATCAACGACATAGATGAGGGTCTCACCTGTACAATCTCAAAATTTGCTGACGATACAAAAATTGCAAATAGCGTACTCTCAAAAGAACAAGTTGACGATATGCAACACAATCTAGATAAATTGTCATGTTGGGCCCAAATTTGGCAAATGAGTTTCAATGCGGATAAATGTAAAGTACTACATATCGGATACCTAAATGAGAAAGCAAACTATTCGATGAATGGCACTCAGCTTAAGAATGTAAACAGAGAAATCGATCTGGGAGTAACAATATCGAGTAACCTAAAACCGAGTCAACAATGTTCAGAAGTTGTTAAGAAGGCAAACAAAATAATTGGCTTTATAGGCAGGTCATTTGAGCATAAATCCAAAGAAGTTATCCTAACCCTTTACAATTCCTTAGTCCGCCCTCTTCTGGAATACTGCGTTCAATCCTGGTGCCCTTATTACCAAAAAGATATAAACAAGCTAGAACGAGTTCAACGTAGAGTTACCAAAATGATACCTAGCCTAAAGAACAAACCATACGAAGAGCGTCTTAGAGAATTAAATCTATTTCCTTTAACCCAGCACAGATTAAGAGGTGACTTAATTCAAGTGTTCAAAATCATCAAAGGCATCGACAATATGAACTGTAGTAAGTACTTTACTATCGACCAAGCTAATTACACGCGGGGAAACGGTTGCAAAATTATTGGTAAATCTTTTAACTCACACGAATCTAAGAATTTCTTCTTCAATCGAGTTGTCAACTTGTGGAATGGGCTTCCCCGAAGCGTTATAGACTGCATCACCGTTGATTCATTTAAACTCCGCCTAGACAAATATCTCGCATCAAACCCGCGACTGACTGCGTTTGTAAATGAATAACTTTATTTTATCCCCCCCTCAGTTACTAACCCTTCTGTCCCCTACTAACTTCCTAATCCTGCCACGGACATTAGTTCCAGGGCAGTAGTTCCCTTTCCAATGTTCCCTTACCCACTCTAAACCACTGTTTGGACACTTGATCCTCAGTGTTTTGGAGGACAAGCAACCTAGAAGGGTCACTAGATATATTGTTGCTTGATTTCCTTTGTACTCCTTTGTACTCTGTGCAGTTCTTCGTTGGGTCCCGTCACTTCAGTAACCATACATAAAATTACACTGACAAGCATACTGTATACCAATCTCGTGCACTAGAAGAACTAAGTTGATTATTAGCACATTGGCACACATATCCTACATTGCACTCCGAAATACATGGACAATAAATATATATATATATATATATAATTATACCGGTATATATATATATATTGAAATGTCGGGTTGGTATTTCAACTCGATTAGTTATAATCTCGATAACAATCTTATAATAAGATATCTTGAGATAGAATATGCTCGACAGGGTCACGTCTAACTTTATATATCTTGCATCAACTCTTTATCCCAAGGTAGCATTCACACAATAAGATCACAATATTACTTCACACTTTAGTTTATTCAAAGGACATAGGTTATGGTATATAGTGTATTGTTCTGTCATATAGGGCAGACAATAAAGGTAATCAAGAGACGTATCAAATATGGAATGGTCTATAATGGTCTATAATGATAACTTAATTGTATTTGGTCACGTTACATTTACACACAGTATAGGTAATATAAATATGCAGGAATAATAGTGTTACATATGTACATAGGTAATCAAGTCAAATGATGACACGTATGTGAGTGTAACTTCTAACGTGAAGACTTCAGACGAATTGACTTGAAACAGCGTTCACGAGCGTGGGACGGTGAACGCATATCAAGGGGATTAACGGAAGGGTCACACAGGTAAGATAAATAAAGGGTAGTGCGTTCGACCCTAGGTAAGAGTGACTGCTTTGGTATGAATTTATAATTCGAAATAGTGCGACTATAAGACACTGGTGAATATTGAATATATACTTAGGAGCTTATCGACAGGGTGGTTTAAGTTGGAATTTACATATCTAAGCGTTTTTTGTGAAAGACTCGACACACGGATACGAAAAATAGATATACACCGGGTAAGATATCGCGATACACACAAGTATAGAATTAAAATTAAAATTTAGATCAATGAATCGCTATAGCAGATTTTGGAATGAATGCAAGTTAATATAAAATGAGATATAGACACTCAATTAAAATGCGACTGGAAATCACAATAAATTAGAATTCGGCAGAACTCAGAATACAAAAGGGCGTACACGACGAAGTTGTACTTGGTTAAAATACTACGGTAATAGTATTAAAGGAAATATGAATATATAAGTAAATCCCTATCTGGCAATACGTGGATCAAAGATATGGCGTATGCGAATTACATAAACATATGATGTAATTAAATAGTTAATATGGAAATAGTAAAATCGAAGTAGTAACGGTCTCTACGATAATATGGAGATGCGAATAATAAATAACTTGGACAAGAGTTACTATAAATGTGTGAAAAGAATCAATAATTACCCACACACGTAGATCAGATTAATTCACAAGCACTGGTATAAACTAGACAGCTTGAATAATAGAACTAAGGTTAACTCAACGGGAGGTTTTTGACTTTTCGGTAAGGAAAGATAGATAGATTAAAATTTGGGCATTGGTCCTAGGTAAATGGTAGCAAATTAGGGAATATCTTCACGGTATACGTTTACACTTCAACTTGGATACACAAGAGAATAAATAACATACATAGGTGACATCTGAGAGTATTCCGTCTTAAGCATAGATCGAGATGAATGTATATAACTGGTGTACAATTGATAATTAAAAGATAACACCTCAAGAAATATATTTCAAAGGGGTATGCGTAGCAATATCTAGTGCGATGAATTCAATTGCGCAGATCAAGATTTATGGGAGGACAAATGAATATGTAACGTGTACACAGATCTATAATTGAACAATTTACAGGCACAGTTCCTTGGCACAGATCAACCTAAGAACAATTCCGGAATACTCGCATATATAACCTTACCTGCAACAATAGCCACAAATTGAGATACGCAGAAACACTTAGGGTTAGCGTGGAGGAGGAGAAGGGCCAAGTACGACGGTCGGGGCATCACAGAGGTCTGGGCACGGCAGCTGGACATAATGGGGCCACTCGTCAGGAGTCCAGGGGGCAGGGCCATCATCAGGGTACTGCTTCGGCAGGAGTCCAAGGGCAGGGGGGCAGTGGACAGCAGGCTCCTTCTCTCTCTCAGGGCAAACGACTCCCGGACAGACTTATCCGGACGGAGTGTTTAGGTAGTTATACTCCCGGACATATACCCGGACGGAGCAAGCTACTGAGTGTGAACTGACTTCCTGTAGTTTCAGTCAGTACATATTTGGGTTATTTCTCTTGGTCAGGTTGCGTGATCTCGTAAGAAAAGGGGCATAGTAAATACATAAAAATGGGCTATGTTGAAGTTAATAATTACATGAAAAAATATATTATGGTGCCCAATGACATCGCACTGAGGTTCTCGTCCTTTCGACCTTTGGTTCTTTCTTATATCATCAAGCCTGATGATGTAATTCGTGATTTCCTGTTCACTAATTGTTTTGGCTATTTGGATTGTTTATGTAATGATTTTCTTCTGTAGCACTTCATATCACCATTTCAATTTTCTTCTCGTCTGGCAGCTTCTTGAGGATGGAGTGCCCCAACGATTTAAATACTCCCAGGGCTCTTTATGCTTAGATTGCATAAACACTTTTTCATCATAGTATTCGGGGGGAAGTTCTGCCTTGGCTATTTGAGTCCCGTCCTGTGATTGGCGGGGCCGCGTGAGGTGATGATTGGTGGGACTTGACCTTCCCTTCGGGGGTAACTCACCTGTTCGGGGAATTAGAGAATGGGTACAGGGGTCAGATTTCCCGTTCTCTGGAGAATGGGAAATTAGTCTATTTCTAAATCCTTTTCTTCTGGTCTCCCTGGATTCTCTTATGGTGGCTATCTTGTGTGGTTGTCCTTTAGGCTCTGTCATTTCATATATATATATATATATATATATATATACTGTATATATATATAATTATATATATATATATATATATACAGTATATAATATATGTATATATATATATATTTATTTTCTTTAATAGATACAAGGTTGAAAGAAATGGCAATTTCTGTGTTGGAAATGTTATTATTCAAAGTTTCCAGGTCTCTGATTAGTTTTCACTGGGTGGCAGGAAGTAGATGAATGAGATGAGCAAAATTCACGGTGGTACAGGGTTACATTAATGTACATGATGATACAGGATATACGACGCGTTTCACTGGACAACCAGCATTATCAAGTGGTCGGAGAATACACCCCTGGTTATGCGTACGGAACCATCAAAACACACAAACCTGGGAACCCCCTCCGCCCCATCATCTCCCAGATCCCCACTGCCACCTACCAGATCACCAAGGCCCTGAACAACCTCCTCACCCCCTACGTGCCCAGCCAATACAACCTTAACTCAGCCCACGATTTCTTGGAAATTTTACAAGACGCCCCCCGGAACAACAACCACACAATCGCCTCCCTCGACGTAGAAAGCCTGTTCACCAACGTGCCAGTGGATAGGACCATTGACATGATTCTACGTCGAATTTACCATTGCCCTGATACACCAACACTGGACATCCCGGAGAAGGCCCTGAAACTACTATTGGATCTATGTACCAAGGAGGCCCCCTTCCTTTGCCCCCGGGGCAAGATGTACAAGCAGTTAGACGGTGTGGCGATGGGCAGCTCCCTAGGAGTTCTTTTTGCGAACTTTTTTATGGGTACCATCGAGGAAGAGCTCCTAGCTGCCCAATAACCCGCCATCTACTGTAGATACGTGGATGACATCTTCGTGCAAATCAAGGACCTCCACGAACTACACGAACTCCAGCGTCGCTTCATGACCTCCTCCGGACTTAACTTCACCTTTGAAAAATCAAACAATGGACAACTCCGCTTCCTCAACATCCTCGTAGCTCTGAACGACCATGGGTTCAAAACCACCGTCTACACTAAACCAACTAACACAGGACAATGCCTCAACGGCGATAGTGAATGCCCCCGCCGTTATCTTCTATCCTCCATCTCCGCTTATGTAAGGAGAGCCCTCACGCACTGCTCTACCTGGGCCGACACCCACCAGGAACTAGAAAGACTATTCCAAGTTTTAGTGAATAACGGATACTCCAACTCCGACATCTCCAGCACCATCAACCACCATCTTGAAAAATGGTACACCCAAAGCCCTCCCAACATTGACCCCCCCAATGAAATTAAGATCTTCTACCGCAATTTTATGTCCTCTGAACATAAAAATGACGAGGCCGTCTTAAAAGAAATAATCTCCAAGCATGTCCACCCAACCAACCCGGAAAACAAAATCAAATTAATAATTTATTACAAATCCCCCGAGACCTCCAACCTCATTCTCTGTAACAAACCAGCTTCCATCAAGATAAAGAGCCCGATGACCGACGATCATGTCATTTACCAACATACCTGTAATTATGAGAACTGTGGACCTCATTCCTATATTGGCATGACGCAGACTCGTCTTTCACGTCGGTTAACTCTTCATCTTCAGGCTGGAGCCATCAAAGACCACTATCTCACCCCTAGCCACCCCCACCTCACATGCAACGAGTTAGAGAAACACACCACCATACTCGATAAAGAAAGTGACCCAAGGAGATTACCTATACTCGAAGCGTTATATATCCAAGCCTTACATCCTAACATCAACAACCAAACTCTGGACCTTCAGATCCTTCCTTCTGCCAAAAGGCACTATCCTACAGGACCTAGCGCCCCCCCTCGTCCCCCGGTGCCCTTGATGCAGCCCCCCGCGCTACCTCCTTCAGTTTCGTCTTCTGCTGGCGCCACACGTACTACGCAACTTAGGCCATGCCCCTCGACACGCAGCCAATCAGCTTTGACCCCGCCAACCGACCACCACCTTCCTGCATCCAGCGCGCCTGCGTGAAGCGGTTCTCTCTTTTGCACTCCTAGAATACCCCTCCACGTATAGCAGACTTTTGCCCCCTGATTTTCGCCTCCTCTGAACCTCCACCCTCTATATATACCCTTCCTGTTTACCTTGTATATCATTCTATCCTTACTTGATAATGCTGGTTGTCCAGTGAAACACGTCGTATATCCTGTATCATCATGTACATTAATGTAACCCTGTACCACCATGAATTTTGCTCATCTCATTCATCTACTTCCTGCCACCCAGCGAAAACTCATCAGAGACCTGGAAACTTTGAATAATAAAATTTCCAACGCAGAAATTGCCATTTCTTTCAACCTCGTTTGTATTAAAGAAACTGTATTACCTGGGTTTACTAATATATATATATATATATATATATATATATATAACTGTCTTCGTGGTGCAATGCATAAGTGTGTTGATTTTCGGTGTGAGCATCCTAGGTTCGAGTCCCCGGACTACCACATGTGTTTGTTAATTTCATTAATCGAGTTTAGGAGTAGAGTTGGTTGGTGGAGAGAACATAATAATATATATATATATATATATATATATATATACACACACACACACAGGGAGCCTACAACACTCATAATACAGTATATGAACCACATTTAGTACACTGACCCATAATAAACAATACATGAACATTTGATATCAAACACAACACATTCCGCTGCATAACAAAGTGAATCATGTAACATGATGCTAGGTTCAAAGACCGTAAACGGTCAGGAGGTAAAATGTGTCAGGAAGAAGACGAACACGAAAATAAACAAGGTGATAAAACACAGACATGATATTAAAGTAAGATAATAATAAAAAATAGAGTGGTTTCAATACTGGTTGTAGACACATTGCAAATATGAAAATATGGACGGTTAAGGTATAAAAATAAAGAACAAGAAGAACATGGAAGTCTAGCATATAAAGAAGGACGGGGAGAACCCTAACCCCCCCCCCCCCCGGGATGGATGCAGACTACGATAAAGAGAGAGACACCAGGGAATATGATACAATAGGTAGGCGATAGTTCATATGAAATGAAGCTGGATATAAGAACATTATTCAGACAGGATCAGTAAAGATACTGCAGGATTAAGAAAGAAAATTAATGGATTTTGAAGTCAGAATGAAGAAGAGAAGAAAATGCATACAAGAAGACAAGAGACGTAGCAACAAAGAAATTGGATTGCAGTTGTAAAAGTTTTCATATTATCAACCGAAGGGATGCATGGATGATGAAGAATGGTGTAATGTGAAGAGAGAAGGAAAGGCGGGGGGGGGGGGGGGGGGGGGGGGGGGTTTAGTGGTCGGTGTCATCAGCCACCGTGGGAAGGACCACATGTGTTGGAGAGAGAGAGAGATTTCGAAGCGTCCATCAATGGTATTATGTTGGATTTTTCTGTGTATATTATCTCATCATTGTCCCATTTGTAAAACAAATTCCCATTGTTTGTTCGAATCGGTGGAATAGATTTTATAACCCTAAATATAACGTGAATATCGATACTGGATACCTTGATTGCAGATCACAGTCCATCATATGACCACATTGAAATACCTAAATATACTGTATATTTGATATTTATTCCTATAATAATTCACACTGTTTTGCTGTATATTTGTTTTGTATTATATAGTACACGGCCACAGTTTAAGATAAGGAGGTAAAACATAAGAAGGATCAGAAGTATGCCATAAACGCCATTTATATAACGTTTGGTGGTTGTTAGAGCAACAAACGTGGCAGTGATAAGTCTTGCCTTACACTAGTAATCCTGTGAGTACCCAGTACCACGTTATAGTAACACACTCTGTTACTATACCGTGGAGTACCCAGTACCATGGTATAGTAACACACTCTATGTTACTATACCGTGGAGTACCCAGTACCACGGTATAGTAACACACTCTATGTTACTATACCGTGGAGTACCCAGTACCACGGTATAGTAACACACTCTATGTTACTATACCGTGGAGTACCCAGTACCACGGTATAGTAACACACTCTATGTTACTATACCGTGGAGTACCCAGTACCACGGTATAGTAACACACTCTATGTTACTATACCGTGGAGTACCCAGTACCACGGTATAGTAACACACTCTATGTTACTATACCGTGGAGTACCCCGTACCACGGTATAGTAACACACTCTATGTTACTATACCGTGGAGTACCCAGTACCACGGTATAGTAACACACTCTATGTTACTATACCGTGGAGTACCCAGTACCACGGTATAGTAACACACTCTATGTTACTATACCGTGGAGTACCCAGTACCACGGTATAGTAACACACTCTATGTTACTATACCGTGGAGTACCCAGTACCACGGTATAGTAACACACTCTATGCTACTATACCGTGGAGTACCCAGTACCACGGTATAGTAACACACTCTATGCTACTATACCGTGGAGTACCCAGTACCACGGTATAGTAACACACTCTATGCTACTATACCGTGGAGTACCCAGTACCACGGTATAGTAACACACTCTATGTTACTATACCGTGGAGTACCCAGTACCACGGTATAGTAACACACTCTATGTTACTATACCGTGGAGTACCCAGTACCACGGTATAGTAACACACGGTATAGTACACATGTTACTATACCGTGGAGTACCCAGTACCACGGTATAGTAACACACTCTATGTTACTATACCGTGGAGTACCCAGTACCACGGTATAGTAACACACTCTATGCTACTATACCGTGGAGTACCCAGTACCACGGTATAGTAACACACTCTATGCTACTATACCGTGGAGTACCCAGTACCACGGTATAGTAACACACTCTATGCTACTATACCGTGGAGTACCCAGTACCACGGTATAGTAACACACTCTATGCTACTATACCGTGGAGTACCCAGTACCACGGTATAGTAACACACTCTATGCTACTATACCGTGGAGTACCCAGTACCACGGTATAGTAACACACTCTATGCTACTATACCGTGGAGTACCCAGTACCACGGTATAGTAACACACTCTATGTTACTATACCGTGGAGTATCCAGTACCGTGGAGTACCCAGTACCACGGTATAGTAACACACTCTATGTTACTATACCGTGGAGTACCCAGTACCACGGTATAGTAACACACTCTATGTTACTATACCGTGGAGTACCCAGTACCACGGTATAGTAACACACTCTATGTTACTATACCGTGGAGTACCCAGTACCACGGTATAGTAACAAACTCTATGTTACTATACCGTGGAGTATCCAGTACCACGGTATAGTAACACACTCTATGTTACTATACCGTGGAGTACCCAGTACCACGGTATAGTAACACACTCTATGTTACTATACCGTGGAGTATCCAGTACCACGGTATAGTAACACACTCTATGTTACTATACCGTGGGGTACCCAGTACCACGGTATAGTAACACACTCTATGTTACTATACCGTGGAGTATCCAGTACCGTGGAGTACCCAGTACCACGGTATAGTAACACACTCTATGTTACTATACCGTGGAGTACCCAGTACCACGGTATAGTAACACACTCTATGTTACTATACCGTGGAGTATCCAGTACCGTGGAGTACCCAGTACCACGGTATAGTAACACACTCTATGTTACTATACCGTGGAGTACCCAGTACCATGGTATAGTAACACACTCTATGTTACTATACCGTGGAGTATCCAGTACCGTGGAGTACCCAGTACCACGGTATAGTAACACACTCTATGTTACTATACCGTGGAGTATCCAGTACCGTGGAGTACCCAGTACCACGGTATAGTAACACACTCTATGTTACTATACCGTGGAGTACCCAGTACCACGGTATAGTAACACACTCTATGTTACTATACGGTGGAGTACCCAGTACCACGGTATAGTAACACACTCTATGTTACTATACCGTGGAGTACCCAGTACCACGGTATAGTAACACACTCTATGTTACTATACCGTGGAGTATCCAGTACCGTGGAGTACCCAGTACCACGGTATAGTAACACACTCTATGTTACTATACCGTGGAGTACCCAGTACCACGGTATAGTAACACACTCTATGTTACTATACCGTGGAGTACCCAGTACCACGGTATAGTAACACACTCTATGTTACTATACCGTGGAGTACCCAGTACCACGGTATAGTAACACACTCTATGTTACTATACCGTGGAGTATCCAGTACCACGGTATAGTAACACACTCTATGTTACTATACCGTGGAGTACCCAGTACCATGGTATAGTAACACACTCTATGTTACTATACCGTGGAGTACCCAGTACCATGGTATAGTAACACACTCTATGTTACTATACCGTGGAGTATCCAGTACCACGGTATAGTAACACACTCTATGTTACTATACCGTGGAGTACCCAGTACCACGGTATAGTAACACACTCTATGTTACTATACCGTGGAGTACCCAGTACCACGGTATAGTAACACACTCTATGCTACTATACCGTGGAGTCACCAGTCCCACGGTATAGTAACACACTCTATGTTACTATACCGTGGAGTACCCAGTACCACGGTATAGTAACACACTCTATGTTACTATACCGTGGAGTACCCAGTACCACGGTATAGTAACACACTCTATGTTACTATACCGTGGAGTACCCAGTACCACGGTATAGTAACACACTCTATGTTACTATACCGTGGAGTATCCAGTACCACGGTATAGTAACACACTCTATGTTACTATACCGTGGAGTACCCAGTACCACGGTATAGTAACACACTCTATGTTACTATACCGTGGAGTACCCAGTACCACGGTATAGTAACACACTCTATGTTACTATACCGTGGAGTACCCAGTACCACGGTATAGTAACACACTCTATGTTACTATACCGTGGAGTACCCAGTACCACGGTATAGTAACACACTCTATGCTACTATACCGTGGAGTACCCAGTACCACGGTATAGTAACACACTCTATGCTACTATACCGTGGAGTACCCAGTACCACGGTATAGTAACACACTCTATGCTACTATATACCGTGGAGTACCCAGTACCACGGTATAGTAACACACTCTATGCTACTATACCGTGGAGTACCCAGTACCACGGTATAGTAACACACTCTATGCTACTATACCGTGGAGTACCCAGTACCACGGTATAGTAACACACTCTATGTTACTATACCGTGGAGTATCCAGTACCGTGGAGTACCCAGTACCACGGTATAGTAACACACTCTATGTTACTATACCGTGGAGTACCCAGTACCACGGTATAGTAACACACTCTATATTACTATACCGTGGAGTACCCAGTACCACGGTATAGTAACACACTCTATGTTACTATACCGTGGAGTACCCAGTACCACGGTATAGTAACAAACTCTATGTTACTATACCGTGGAGTATCCAGTACCACGGTATAGTAACACACTCTATGTTACTATACCTATACCGTGGAGTACCCAGTACCACGGTATAGTAACACACTCTATGTTACTATACCGTGGAGTATCCAGTACCGACCCAGTACCACGGTATAGTAACACACTCTATGTTACTATACCGTGGGGTACCCAGTACCACGGTATAGTAACACACTCTATGTTACTATACCGTGGAGTATCCAGTACCGTGGAGTACCCAGTACCACGGTATAGTAACACACTCTATGTTACTATACCGTGGAGTACCCAGTACCACGGTATAGTAACACACTCTATGTTACTATACCGTGGAGTATCCAGTACCGTGGAGTACCCAGTACCACGGTATAGTAACACACTCTATGTTACTATACCGTGGAGTACCCAGTACCATGGTATAGTAACACACTCTATGTTACTATACCGTGGAGTATCCAGTACCGTGGAGTACCCAGTACCACGGTATAGTAACACACTCTATGTTACTATACCGTGGAGTATCCAGTACCGTGGAGTACCCAGTACCACGGTATAGTAACACACTCTATGTTACTATACCGTGGAGTACCCAGTACCACGGTATAGTAACACACTCTATGTTACTATACGGTGGAGTACCCAGTACCACGGTATAGTAACACACTCTATGTTACTATACCGTGGAGTACCCAGTACCACGGTATAGTAACACACTCTATGTTACTATACCGTGGAGTATCCAGTACCGTGGAGTACCCAGTACCACGGTATAGTAACACACTCTATGTTACTATACCGTGGAGTACCCAGTACCACGGTATAGTAACACACTCTATGTTACTATACCGTGGAGTACCCAGTACCACGGTATAGTAACACACTCTATGTTACTATACCGTGGAGTACCCAGTACCACGGTATAGTAACACACTCTATGTTACTATACCGTGGAGTATCCAGTACCACGGTATAGTAACACACTCTATGTTACTATACCGTGGAGTACCCAGTACCACGGTATAGTAACACACTCTATGCTACTATACCGTGGAGTACCCAGTACCACGGTATAGTAACACACTCTATGTTACTATACCATGGAGTACCCAGTACCACGGTATAGTAACACACTCTATGTTACTATACCGTGGAGTACCCAGTACCACGGTATAGTAACACACTCTATGTTACTATACCGTGGAGTACCCAGTACCACGGTATAGTAACACACTCTATGTTACTATACCGTGGAGTATCCAGTACCACGGTATAGTAACACACTCTATGTTACTATACCGTGGAGTACCCAGTACCACGGTATAGTAACACACTCTATGTTACTATACCGTGGAGTACCCAGTACCACGGTATAGTAACACACTCTATGTTACTATACCGTGGAGTACCCAGTACCACGGTATAGTAACACACTCTATGTTACTATACCGTGGAGTATCCAGTACCACGGTATAGTAACACACTCTATGTTACTATGCCGTGGAGTACCCAGTACCACGGTATAGTAACACACTCTATGTTACTATACCGTGGAGTACCCAGTACCACGGTATAGTAACACACTCTATGCTACTATACCGTGGAGTACCCAGTACCATGGTATAGTAACACACTCTATGTTACTATTCCGTGGAGTACCCAGTACCACGGTATAGTAACACACTCTATGTTACTATACTGTGGAGTACCCAGTACCACGGTATAGTAACACACTCTATGTTACTATACCGTGGAGTACCCAGTACCACGGTATAGTAACACACTCTATGTTACTATACCGTGGAGTATCCTGTATATTTAAGGGACCCCACCTCGCTTTTTTTTCTCTTTCTCTCCCACTCTCTTTGGCTTGTATCCATTCGGCCCCATTCAGCTTACTATTTAAAGACGTTTACCCCCATCCAGGTGTCAATGTTTGCCTGGTGAGCGGTAGCGAGCCAGCATATATATATATATTTTTTGTTTTGAGAGCAAGCTAAATTTGTAAATCTGTCGATAGAAAAATTTCTCCGGCGAAGCAGGATTTCTCCATACAATGCTGGCTCGCTATCGTTCGCCAGGAAGATATCGACACCTGGATGGAGATAAACGTCTTAAAACAGTTGGCTGAATGGGGCCGAATGGATTCAAGCCAGAGAAAGAGAGGAAAGGAGAGAAAGAGAAAAGAAGCAGGTGACCCCCCTTAAACTACTACAAGGAACTCATTATAACAAAACAAACACCATGTGCGGATGGCCTTTATTATGACACGCTTTAGTTATCACTTGCTCAGGTCAAACTGACACAACATGATGCTTGGAGTGATTATCTACTCGTCATAAAACAATCAGATTGTGTGTGTGTGTGTGTGTGTGTGTGTGTGTGTGTGTGTGTGTGTGTGTGTGTGTGTAATAATAATAATAATAATTAACGGTTTATTCACAAAAGCAGCCCGAAGGCTGAAAATATACAAGGAAGTTGATACATAGTTAAAATTAAAATTAAAATTAAAATTAAAATTGACACAAGAGCTAACAGGCTAATTTACAATGAAAAATATGTATATAATTTATTGATTGTTTAAGACCTTAATTATTGAAGGAATGGCGCTGTTCTTGTAGCGGTCAGTCCGTGGTGCTCTTACAGGGACAATACGGTTGAAGTGGCGAACAGCGCGTAGAGGAGGAGGGGCGTCGGGCGGTAGTAGGTGCCGGTGTCTGGGGTTGTTTAGTAGTTTGCTGGAGAACTGCTGAAGGTGTTGTTCGTAGAGGTTAGATATGGCGAGTACGTTAATTAGGTTACATGCATCTTGGTAAGTGGTGTAGTTGGCCCCTAACATTATTCTGAGTGCTCTCTTCTGAATTTGTTCTAATTTATTTCTTTGGGTTAAGTTGAGAGAGGATGACCAAACGGGTGAAGCATAGCAGAGTTTGGGTAATATAAAAGATTTGTATAAAAGTAGCATGTCATCTCTGGGAACCCCTAGTTGTTTCAGGGTGCGTAACATGTGTAGCCGATAAGAAGAAGCACTAGCTATGGTGTTAACATGTTTATCCCAGAGTAGTTTTTGCTGAAGGAAAACACCAAGTAATTTAGTGGACTGAACTATCTCGAGGGTGTGATTGCCAAGCTTGAGGGTGGGTGGAGGGATGGGTTTAGAAGCAACATTGAAGTTCATGACAAGTGTTTTGTTTAGGTTAATAGTGACATCATTATCTTGTGTCCAGGTCAGTAGGGCATCTAGGTTGGCTTGGAGAATGCTGTAGTCTGGAGAAGCGTTGCTGATGGAAGAGGCTAGTGTGGAATCGTCAACATATTTCCATTTGAGTTCTGCGTCTTGAAGGGCGTTATTGCTGAGTATTAAATAACCGAGGGGCCCCATTCGTGTCCCTTGAGGCAAACCGCAAGTAAGTGTTTGTGAACTGGAGATACTGCCTAGAAAGCGGACGGATTGTTGACGGTCGTTGAGGAAATCCGCCAACCAGGAGGTAAGACATTCCCTGAGGCCAAGGTGTAGTGCTTTCTTAATTATAATGGTGTGGTTCACTAGATCGAAGGCTTTTTTGAAATCTATGAATACTGCTGTTACTGACGTGTTTCGGCGGTCTAAATTTTTATGAATGAAGTCAAGAAAACTGATGAGGTAGTGTGAGGTGGATGAGGATTTAATATTTCCATACTGGCACGAGTCTAATTTATTGTATATATCTTTGTAAGCCAATTCAGCTACAAAACTTTCACAAATAAGGCTAGGAATAGGTGTAATAGCTATGGGCCGTAGTTCATTAAGAGATTGAGGGTTTGAAGATTTAGGGATTGGAGTGACATAGGAATGCTTCCAATCTTTAGGACATTTGGATTGTTGTAAGGAAGCATTAATTATGGATGTGAGAGGTAAGGAAAGTTCAGGAGCAAATTCTTTGTATAAGCGGATAGGAAGATCGAGTGGAGTGGAGGAGCGTTTAGGTTTGAGAATCTGTAAACGACGGCAAACTTCATACTCTAATACGATAGGTGGGGGGAGGGGGCAGGGAGGTATGCTGGGAGCTGGTCATGAGAGAGCTTGGGAAGTTGTTGACATATAGAGGCAAAATGATTATTTATTGTCTCGGCTGCTTCATTACTGGTGAGATGGTTGACACACGAGAAGGTAGAGGGTCGGTTCTTAAGGCCACAAAATTCCTGAATTCGGCTAAACCATTCACTAATGTTTGTGTGTTTCAAGTGTTGTATTTTGTTGGGATAGAAAGTCTTTTTTGCCATTTTAATTTCTCTAATAACTTTGTTTCGAAGTGATTTGAAAAGGGTGGTGTTGTTGGCTTTAAAGGCATTGTCACGTTGTTGCATAAGGCGTTTAATACGGCAATTAATCCAAGGGAGGTCAGACTGGTGAGTAACTACAGTTTTTTCAGGGAAGAAATGTAGGTAGGCTATATTAATAGTATTGAGATAATTTTCCCATTTGCGATAAACATCTTCAACAGTTAACACCTCAACCCATGGGTATCGAACAATCCAATCACCGAAGAGTCGAATTGCCGAGTCGGTTATAGGTCTGTACGTGTGTGTTTTGTTCTTATTTGTGTGAGCGAAAGTAGGTTTGGGAGTCCAGAAAACAGAGGTGTGATTGCTTCGTCCAAATGGCGACATTGGAATCGGGGTTTCATAAAGGTTTGACATATCTGTTAGGATTATATCTAAAATATTATTATGGTGTGTAGGGAAATTTACTACTTGGGTTAGCTGAAGGTGTGTTTGAAGGTCAGACGTGTCTATTTCATTAAAATCACCACATATAATAAATTTAGATGATGAGTACTGTAATTTTAAAAGGTCAGACGTATCAGAAATATGTTGTAGGAGTAAATCACGTGTATGGTGTCTTGGGGGATGATAAACAACACAACAAATAATATATGCAACATGTCTGGGGTGTAAGGAGGGAGTGATTCGGATCCATAATGCTTCCACTTCGTTCGGTACATTAATGGGTAGGGGAAATGGGCAAAGTTCACTGCGGCAGAATAGGGCCACCACCACCACGTTGTTCAGTTCTCAGGTGACAGAAAAGGCGGTAGTTTTCAATATGGATAGTTTCTGGTATTATTTGCCAGGCTTCAGTTATGGCCACGATGCCGGGTGAGCAATTATTTATCACTGTTGTAAGTTCATCAATTTTATTTGTTAGTGAAGTAACATTGGATAGCAGGAGGGAAGGAAGACTATACCAAATCCTGGGTATTTCAAAATGTCTGTACGGTTTTATAGTCAATGGTTTATTGACTATGTGTGTGTGTGTGTGTGTGTGTGTGTGTGTGTGTGCATATGCGTGTGGGCTTTGTTGTGCGATTACAATTCGTAATCAATTATGACAGCCTACTGTACTTGCACAATGGTAATTATGACAGCCTACTGTACTTGCACAATGGTAATTATGACAGCCTACTTGCACAATGGTAATCAATTGCAACAGTGAATATATTAGAATATTATATATAATTGTCGTTACTACCTATCTATCTATCTATCTATTGCCTGGCGCCGTGATCCCCGAAGGGGTGCCCACGAACGAACCGCCCCCATGCACCTCTGTCCCCAGTCAGTCGACGCCCCTCCTCCCAACCAGCACCGCCTTCATCCATATACTTCCTCACTCCATCCTTCCACCTCTCCTTCGGTGCACCTCTCCCTCTCTGTCCTTCCACCTCGCTCTACCTTATGGTGACAAAAAAAACGGTCACAACTAATATCTATATTTGATCTATACAGTATATTCACTGCCTAAATATGGATTAAAATAGTGTAAGTAGGCTGCCATGATGTTGTCCCTTATGTAATCATACAACCGATCCCACGCACATTATGCTTTTCAGATATACAGACGCACTAACCAATACATCTACACACACATACATACACACACACACACACACACACACACACACACACACACACACACACACACACAAACTGACCATTCTGTGAAGGATATATAAGCAATCCAAGCATCCTGTTGTATATGTTTGACCTGATGAAGCTCTGAAGAAAATCGTTGTGATAATAAAGGCCCATCCTCACATGGTGTTTCTCGTAACATTATGCTATGGCATAGTCTACACATCCTTTGACTATATGTCACGGTAACCCCTGACCTTAATATTTACCGATTGGTGACTAACTCATGACTAACTCTAATTAGATTGGACCTGACTGTAAATTACACAATAAATAAGTAAACTCACAATGACAGACAGACAAATATTTCAAACAGTTTCGTGGGTACTACAGTCTTTCTGTACGTACTGTATATTGTATATCTAATGAGACGGGTGGTAGTAGTCGCCGAAACTGTTTGGAGTAAATGTGTACCAATCGTTGTGGGTTTACGTATTTATTATTAAATACATCATTTATATGTTGGACACTGCTGTTCTTGGAAAACCATAAGTCGCTGCAAATGGAAAGCATTATCCTTTTCTTTCTCATGAAAATAGTCCTGTCTGTCTATATGAAAAACAAAAACAAAAATTCTATGCGTATGAAGGAGACAAAAGGCAGGCTGCCTGTAACGCGTGTCTCCCCCAAAGCCAAAAGAGTGACAGAGAACCAAATTCAAGGGACGTTGGAGTCAAAATGCCTGGACACACAAAGTTTAAAGCAGTCTAAGTCATAGGATAAGGGAGAGATTGATTGAGGGAGAGAGTTCCAGAGTTCTCTTGTTGAATAGAAGAAAGTGAGAAAATTTGCCAATTCCTGGGTTGGAGAGGTGGACAGAATAGAGGTGGGACTGTGTTGAAAGGCGGGTGCCTCGCACTCGCCGAAAGAGAGGGTGTGTGCACTGAGAGAGCTCTGATGAACACTGATTGTTGTAATAGTGATAGAAGAGTGAAAGAGATGGAACATTGCGGTGTGTAGAAAGATTGTAGGGTAGTTTAACCCACTGAACCCCAGCTATTTAATAATAAATGTATACCATAGGACCAGAGGGTTGTAAAAAAACAGTTTTTTTTCCAGAAAACACCAGGAATGGGTTAGAAATTAAGGAAAACCCACAAAAAACCGATCCCTTAGATCATTAAGGGGTCCTACGGTGCGCCCGAAAGTCGGAATTAACATGGGGAAATGGGTAGGCAAAAACAGGCAAAAACAGGTTTTTGCGCGCTCACGCGCAGGCGGTTGGACTTTGAGAGTTTTCAACCATCGGCATTGTTGCGTGGGATACTTACACAGTTCCCATACAAATCTGAGCCATAGGACCGGAGAAATTAACCAGGACGCACCTTATGCGTCCCTGGGGTTTAGCGTTACATACATTGCGGACGCACACCATGCGTCGCTGGGGTTCAGTGGGTTAACTAGAAAGAAGAAGTGAGTTAATGAAGCGAAAAGCTTTTGACTCTACTCTTTCGAAAAGTGCGGTTTGGGTGGAACCTCCCCACACATGCGAACGAGGCGGTTGAGCACACCTAACTTTTTGGAAGCTGTCTTAGCAAAAGTGGTAATATGATCTTTCCATGAAAGGTTGGATTAAAAAGATACACCAAGAATATTGAGAGAAGATCAAGGATTGATTTGTGTATTGTTGAAAAATAATTGATAGTCTTGTGGGAGATTGAACAGTTAGTTAAAATGAGAAATTGGGTCTTGGAGGCATTGAAAGTAACAAGATTTTCTCTGCCCCAATCATAAATAATTGATAGATCAGAAGATAGGCGTTCTATTGCCTTGTTACGGGACCTTTGAAGGGATTGCCTGTTGAGTTTATGTGAAAAATTAGGTGAATAGTGTTGGGTAAAGTACATACAAACATACATACATACAAGTTTAAAGACCGTTTTGTCCACAGGGAATGTGGTTACAGTCTCGCATCCTAAATGGCGGCTTTCCAGTCGGCCCTGTTAAGGGCTGCCTTTCATATCAAGATCTTTATTTTGAGATCGGACAGGAGTACCTGATCCCGTGTAATTCTAGGTCCACCCCTACGCGCAGCTCCCCCCACGTTCACAGTCCGGCATTTCCTCACCCAGTTCTGATCATCCATTCTCTCCACGTGTCCAAACCAACCAAGTCGACTCATACGCATCACTTCACTGACACTCCTAATGCCCAGACGCTTTCTTAATTCTTTGCTCGATACCCCGTCCCTGAGATTAGACCCACACATCCATCTCACCATTTTTTTCTCATTCTGTTTTATTCTATCGATATCCTCCACTTTCACTGGCCACGTCTCCGAGGCATACGTCATCGCATTCTTAACACACAAGGTATACACCTTCCCTTTAAGGTGGGGTGGGAGCCCTCACATGGTCAGGAGTGGCAGCAGCTCTCTAAACTTTCCCCAGCCACTTCTAACTCTAGCAATGAAGCCAGCTTCAGCGGCACCTCCGGTGGAAACTCTAACGCCCAGGTAGTAGAACTTATTCACACATTCCAGTGTTAGGCTGTCGAAATCAACACTAACAGGCGGGTCATTTACCAAGATCTCCCTTGCACACTGCACATTCAAAATTTATGATTCTTGTCAAAAGTCCTCTAGCTCCACTACATCTCTTGTGTACCCAGTCACTACAGATGCAACATTGGATTTAGTTACTTCCCACACCCTTCCACCATACTGCGCATGAATAGTCGCCGCTTCTTTCCATAGTTCCACGCCCTACTCCACTAATCATGACCTTTATTTTTCTATGTTAACTCTTAGGCCCTTATTTGCTATACCCTCCTCCATCTTTTGAACTTTGCCTCTGCTTCCTGCGCGCTACCTGCGATAAGAATTAGATCGTCTACATATAACAGCTCCCATGGGAGTCCTGTCCTAAAGTCCCTTGACAGAGCCTCATGGACCATCACAAACAGTAATGGGCTCAGCACTGAACCTGGGTGAACTCAAAATTTTATTTGGAACTCTTTGCTCAGGCTCCCATTCACTCTAACTGCTGCCTGTGACCCCTCATATATTCTCATCATCACACGCACTAGCCACTCTTCTACTTTGAGTTTACTCATAGACCACTGCATTACTTCCCTGGGCACCCGGTCAAAGGCCTTCTCCAGGTCTACAAAAAGTCATCAGCATATGAGTGGATAGGACTAGAGTTACAGTTGAGGAGATCATTAATGAATATTAGAAAGAGAACCGGAGACAGGACAGAAACCTGAGGAACAATGGAGATGATAGGTTGAGGAAGTGAGCGATGGCCGTCCACAACTGCAGCTATGGAATGATCAGAAAGGAAATTAGAGATGAAGGCACAGAGAAAGGGATAGAATCTGAATGAGGGTAGTTTGGAAATTAGAGATTTGAGCCAGACTCTATCGAAGGCCTCCGATATGTCTAGCGCAATAGAAAAAGTCTCACCCAAGTCCCGAAGGGAGGATGATCATTATTTATTAAGATAAGCAAGCAGATCAGCTGTAGCGCAGCCCTTAAGAAAACCATAAAGGCGATTTGAAAGTAGTTTACGGGAGGTTAAATGCTTAAGAAATTTTGAATTAAGAATAGTTTCAAATACTTTATAGATGCCAGAAATGTGAGCAATTGGACGATAGTTGGAGGGCTAAGAGTGGTCACCCTTCTTTGGGACAGGTTGAATGAGGACAAACTTCCAGCAAGAAGGAATGAGTTTGAGGAAAGACACAGACGAAAGAGTTTGCCTAGACAGGGAGTCAGCAAGGAAGAACAGTGTTTTAGTACAACAGGAGGAACACCGTCCAGTCCGTACGCCTTTCTTAGTGTTAAACCTAACGAGAGCAGAAAGTACATCCTTAGAAGAGATTATGATATTGGACATAAGTAAGTGACACGGGAATGGAGAGGGAGGAATAGCACTGGAACCATCCATGATATAGTTTTTAGCAAAAGTTTGAGCGAAGAGTTCAGCTTTGTCAGAGGAAAAAGTGACGGCAGAGTGGAAAAGAGGAGGGAAAAACGAGAAAGTAAAATTGTTGGAAAAGTTTTTGGCTAGATGCCTGAAAGCTTGAGAAGAGCTAGAGTTGGAAAGTTCAGAACTTTCGTTATTGATTTTGTTGTCGATTTACTTTATCTGAGGGAAAATATATAAAATGTACATGATTACATATAGTTCTAGTTTAGAATGTATAGTGCACTACAAGGAATTAGAATGCAAAGAATGCTGGCTGATATTCCTTGCAGCAGTAGAGTGTAAGAGTATCTGAGCGGTAACCAGCAGAACAGTTCAATTATCGCCCTGGCTAACCTTGAGGTTGTTATCTTTGTCAGCATCTGACAAGTATTGTTTTGGCTCACCTATGGCCGTTTATGGGGGGCATTCCCACATATATAACACACATTGGGGGACTTTCTGGTTACTTCAGGTTTGGCACACAATTGTGTTAATATGTAGAATTATATATAATTGAATATGTGATACATAATACATGAAACAAATTGTTACATATGCCTAGCAGTGATCAGGTGTGGTACAGGCGAGAGCTATTGCACACACACACATATATATATATATTGAGAATATATCACAAATACATGTGAGCCACTAAATGTTTCTACTCTCTCAGTGGGGATCGAACCATCGACCATCAGGACGATAGCCGACACTTTAATCAATTACACCACGGCAGTCTGCCGTGGTGTAATTGATTAAAGCGTCGGCTATCATCCTGATGGTCGACGGTTCGATCCCCACTGAGAGACTAGAAACATATATATATATATATGTTTATATATATATATATATATATATATATATATATATATATAATATATATATATATATATATATATATATATACATGTATATATATATATATATATATATATATATATATATATAATTATATATATATACGTATATCATTATATATATATATATATATATATATACAGTATATATATATATATATATATATACTGTATATACACTATATACTGTATGTACATATATATATACAGTATATATATATATATATATATATATATGTATATAATACATCGCACAAATACACGTGAACTACTAAAATTGGCTTACATACTCCCAGCCGGACTCACGTCATGATGTAGTAGATTAAGCCTTGGATATTCGCTTTGACTGTTGGAGGTTCGAGTCCAGCTGGGAGTATATATATATATATATATATATATATATATATATATATATATACATAATATATTAAAGAAAATATCCTGCCAGCCAATCAACGCGCTGCATTTAACTATCTCTTTAAACCAGCTGATTTTAACAGTCAGGATGTTTCCCTCAACTCTGCCACACCCTCCCTTGCAACCAATCCTCCATTGTCGGAGCAGGAAAATATTGTACCAGCCGCACACATCTCTTCATCTTCCAAATCGCTCTCCCTCCCTCCACAGGCCGTCTCTTTGAGTTGCAATCAGTCTATGACATCCGTGCAAGCCCCATGCTCCCGTAAGCCACTATAAGACCTTTGCAACCATCTCCCTGGGACATATTATGAAGAGATAAGATCAGAGGAGAGGGGAAGGAATGTTCAAAACGCGTGGCCGGAGAAGGCACTGCCCGGGCGGCCGGCTCAACCAATCACAGCACGCCAATTCGTGAGGCGGGGCTATAAAGAGGGGGGGGGGGGGGGAGGGGCTGCAGACGTTATTCCCGCAACGTGCCCCACTGAGTCCACTTGCAAATAACTCATGCTCTCTTCCTCACCCGGGCAACAATGGGAACTTAGCTACACCTGCTCCAGCCTCCAAACTCGCCTTTCCCACCCCACTAAAGTCCACCTCTGGCCCAACACCATTTATGTCTACTCACCAGATACACCACAAGTATCCTGGTGCCTGTCGTCACATTGCTGGCTTACACACATACAGTCAAGCAATTCAAGATGGGCGACAGATAGTAGACGGAACCGAAGATTTCCAGAAGCACTATTGGCCGGCCGTGAGGTGGTGAAGCTCTTCCAGAGAAATCTTTGAATTTTTACAGACCCTTATGGACCCGAACAAGACTTATGAGAAAGAGAGAAATGCTTGACAAACCCAGTAGACCCAACCTTTAAAAATCGATGTGTTCTTATAGAACAGAACCGAGAGAAATAGATTAGACTTATGAAGAAATAAATGGATGAAGTGTTGAGAGAATATAGCTGTTATGGATAGAGAAGGCTCCATGCCCCTTGACTAGCAATAGTATAGGATCTTATAGGATAAGTAGATCAATGTGAACATTAAAGATACGAGACTAAGGTTAGAAGCAACTATAGTACCGACGTGGGGATAAATAATAGTTACAGATAGATCAGATTTAGCTTGAGAAATAGTTAGGACGAACACTAGTCCATATGATGAAAGATACTTTTTGTTTTTTTATATAAAGGAAACATTGTTATTCGTAGCATTTAAGAAGAAGAATTCGCCGGTTTGATAATGAACTTTGTGATCATGATATAGTAACAAGTCGAGGCGACTAGTGTAAGGAAATATTGTATTCCTGATATAAGTAGTTAGTGAGTTGTTAGATATAGTATCAATCCGATCAAATATAGAGAGTAATGATGTAATCATGATATATAGAGAATTAAGTGTTGAATATTGATAATATAGGTGTTTATGAATTATAGAATATATTGGACTATGTAATGAGGTATAGCTATTTGAGTAAGTGGTATCAGTGTTATTGAGTTTATCTATTTGTCATATAGGAGGTCAGAGTGGAGATATTCCAAACAAAGGGTTATATTAATGTAGGTGCCTACGGGTACGGATTTATTTGTAAAATGTATATAATGTAAGAGTGTTAAAGATAGGTAAATAGCGGTCAAATTAATTAAAGCCTTGGTCTTTGGATTAGACATATTGAGGCCCGGTAAAGCTGATATATTATTTTGGAGACTAGTGATGAGCCTTTGGATCGAAGTCGGAGTGAGTCAATACCTGAATAGCGGGTATCCAAATATGTGGTAACGGGAACTTGCAAGTTCCAACTATCAAGCTGAGTGTTGAACACATTTCGGCCCGAACAGAGAATCAATTGCTAGGGGAACATTGAACTATTAGGGAGTTTGTTAAATAAAGGGTATGAACTTCCAAACAACTGCCGAATTATTCCCACCTTAGTAGTATACGGAGAATTAGAAAATAAGTACTACATTCATATATATATATATATATATATATATATATATATATATATATATATATATATATTGCTGTGCAGATATTTTAAGGCAGGAGTTCCATAGTACTCAGGATTATTTAACCCCTACTGTGCGAGCAACGTAGTTTTAATTGTATTCTAGCTATATTGTATTCTAGCTATATTTAGACGATATTGTGCAGTTTAAGAAGGATCTGTGGTAGTAAAAAGGGTTAAGTGAGATGGTTCGAAGCCTGTTAATTGCTGGAGGCCCTTTTTAAACTGAGTAAAATCGTCTAATAGTAGCCAGAATAAAGTTCAAAGGACGGCACCGGTACTAAATGCGTTAAACAAAGAGAAACATATACATAAAACTAGTTTATTAAATCTAAAAATAAAAGGGTACACGAAATACAAGTCACAATACACTGCAACAATATACAATATTACAACATATAGTATTATCATAATCAGGGCCTCTTGCGATCACAGGCAATACTAATAATTTACAGTTTCTTGCTCTACTTGGAACAAAAGTGGGCGTGAGCACTTTTGTAAATGAGGTTAGCAAAAGTTAAAATTGGTTTTGGATTCCGGAGAACCCCAGCATATTAATATTTTAATACTCCTGTCATGTCTGGATCCTTGTGAACAGCAGACACTAATCTTAACATCTTAATTTGGCAACAGCTAATCTCTGCATGCAATGAGCATTTGTTCTATCTATTTCACTACCTGGGTTCTGGGAAGAGCAAGCGCTTGAGATCAGGGAACAGCAAGCGATTTAACTGACTAATGAATTTATGTCATTGCCATTGGTTTTGAATCTAAGCTGAGCTGGAGTTTACCGAGGTAATCAAGTTACAGGTTCGTGATCAAGATACAACTAATCTTAGTTCAGGGAACAGCAGAAAGCTCTCAATAGAGACCCTAACACAATTTCTGTTAGTGTTGTATCAATCGTCTAATGATGCTATCAGGTGGTCTAATAACAGCTAGTACAAGGGTAGTGGGGCGTCTCTCCAGGACCAGGGCGCTGTCGGCAGGCTTGGTACTTCGTCAGCAGGGCACCTCCCAGAGGGGCAGAAGCAGGGTCTCTCTGCTCGTTGTCAGTTGGGCCACACAAAAGATCACCAGCAGCAGGGACACACACAGGGGGTCAACAGCAGGACCTCTCAGGGCATTGGTAGCAGGACCACTCAGCGTCGTCTTCAGGGGAGGCCAGGTCAGTAATACCGAAAGGAGACTCGGGTGGCTGTAGCAGTTTCGGTCTCCAGCAGCTTCGGGAGTTTCAAAAAATGGGTCAGGGGAGCCCAGGTTGTGATTACCTATCAGGGTTCCGAGCTCTAGTATCTTTGCACACTCGGCTGCAGGGCGTATACTCACCAGTGGCTGCGGGAGGCACGAGGTTGTCTGTCATTTGTCTCTTCCAAATCTGTAAAATATTTCTTTATAGAATAACCTCTGTTTGTGCGCTCTGTGGTGTGCAGTTAATCACTGCACACCACGAGAAATGCAGAAGATGGAGGGCTGCTGCTGGGACTGCAGGGGAGGGGAAGTCGAGTCCAAGAGGCACTGCGACTGTCTGACTTTAGGTGGGTTCTGGGACCTTATATACCCCTTTAGTGGATTGAGTGGTTTTCTGCCAGCCAAACATGGAGCATCCAGGATTTTCCAGTTGGCATCTTGATCAGCTTGATGGTATGAAGGTTTGGTGCTCTGCTACTTGTCCATCCTAGACAATCAGGAGGCGGGCTGGGTGAGCGTCTTGGCCAATGGGAGACTCAGGAATCTTCTCCAGCATTTTCTGGACCAGCATAGCTTGACCAATGAGAGGCCGGTGGAAATTATCATGATCCCCTACGAGGCTGTTTGGATGGTTTGGTGAACTGTCCAACAAATATTATATATACAGTATATATATATATACATATATTTGACGTATAAGCATAGAACTATATTGATCTTCCTGTATCGCTGTGTCAATCCCTTAGGGCACTAGAAATATGGTTGAAAATCCGATAAAGAGAAGGAGAAAAGGTATGTTCTGAACCATCAAGCTGTTTCACTTTTCTGCCTCACAAGGCTTACAAATCGTAAAGAGATAATCTCCCATAACCCAGCAAGCTTCCGTTTTATTTGCCACCCATGTGTGTGTCTGACAAATCGAACCAATGAAAACTCAGAAAGGCATGCTCCCTACTCCCTGACTGGCTCTCCTTTCTACGGCTGGTGAATGGCAGGACATACACAAATAGATTCTGTGTAATTGCATGCTTGTGTGAAAAGTATGGTGGCACTCTCCTCAATATTGCAATTTTTGCAGGAAATATGGCGCTTACAGGTTATTTACATCACTCATTCTGTGCAACAATGTCCTGTGATGAACAGGTAAGTGGTGACAGAGGGGAGGTGAGCATTAACGATACTGCAAATAGTGATTTACAATTAACAATTTTCTCTGGTGGGCACCACAGTTCCAATTATAATGAAAGCTTAGTCATGGATAGAGATGACAGTATTGATGACCCATCTTATATGCACCATGATAATATTTCTGAAAGTGATTGCGATGTTGATGACAGTAATATTCAAGCCATAGCTGGGTCTAGTGGTGAACCTAGTGGTGCAACAGGTGGGCTACCAAGTCTTGCAATTGGTGAGCCACCTAGTGGTGTGGCAGATAGACCAGGTCGAACCAGAGGCTCACGCACGGTGGCAGGTAAATATGGTAGGCCGGCCTTGTAAGAGGCAACCTGATAAGTGTGAGAAAAATAAACCAAAAACAGGCACAATCTGGGGCAGTAGTACATTACATATGCCTCTAAAAAAGGTGGATTGTAGGAAAGTTGGTGGTGAGCGCGTGTTCAAATAACTGCCTTGAACAATTATCTATGCCATTGGTTGATGAAATATTTGCAAGTTTTTTGAGAATTGGGAAATATAATTTAAAAAAATGCGTACCTACCAGGCTGGATTTATACTGATCCTGTAAATCGCAAACATACCAAAGCAGAGGTCATCAGGAGGAATGCAAGATTAACATACTGTGTGTCAACAATGCGAACTTTCAGGTGTGTCGTGATGCTTACATCTCGATCCACAGCATTTCACCCAAGAACCTCACAGTAATCCAAATGCAATGAAATAGTCAAATACTGTACAAGCACACCAGTGGCAGTCAAGCGTGGTAAAAGGTCCTCAACTAGCAAGTTTGCTCAGAAGCAGCATATCCTTGAATTGTTTAACCAACTGCTTATCATGGAGTTGCAGTACACCCGCATGAAAACTCCTCACATGCACTATATGAAGTTGGCCTTAAGGTCGAGTATCCCGGAGCTACACTTTCAATATATCCAATGAATGATCAGGAATTACCCAGAAGAGCAACCATTTCTGATCGGGTGTTTAGAGATGTATTTACAACTAATTATAATATAGTTTACAAGCTCCCTACGACCGATGTATGCCCTACCTGCACCAGGCTCAACATTCATATACACAACAGAAGAGAGATGAGGGAAGATGTTTCTGATCTTAACCTTCAGTTACAAGAGCAAAAGGCCAAGGCACAGGTGCCCATGATCTAATGAGGCAGGCTGAAAAACAGGAGAAACGTGAAGGGCTCGGTGGTGAGTTAACCCAGAAGCTGCTTGAGGCCTGTATATTACAGTGCCACCAGAGCAACAGATTTACCTTCAATTCAGGCATAATTCATTATGGCTACCATATAAAGCAATATTACTGCACTATATGTGCATATTGTGCTTGTATAAGCAAGATGTGAACATTGAAGAACCAGAAAATAGGTGTAAAGAGCAAATATCCAGTGAAAAAACTGATTATTGTGACAGGAGCGTATCGAGTGGGTGGGTGGCAGCGCGGGATACACCCTTCCTCTTTCAAGGCTCTCACCTCACTGACTGTTCTTGCGGTTCTCTCTCGTACATGTATGAGGGAGGGAGGAGGTAGTGGAGCAGTAGAGGAGGGTGACTGAAGGTATCATTCAACTAATTTTTCACAGCATGCAATCACTCCAAAGATCACGTAATGAGGCTATGAAGCGCCTATTTTCTGATCTATCAACTATTTCTGATTGGGAAAGAAAAAACCTTGTTACTTTCAATGCCTCCAAGACCCAATTTCTCCATATAACTAACCGTTGAAATCTTCCACAAGACTATCAAATATTTTTCAACAATAAACAAATCAATCCTTTATCTTCTCTCAATATTCTTAGTGTATGTTTTTCTGTCAACTTTCATGGCAAGATCATACTACCACTCTGCTAAGACGGCTTCCCAGAAATTAGGTGTGCCCAACCGTGTCCGTGGTTTCTTCACCCCCACACTACTTTTTGCTCTGTATAGGGGCACGGTGACAATGTATCGCGTATTGTTAGCATGTGTGGGGAGGTTCCACCCATACCGCACTTCTCGAAAGAGTTAAGTCGAAAGCTTTTCGCCTCATCAACTCACTTCCTCTTACTAGTTCCCTACAATCTCTTTCTACACACTGCAATGTTGCATCAATTTCACTCTTCTATCGTTATTACAACAATCAGTGTTAATCAGAGCTCTCTCACTCTCAGAGTCTCAGTGCATACACCCTCCCTTGCAGCGAGTGAAAGGCACTCACATTTCAACACAGTCACACCCCTATTCTGTCCAGATTTCCAACCCAGGAATTGGTAAATTTTCTGTCTTTCTTCTACTCAACAAGAGAACTCTGGAACACTCTCCCTCAATCAATCTTTCCTTCATCCTATGACATAGATTGCTTTAAACATTGTGTGTTCAAGCAGTTTAACACAAACATCCCTTGAATTTGGCTGTCTGTCACTCTTTTGGCTTTGGGGGAGACACTCATTACAGGCAGCCTGCCATTTGTCTTTTTCATACGCATAGAACAAAAAATTGAGGGGGGAGGGAGGAAGTATAAGGAATGGAAGAGGGAAACAAGTAGAAAAAAGGAGAAGGGGGGACGTTGAGGGAGAAAGGGGGGGGCAAGAGAAGGAGCGAAGGGGGCCGGTGAGGGAGGGAGGGGGTGAGACACATGTGTTACGAACTGGCACTCGGGTACACAAGGGCTCTCAATCAGGACTCGAATACGGCTCGCTGCCACAACGGAAACACACGATCCCAACCCCTGAGTACTGCCAGCCGAACAAAAAACACCAATACCCTCCAGAGTTCAATCTGCTATAACGGGGTATACAAGAACTCGGTGCTAGTGTTCAACAACAGACTAATAAAGAGACAGGAATGATCTAGTCTAGTCAACAATCAAACAATGAAGTAAAAAACAACAACACCAAAGAATAGTGTTGGCCGAAGCCGAAGTAATCCACCCTTGACTATGAACTTAAGAAGTCCACCACCCTCTACTTCGGATCGGCACTATTACGTTACGTTAATTAATAGTCCTTAAGCATCGAGCAAGGAATCTTCTGAAAAAAGTTAGATGCTTCTCGATGCTCGTAAGAAGTACGTATCGGATTTTGAACAGTAATTCAATAAGCAAAAACACTGGCAATTAAATACTATTAAAGGCTTAAATTGGCATAAGAATAATTAAAAGCATATGCAATAGTAAATGGCAAACATTAAAAGGAAGTACTCCGCAAATGCAACGGCAATAGCCTACTCGGATTGTGCTCGTGGGCCACTAATCACTAAAGTAGCCAAGCTTGCAACACATGAAATCAATAGTGCATAAACAATATCATACATAAGGAAAGCTTCAATACTATTCTGTATCTACTAATCGAGTAAAGTCTAGCTGGGGTACTGTGGGCAAAAGGTAGCATTGACTGAGCAAAAACGGCTTGTAGCCTAGCGAAGTCCTCACGACTGTTTAAAGTATTACGTTAAAACTAACAAGTGCACTTTGAGAAATCCAGATCCCTTGTATCTGGTTTTCTCCCGGCTCCTTGACAAAGTAAAAACAAACTGTTAATAAAATACAGGGTGGTTAGGCTCTTGCCCTCACGCACTGTAAATTATAAACTCAACTCAGTCAGCCGCGAAGACAACCTAGGCTTCACTGAACCGAAACGAGTATGCAGGTTTATCGCTTAACCACTGCATCAAACAACAACTCGTAACACAGAAAAGCCTTACCCCAGTCTAGCATTACCTAGACTAGCAGAAAACAGGAATAATAATAATAACACACAGGGAAATGCATATACAAGTGCAACAAACATAAATCAATCCTATTCTAAGTCAACCCTTCCAAAATAGGCTATCTAATAGGCAAGTATCTCGTGAGAACTCAAGCGATAATACGTTGGCTGACTAGCTCTGCACCAACGGGACCATGGAAGTTAAACAGGGCAGGGAAAAGAGGAAATAAGAATGTAAGGTAGTAGAGAAAGTTCCCATCAGTCAGAAGAATATAAATAGTTAGCAAGGGAAATGAGAAGTCGCTCTGCCTAATGAGTTCTGATGAAAAAATGGCTAGATTTCTCTTTTATACCCGGCCCTCTAGTGAGCCCAACGTGAACTACTAAGGACCGCCCACTGACAACCATTACGTAATTTCTCTCTCTCCTCTGGGATACACAAAGGCTCCCCCTAGCACTGAGGGAGGGAGGAGTGCTAGTGAGTTAGGCCCACCTCCCGCCTGGCGTACCCACTGACACCCAACTGTGGCGGTTTCTCTTCCCATCATTACAAATAAGTTTTACACACAATACTTATAACTAATGATATAAAATAGAACTCGTTGACTCGGATGAAAACAAAATACATATTCATAATACTTATAGTACAACGGCTCACACGAACTAAGTTAGGAAACTCTACATAGACTACAGCCAAAGTTCCTGCCCTGACGATCCTAGCGAGAGTGGGGCATGACTAGGCGTTCTGTACAGCATGCTCACACGTGGACATGCGTCACACATGTAAGGAAGACCTTTCGTATCATTAACTCCCGTCCACTCACCAACTCTCTGCAATCTCTCTCTCTCCGCCGCAATGTTGCATCTCTCTCGCTATTCTATCGCTACTATAATAATCAGTGTTCCCCAGTGCATACCACCTCCTTTACGTAGGGCACGTGGTACCCGTCTTGCAACTCAATCCCACCCCTACTCTGTGCAACTCTCCAACCCAAGAGTGAAACGTTACTCTCAAACTTTCTTCTACTCAACAGCTGAGCTCTGGAACTCTCTCCCAGAATCAATTTTTCCCGCTTCCTATGACTTAAATTGCTTCAAACTCCGTGTGTCCAGGCATTTTGGCTCGAACGTCCCTTGATTTTGGCCCTGTCACTCTTTCAACTATGGGGGAGGCACTCGCTATAGGCAGTTATGCCTTTTGCCTCCCTCAATCACATAGAAAAAAAGAAAAACAAAAGGGGAAGAGAGGAGGTGGTGGTATGGAGACATGCCACCTAGTCATATATTGCATCCATTAGCCTGGCAGTGGTGCGTTTATGTAGTTGTTTTTAAGGGTAAGATACCAGAAGGAACGTCGCATTCGCCCATTAAAACATTCTGGAAGGAACATTGCCATTTATAGGTTAACTACTATAGCCATTGATCTCCAACAGAACTTGCCATGTTCTCGACTGCAAGCTAGCATTGCATACTATAAAAGAAAAATCAGGGTATATGACTTTTGTGTGTACGATCTATCAGAACAGAAAGGCATGATGTTTGTATGAGAGGAAGTCACAGCTGGTTGTGGGTCGGGTCAGACAAAATGGCCAGCTGCCTCTGAAATTGGATGAGCATTATGATGAAGGGTCAGGAACAAGACTTTACAAAACTCTGCATATCTTGTGACAATGTGCTGGCTAAAGCAAAAACATGATGATAGTGTTGATGGCCCTCAGACAGGTTCATTTAGCAATGTTGTCAAGTGTGAAATTTGTTTTTATGGTGTCTGGCCACTCATACCTGCCCCGTGATCGGTCATTTGGCCTGATTGAGCGGAAGCTTGCCAATAAGGCCTACCTCTGGTGCCTCCAAATATACAGAGATACGATAACCAACACTATTGGCAAGAAGAATCCTGTGATACATATGATGCGCTAAAACTTCACGAACGTCCACCAACTTCATTATGTTATCAGAAAGTAACAAACCCCTGGTTTCTCCAAGGCCTTCCAACTTGTGGATGTTTCATTTAGGGAGGGCTTTTTCCTGAAACATACTTATGCCTTCAGTATTACTGATCGTAATGTCTGATACGAGGGATGGATAAGTATAGTCTCTCAAAATTCAACCTAGGTGAAGTGCAACTGCAAGTGAAGTATGCCACGTATCGTCGTCTCAAACCTTGGAAGATAGCTGAGTTAACTGACATCAAAGGGAAGGCTTGAACAGACAACCTCATTAAACACCAGGCAGGTCTTTTTGGAGTACTAGAGGACGACGAGGACGTGGATGACGATGCTGAAGACTTCGATGACACAAACAACCTAAATTCCCACTGTCAGACACAGAGCACTGTCATAGCACCTACTCCTCACGTATATACCTGCCGGAGTTCACTGTTCACGACTCTTGGACTGAATAATGGATTACTCTTTTGGATTATGCTGTTGGATAACTTAACATTGCATGTCATTGTCTGGGACTACTGACAGCAAACCCTTCTCTGTATCCTCCTACTGTCTCTATCCTCAGTTTTGAGCGATAATTGGATGTTGCGTCTATGTACGCAACAATCTTGCTTTCTCTCGTGTTCCCAACTTAGATTCTTCTGAATTCTCAACTCTCTGGTTAAAGCTTTCTTGTCAATCTCAAACTAAATATTTTTGCACTGTCTATCTCTCCCCTAATTCTACTGACTATCCAAAATTCTTTGACTATCTAACGACTAAAGTGGAACACATTCTATCCATCTCTCCTTTCGCAGAAATCTCCATCTTAGGAGATTTCAATGTTCACCACCACCAATGACTCTCCTCTGTTTCCACTGACCAACCTGGTAAACAAGCCTACATCTTTTCTATCTGAAACGTCCTAGAGCAGTTAGTCCAGCAACCCACCCGTATCCCGGATCGCTTCGGAGATCGGCCCAACATTCTTGACTTATCTCTAACCTCTAACAATTCTGCTTATACTGTAAATCTTTTCTATCCTTTGGGCTCCTCAGACCTTAAACTAATATCTGTCACCTGCCCTATCTCTCCAGTACGGCCACCCGATCCTCCCAACCGGCGGCGCTTGTGACACTTTGGTGCTGCCGACTGGGAGGCTCTTCGGCAGTACTTCTTTGATTTCCCATGGAATTACTTTTGCTTCCGTGGCCGGGGACCCTCGGAGAGTGCTGAACGCATTACCATGGAAGCATACATTCACTTTGCTTTCTCTCAGTCTAATGCAAAGAAATCTTGGTTTACTCACACTTGTTCTACTGCTGTCCGCAACAAGGAGGAAGCATACAAATGGTACCAACGCCTGTTTCCTGTTTCTGCCTGGAATCAAGCCAAATCTGTTCTTCGACTTGCCAAGCACTCTTTCATCAATAATAAATGCACTGACCTTATCCAACTCTAGCTCTTCCCAAGCTTTCTGGCATCTAGCCAAAAACCTCTCCCAACAAACTTCCTTCCTCGTCTTTCCCACCCCTTTTCCACTCTGATGGCACAACCATCACTTCTTCCTCTGACAAAGCGTAACTCTTCGCTCAAACTTTTGCTAAATGCTCCACCTTGGATGATTCCGGTGCTATTCCTCTCCTACTTATGCCTAATATCTTCTAAAGATATATTTTCTACCGTCTCTGGGCTTAATACTAAGAAGGCGTACGGTTCGGATGGTGTTCCTCCTGTTGTACTCAAAAACTGTGCTTCCGAGCTGATTCCTTGCCTAGGCAAACTCTTTCGTCTCTGCCTCTCCTCTAACGTCTTCCCTTCCTGCTGAAAGCTTGCTCTCATTCAACCTGTCCCAAAGAAGGATGACCGCTCTCAACCCTCCAACTATCGTCCAATTGCTCTCATCTCTTGTATCTCTAAAGTTTTTTAAACTATTCTTGCTTCCAAATTTCGTAAGCATTTCTCTTCTTATAATCTACTCTCAGATCCCCAGTATGACTTCCTTAAAGGTGTCCCTATTGGTGATCTTCTTTCATATCTTACTTAATCTTGGTCATCCTCCTTTCGGTACTTCGGTGAGACTTTTTCTGTTACACTAGACATATCGAAGGCCTTCGATAGAGTCCGGCAAAAATAGTTAATTTCTAAACTACCCTCCTTCGGTTTCTATCCCTCTATCTGTGCCTTTGTCTCTAAATTCCTTTCCGGCCGTTTCATAGCTGCGGTTGTGGACGCCATCACTCACTTCTTCATCCTTTCAACTCCGGTGTTCCTCAGGGCTCTGTCCTATCTCCCGTTCTCTTTCTAATTTTCATAAATGATCTTCTCAACTGTACCTCCAGTCCCATCCATTCATACGCCAGACAACTCTACCTTACACTAATCAATTAGTTTTCCTAACTCCCCAGCCAGCAATCCCTCAAAAACAAACGTAATGAAGCCTTGCAACACTTATCTTTTTGATCAAACTACTATTTCCAATTGCGGCAGAGAAAACCTTGTTGCCTTTAATGCTTCCAAAACCCAATTTCTTCATATTACTACCCGTCTGGAACTCCCAGACGACTATCGTTTACACTTCAACAATACAAAAATCAATCCTTCATCTTCTCTCAATATTCTTGGTGTCTCTTTTTCTTCTGCTCTCACTTGGAAGGACCATATTACCAGTCTCGCTAAGGCAGCCTCCCGGAAGCTGGATGTGCTCAACTGCCTCAAGGGGTTCTTTACCCCTGCACAGCTTCTTGCTCTATACAGAGGCACAGTGCGTCCTTGTATTGAGTATTGTTCACATGTGTGGGGAGGATCGTCTCACACCGCACTCTTAGACAAAGTAGATAGGAAAGCCTTTCATATCATTAACTCCCATCCACTCACCAACTCTCTGCAAACTCTCTCTCTTTTCGCCGCAATGTTGCATTTTTCTCGCTATTCTATCGCTACTATAATAATCAATGTTCCTCAGAGATTTCCCAGCGTATACCACCTTCTCTACATAGGGTACGTAGTACCCATCTTGCAACACAATCCCACCCCTACTCTGTGCAACTATCCAACCCATGAGTGAAATGTTATTCTGTCTTTCTTCTATTCAACAGCTGAGCTCTGGCACTCTTTCCCAGAATCAGTCTTTCCCTCTTCCTATGACTTAAATTGCTTCAAACTCCGTGTGTCCAGGCATTTTGGCTCGAACGTCCCTTGATTTTGGCCTTGTCACTCTTTCAACTCTGGGGGAGGCACTCGATACAGGCAGTTCTGCCTTTTGTCTCCCTCACTCGGATTGAAGAAAAAAATGCGTATTTCTACAATACTGAGTGGTGAATGTTCGAATGTTTTATCTACCTACCTCTCTATAAATCTGTCTATCTTTCTACCTATCTGATTACCTGCCGGATCTTCATGTTGTTTATGGCCAATATTATGTATTTGATAACAGTTACTATTGTAATTAATTCATTGTATTTGCATATCAGGTATTGAATAATTGTATTCGTTTAGTGTGCCGCAAATCACTTTATCTCCAATAATATGGGGTGAGAGTTCGAATGTTGTATTTGTTTCTCTCTCTATCTATTTAGTTACCTCTTATCTGTCATTAAAATTTCTAATGTTTATTGGCTAACACTAGCAAATTTTAGTAACCTCAAGAAAATGCCTCCTGTCTTTAAAGGGTTAATGTATCTTCTCTGGTACCTATATTTATCAACTCAATGTCGATTTTCGAGTATGGGGAATATGTTGAACAACTCTAGCATTATTCATGGTATTCCATTGTCAGCTATTGATATTGATTGGTTTATTGTGATGGAAATTGTTTTCAAATGTTGGTGCTACATTTATTAAAATTTGATATATTCGGTGATCACTGTAATGCTAAATCAACAAGAAATATGTTAAAGTAACGTAAACATCTGATAATATACATGACGAACTACACTCTGTCCAAAGAATATTACGATATAATTAATAATAACGAAAGCGCACACGCTTTAAAGTCGCCAAATTTTGAACGCAATTTGTGGCCAAGCTACTCTCTGGCTCTCTCTCTCTCTCTCTCTGTAGAAGGGAATGATGAAGTTGTAATGGCATAAGAAATATCATAATAGCAGCATGTAAACAAGGAGGTAGACGAGGTGATAACGGAGGAGGAAGTGGTACGATGCTTAAAGTGGAGTTGGAGAAGATTATATTGTGAGACTGAGAGAGAAGTGTTAGGGTGAGGGTAACTGAAGAGGAAAGCAAAGGGTGAATTAATTTAATGCAGGAGAGGGGGAGACATCGAGAGTCCGTTGTGTTGTAGGACGGTTACATTGACGGAATAGGAATATATGTAAGTAAAGCAGGTGTAGGATATGGAGAAGATACTCTATACTTGTCATCAAAACTAGAAACAGCCGAACATATTAACTCCTTGCGACATATATGACGCGATCGCGTCATATGGAACTTATAACCAAAAACTCATATGACGCGATCGCGTCATATGGACTTATCTCCATGCCTCTCCAATAAGTTTATGACGCGATTTTGCGTCATATGAGCTCAGTAAGTCCGATAAGTTAGCTTACGATAAAACCGTTGGTGGCAACCTCAGCCTCCTCCAATAATGCTAACGGCCGCAGTGTTGTGAGTGTAGTGCGAGGCAGTGGCAATGATCCCGGGGCTCCCGCCTCCTCGGACTTATTGGAACATAATATGTCTGAAGGAGTTAAAGTACCTTATGTATTTTAATACACGACTTCACAATATGAGAGATACCTGTTCAAATAATAATGGATGATGGCACACAAATACAAATATCAACTGTAATGTTAGTGTTGTTCTATATGCGTGGCGGGTATAATCATGTCACTTCAACAATGGTATATGATATATCATAGGTTCTGCAGTACAAATAAAGTCCAGTTTGATAAAGCTTTTATTTCAATATGTCATTCAAAACAGAAAATACTGTATGTAATTTACATATATAAAGTCTCTTCATACCAGGTGATCTCAGAGTAATACAATTATATGTGATATTGCATTTGTATCCGTAGACACATTTTTGTAATAACTGGCGGTCAATAAGTAAATAATGGGCACATGCCAACTAAATTACATCAATTTCAGTTTAGAAATGTGTTAAATAGTTAGAACTGGAAAGAACTTACTGGTAGTTCAGATATTCAATCACTTCTATGGTGCTCAAAATGTATACCATGGTGGTCATTGAGGAAGTATCTAATTATTGCACACCGCTTATCTCAAACGTCAACACAGGTCCATATTCCTTATTCTTGTTCCCCAAATCACACCGCACATCTACACCTCGCCACTGGTACCATAGATAAATGAATAAATAAATGAATCGCATATCTGGTGTATGAAGCTTATTCAGTTCGAAGATATGGTCTTCTTCAGTTAACTGAATACTGTATAAATACGCGACCCGGATACCTCACATACACGTGAGAACTCTGTAAGTGTTGTTAATGGCGTCACTAGAGCATAAAGGAAATTGGATTGACAATAATAACATAAAAACAATCAAAATATGATGGAATATGTAACCTAACGGTTTAGGGGGCGTCCAGGATTTACTCATAACGTGTCAGTGGAATTCGTCCAATATCAATGAGATTTGGCACACTTATAGAGGACTATACGAGCTTTAGATTACAATTGAAAATTGGTCAATTAGTTCTCAAGATAGCCACACATTAGGGTAAAATGTTAATGCTACAGAAGTATAACTCCTTGTTTTTTAGGGATTATTTTTGTTTTGTTCTATTTTATAAATATATTGTGGTCACTTCTTTTTGTTGTCATTCTCATTCCTATTTCCAATTCTGATATCTTAATAATTTGGGAATGCTGGGTTTTGGGTGGGGGAAAAATAGGGGTAATACGGGAATAACTCTGAATTTGAAATATTGAAAATTAACAAACCATCAACATGTGAAAATCCAAGCCAGGTTTTTGCAAAAGTTGGTTCGGATAATGGCATTTTTGAGAGTTCAAAAAATCCCTAATTGGAAAATATTGTCGGCTTGGATTTGTCCACTTTTCAGAGTAAAACACATTAAAATAGTAAACAAAATGTTATACCACAACATAGGCCAGTTTACCCTGTTATGCCATAACCTGCAAGATCACAACACGGGCCAGTTACCCCCGTGATGCCACACCATAGGCCAGTTTTCCCCTCCCAGCAAGGGCCAGTTAACCCATTACAGAACGGGCCCTAATTATGTATTCCCCCCCCCCCCCCATCACAATAATAGCTCTCCCTAAATCTTCCCCGCATCCAAAAGGCGGAGTCTGGCAACAGAGGAACCGGATGTGATGTCACTAGCCCAGCTCGCCCTAGGATTGGCCAGCATGACCGCTGCCCCCACCAATCACGCCGCAATGACATCACCAACCAGATGCCCTTCTGATTAGTTCCTAGAAGGCATCTGATAACTTTATTTTATCCCCCCCTCAGTTACTAACCCATCTGTCCCCTACTAACTTCCTAATCCTGCCACAGACATTAGCTCCAGGGCAGTAATTCCCTTACCCACTCTAAACCACTGTTTGGACACTTGATCCTCAGTGTTTTGGAGGACAAGCAACCTAGAAGGGTCACTAGAACTGTTGTTGCTTGATTTCCTTTGTACTCCTTTGTACTCCTTTGATGGCGAATAACTACACTCCCCCCTACCCCCCTCGCTTCAAGGTGCTCCCTGGCCCTAACGAGTGTTAACCGACCTGCATACCTACAACGGCTAATCCTGGTCAGGTAATAACGTAGGTGCTGCCCGGCCCTAGTACACCTGAACAGGTAATTCTGAACAGAGTGTTTACCAACCTCTTGATATCTTAACCAGCATATTACTGGAAATATATTACTGCAATATAGAGATGCTTAATTGAGACCTGTCTTTCAGGTCCCCTTTACCGTAACCTAAATAGAAACAGTTGCCTATAAACCCTCACACGCTACTAGTAAATTAATTATTCACCTGTAGGTATATTGTCACACGTCTGTCTGACCACTAAATCACCAGACCGCTGCGTACCTATACGTGAAGAGTTCTGCCTTACATACACACTACACTAAACTCCAGTTAGCTATTCCTACACTTATTTGAGCTGCCTAGTAGTTACATTTATAATTATAACGTCTCAGTGTATTTGCTATATTTTGTATGTCCTATAATTATATATATGATTATATCTTGTGCTTATACTTATGATTTGTGCTTGATGTTTATCCATGTTTTGCCTCATGACTGTCAATGTAAATATCTTATACTCCTAATTAATAAACTTGTACACCCACTATTGTATTCTCTGAACACCTCTCCCTTGGTACATCAGGACCCCGCAACATACGTTTTTGTTTTACTTCAGCTCTCTACATCGATATTAACCCGTAAACGGCTGCAAAGCTCTTAAGAGGTTTTACTGGGCGACGGCAGCAAAGCTCTTAAGAGGGAGGCCTAAAAAAACATTTAAACACCCCCAGTAGAACTAATTTTTTTTTTTTTTTTTTTTTTTCCCTATACCTCATATCACTCCTCCACATCCCCTCCTTCCTCCCTTTCCCCTCCCCCTTCAATTATCACCTATTTTCCCTGTTATTCCCTAATTCGTTGGTATATTTTTGTGCTAACATTAGCAAACTGTGTGGAGGATGTGCTTACGTGCCTAGCGGGTGTGTTACATAACCGAGTGTGTGTATGAGTAGGCTCAGTGTGGCTTGAGGCCTCATGGAGGGAGGGGTTGCCTCAATTTTCTCCATAATTTATGAATGGGCTGGTCCATCTATATTCGCGATTTTGACCTGAAAAATTATATTTTCACGTTTTATTGTTGTTACAGGTTACTATCTTCATAGTGAAGGTAAAATAGGCTCATATGAATAAGTAATAACGATATTTATCGTAAAAAGACGATTATAGGCCTGAATGGAGCCAATATGCTCGGCCATGGGGAGCTAGTTCAGTACCCCCCCCTCGCCGTTTTCGGGTTAAGGGCTGGTATCTCACAAAACTTGGCTCAAATTTGGTCAAATTTCAGAGTAAAAGTGTTAATAAATAAATTTAAAAAAAAATGTACAAGAAAGTTGGCTCGTATTTTATTAATTTTCAGAGTAAAAAATAAATAAATAAATAAATAAATTGTAAACAAAAGTTAACTAGGATTGGGGTAATGTTCAGAGCCAACCATGGGACCCATGATGGGCTGAGGCCCTCATCTCCCTGTGACCTATTGAAATGATCATCTAATTAAGCTTGGTCGTGGGATCCACAATGGGTTGAGATGGAGGGGTTTTGCCCCCACCCCCACCTCCATCATCTATTTTGAAGAGTTATGGGCCTCCCAGTGGCTGTCCAATATACAGTAGAACATGGGCATGAATAAATAATAGGCTACTCATGAAATGGAAAAAAGAAACTTTCCAATTTGGGTTTTGGGGGACCCTGAAAAATGCCCAATTTCGAGCCAACTTTTTCCAAAACTTGGCTCGGATTTTCACATTGTAGGATTGTGTTACTTTTCAATATTTTAAACTCAGTTATTTTTATATTAACCCTATTTTATCCCTCTCCCAAAACCTTGCATTCTCAAACGTTATCAGAATTGGAATTAGGAATGAGAATGACCATACAAAATGGCTTACTTCACTTTCTAACATGGACTACACCAAAATACAGATTTAAAATATATAATTACATTTGTCAGGTGCTTCACATTATCGATTGTAGCAGACCAAGGTGGCCGAATCGGTCATCACACAACATGGTAACCAGGTGCATGCGGACAAGTGAATGTGATGTAAGCGAGTGACAAAATGTCCCTAGATACTGGCAACAAAATTATGTTTGACACCAAAAATCCCCATTTACTCCATAATATTACTCTTAAGGGTTACATAGATTACATACTGCAAATGTATTCCTGTGAAAAAGTTAAGCAAATTCCTCATACTAGAGAAAATATCCCTAAATGTGGGGTAAACCCACTGATGCTGGCAACTGTTTCTGGGAAGGTATGAAGTGACGAATGAAGGTGGATCCGCAAAATTGAAATCGATATTCAAGGGAAAAAAATAGAAATATAGCATAATAAGACAAAAATATAAATATAGCATAATAAGACATACAAATAGAAATATAGCATAATAAGACATACAAATAGAAATATTGCATAATAAGACAAAAATATAAATATAGCATAATAAGACAAAAATAATAGAAATATAGCATAATAAAACATTAAAATAGAAATATAGCATAATAAGACATAAAAATAGAAATATAGCATAATAAGACATAAAAATAGAAATATAGCATAATAAGACAAAAATAGAAATATAGCATAATAAGACATAAAAATAGAAATATAGCATAATAAGACATAAAAATAGAAATATAGCATAATAAGACATAAAAATAGAAATATAGCATAATAAGACAAAAATAGAAATATAGCATAAGACAAAAATAGAAATATAGCATAATAAGACATAAAAATAGAAATATAGCATAATAAGACATAAAATAGTAATATAGCATAAGAAGACATAAAAAGTATAGGGAAATACTGTAATTGGAAATCATAAGAAATGAAAAATTGAAGAATAAATGTATAATTTTAGCGGAAAATGAATATGTAGTTACATCATATTTGGATAAGGTTAAAGCTGAATTCTGATTGGCTAATACACATCAAGGAATGAGAGAAAGAAAGTTCGAGTTGCGGGAAGAACCTAGTATAGTCTGTCCGAGAAGAAATCAACTAACTGTATTGGACTGAGGACTCGGAAAATGTTGTAGGTGAGGACAAATGTTGTAGGTGAGGACAAATCAAATTGACGCAATTTGAAAAGAAGTACTTATCCGCGCATCTGCAATCTGTACAGAGTAAAAAAAAAAAAAAAAAAAAAAAATAAAAATATATATATATAAAGATAAGACAGTGGTGGAACGAAAGGCACTGATTGATTATATATGTGGATGAACGAATGAAGACATCTGTGCTGGATGCTAGGGTGTATAGGGGTATTGGAGGGGGTCTGTCTGATCATTATGTAGTAGTAGCTAAAATTAGGATACAAAAGAAGTGGGTGAGGAGAGCTGGAGGGAGGCGAGAGGAGGGTGGAAAGGCTACAGGAGGAGGAAATCAGGGAAGAGTACAGAAGAGGAGTAGAAAGATGACTAGGTGGGTTCGACCTGGAAGATATGGAGGAAGTGGAGGAGAAGAGCAAGGTGTTTAAGGAAGAGATATGGTCAGAATGTGAGGAAGTGTGTGGAGTAAGGAGAAGAGGGAGGGGAGTGAAAGGTGCAGCATGGTGAACAGAAGAGGTAAAAATAGCTGTGGAAGACAAGAAGAAAGCATATAGAGAGTGGTTGGGTAGTAGAGGGAATGAAGATTTGGAGAGTCAGAAACGAGCGAGGTACGTGGAGAGAAAGAGAGTGGTGAAGAGAGTAGTGAGGGAAAGTAAGAGAAGAGTAGATGAAGAATTTGGAAGGAATTTAAGTGTAAAATGGAGGGAGTGTAAGAAACTGTTCTGGAAAGAAGTCAAGAAAGTTAGGGAAGTTAGCAAGGGAATCGGTAAGGGTGTGAAAGATAAGAATGGGAGAATGCTAGCCGAGAAGCAAGAGAGAGTCGAAAGATGGAGGGAGTACTTCAACGAGTTGCTAAACGTAAGGAATGGAGCGCCAGCACACATAATTGGATGGAGTATGGGAGAGAGAAGAAGAGAAGTAGTGGAGGAGGAGGTGGGGGTCAGAAGTGTGGGAAGCCATGAACAGAGTGAAGTTGGGGAAAGCACCAGGAACAGATGGAGTGTGTGGGGAAATACTGAGGTATGGTGGTGAGATAGTGATCACATGGGTATGGAAAATGTGCAAACTAGCATGGGAGAAGGGGAGTGCACCTGATGACTGGAAGACAGGCATAATAGTCCCCCTATATAAGGGGAAAGAGGAGTGTGTGGTAACCACCGAGGTATATGTCTTCTAAGTGTAGTAGGGAAGGTGTACAGTATGGTAGTGATTGAGAACGGAAAAATGGATAGGCGACGAGCAGGGCGGTTTTAGGAAGGGAAGAGGATGTGTAGATCAGATTTTTACCCTGAATTGTGTTGTGGAGAAATATCTGGAGAAACAACATAAGGTGTATGTTGCCTTTATGGACTTGGAGAAGGCCTATGACAGAGTGGATAGAGAAGGTATGTGGAAAGTACTTAGAATATACAGAGTAGATGGCAAGTTGCTGAAAGCAGTGAAGAGCATGTATGAGGGTGCAAAGGTGGCAGTACGTGTGGAGAATGAGGAGAGCGAGTTCTTTGACCTGAATGTTGGGTTGAAACAGGGGTGTGTGATGTCTCCCTGGTTGTTTACTGTATATATGGATGGAGTCATGAAAGAGATACAGGGAAGAGCAGTGTATGTTGGTGTATCGCTGATAACGGAGGGAAATGAGTGGAAGCTACCTGTACTGCTGTTTTCTGATGATACAGTTATGATGAGTGGTAATGAATGGGAGTTTCAGGGTCTGGTAAATGAGTTTGGAACAGTGTGCGGAAAACAGAATCTTAAGGTAAATGCGGGGTAGAGCAAGGTTATGGTCTTCGAGAGGGGTGAAGCCACAGATTGTGAGGTGAAGTTGAACGGTCAGGCTATGGAGATTGTCAGCGCATTTAAGTATCTGGGCAGTGTGTTGAGTAAAGATGGGACTATGGATGAAGAAGTGCGGGAGAGGGTGCAACAGGGGAAGAGGGTTGTAGGAATGTTGAAAGCAGTAACGAGTAACAGGGTGGTCAGTATGGAAGTGAAGAAGTCCTTGCATGACAGTGTGGTAATCCCGACACTGACTTACAGAAGCGAAGCATGGACGTTCTAGAAAAGACTCAGACCAAGAGTGCGAGCGGTGGAAATTAGTTACTTAAGAAGTGCGTGCGGAGCTACATGAAGGGATAGACAGACGAATGAGGAAGTAAGAAGGAGGTGTGGTGTGGAGGTAGATGTGCTGGAAAGTGTGAAAAGGAACAACTTGAGATGGTACGTATGGAAAGCGAGAGAATGACTAAGAGGGTGTACGAGAGTGAGATGGAAGGACAGAGAGGGAGAGGTAGACCGAACAAGAGGTGGAAGGATGGAGTGAGGAAGCACTGTATATGGATGAAGGCGGTGCTTGTTGGGAGGAGGGGCGTCGACTGACTGGGGACAGAGGTGCATGGGGGTGGTTCTTTCGTGGCCACCCCTTCGGGGATCACGGCGTCAGGCAATAGATAGAAAGATATATAGTGTATACTGTATATATATTGTCACAATGATCAGGGTCTTTTAGGGGTAGCCAGACTTTAGTAGGTGCCTGTCTTCTGTAGGCAGCTGTGCCAAGTCTACTAGAAAGACCTGGTATTGTGAGTTTCACTCAGATACCCTTCCAATTGCACATGTCTAGTTTTGCCGTACCTCTAATCATTTTTGTCTCAATAAACTCTTGTGTAGAATGAGCCAGAGTGTTATCAGTTTCGGATATGAAATTGACAGTGGCAACGTCGGGATGCAAGCGAGGGGAGGAAGGAATGTTGCTCCTGTCTCACGGGGGTGGGGGATGGGGGGGGGGAGGTGATTCGCCTGGACCAAACTTCAGGGGGAGCTGCTTCGCGATGTAATGCCTGGATTGTGGCAAAGTATCTGTAACTCCATTCGATGCTGAAATCTGCTTGAGCTATCACGCCAAGTGGAGTACTTCTCTTGGTGTAGCGGCTAAGGCGCTCGCCTCCCATGTGGCGGGCCCGAGTTCGAATCTTGGCCGGGCCGTGCCCGAAAAACATTTGGGGCGAATTTCCGCATCAGACGCAGTTTGGATGTGATTGGTAAAATTGTAAATTGTAATTGTGTGTCATTGTAAAGTCAGCAAAAATAGTATGGTGCCGTTTCGAGGTTACTTCAGCACCGTCAGGAGTCCCACGTCCAGATGTCAGAGGCACACAACAGGGCTCGTTGTAGTCTCGAGGAGGAGGGGAATGCAGTTACCACTTTTAGTTAGATGCTCCGGACTTTTCAGACTTGAGAACATTACCGAGGTGGAAATGCTTGCTTTCTCAACAATTTCGTTAAGTACATGTTCAAATATATTCTTAGCTTTAACTTATAGTGATTCAATATTAAAGGGATATAGTGAATCGTTGTGACATCAATAGTGAAGTAAATACTTAGCTTAAAAATACATGGTAGTTTTCATTTGGTACCTAATCATTTAAAGTATTTTATGTAATACTCTGGTGGGAGTTACTAAGTCTAGGAAGGATTTAATAGCAATTCTGGTGATTTTATTATAATTGAGGGTTATTAGTGAATCAGTGGATAACTCTGGTCTTCACTATGTTCCTGGGTTGATTCAGAGTTCTTCGTAAGTCTTGCACTGTAGATCCTAATATCCCCACTTATGTCGGCAGCACTCAGGTCTTTGATGCCGAACTTGCATAAACATTTGCTCGGTGTACTGCAAATCTGGCTGTTGGTGCAAGGAAGGCTGGTGATTGGTGGAGAGGCTTTGAAACCTGGATGATGATTGGCTTAACCCTCTCCGACATATGACGCGATTTTGAGCCTATTGGGGATACTTTAAAGCCTTTGTTACCATCAGGGGTATTTAAAAACCTTTAGTTTAGTTACTTCAACCTCTGCAGTTGTCTTTGAATTAGGTGTGGGCAGAAAACTAATTTTGGAGAGGTAATTAGAGGAGTGAGAGAACTCTATTTCTTATTGCTAATCTGGCAACCTCTGCATCATAAATGTGTGAAAGGGTTAAACTCCCATTCTTTTGTAGGGGTGACTGACCTAGGTGACCCATCTTCCTGGTAGTAAGAAAATGGGAATGACCTGGTAATATGGGGCACTCCTCTGTTGTGTTTGTCCAACACAATGCAACGATCAACGATCAACGGTGTCAAATGCCTTTGACAGGTCGAGGAATGCAGCTGTTGTGAAGTGTCTTTTATCAAAGGAATGTAATATGTCATTAGTAAAAGAAAGCAGGGCAGACTCCGTAGATTTACCTCTTCTAAATCCATACTGGGAAGTTGTTAAAATGCCGTTTGTTTCACAAAAGGTGGAAAGTCTATCGTACATTAGTTTTTCTAGTATTTTGCTGATAGCTGGGAGTATTGACACAGGTCGGTGATTTTTTAGTTCTCTCTTGTCTCCTGTTTTATATAGAGGTGTAACTTTGGCGATCTTTAGATTGTCAGGGAATATACCGCTTGAGAAGGAAGAATTACAAAGATGCAACAATACTGTTGACAATATTGGGGCAATTTCTTTAATTAAACTAATAGGAATATTGTCATAGCCTGGGGAAGAATTATGAAAGTTACGAATTACATTTGTTAGTTCAGTTTCTGTAACGGGGGACAGGATAAGTATTTATCTCCTTCTGTGTGGTAGATAATTACGGGATTTGGAGAGAGGCGATATCTCCTTAGTAGAAGAGGAATTACAGAAATTAGATGACCGCCTAACTTTTAAATGTGACCAATCTGGCAATGAAGTCACATTCTTGGACCTAAAGATGATCAAAATCAATAATACGGTTCACACAGACATCTTTTCAAACCCACTGACTTTCATTCAAATCATTCCCGACATGTGAAGCCTAATATATCCCCTACAACTTGGCTAGAAGAATATGCACATTAGTTTCCATCGTGAATGGAAAAATACTCGCCTAAACGAGCTTCTGTTTCTAAGAGATTGCAATTATCCAGATGTTTTTTTTTATAAATAATGGCATTGATAGAGCTTTAGAAATACCATTCAATTAACTCAGAAGTCAACAACCAAAATATAATGAAAGCAACAATTTATGTTATATTTCCATATACAATCCAAACTGTGAGGACCTAGCAAAACCAATAAAATACACATCTGAAGTCTTGCAAAAATGTCCCCAAACGAAAGACATTTATAATAAGTGTAAATTTATCAAATCTAAGAGACAACCACCAAATCTAAAAAAAATCTCTTAACAAAAGCCAAATTGACCTCAAATAATGATTCGGTACAAAAATGTAATAGTAACAAATGTAAATCATGTCTAAACATAATAGAAGGCAGTACATTTATATTAAACGACTACACGTTCACGGTAAATTATAACATGAATTGTAATACAAGAAAATGTAAAGGATGTGACAAATTATACATTGGGGAAACTTCCAACTTTAGATTAAAAAGTAAGTCTCCACAAGAGTCACATACATAATAATGAAGGACTTTTTGTGAACAAACATGTATCAATTTGTAATATTAATACAAATATTAAATGTGCTTTTAAAACAATGTCTTTCTACAAAGTGAAACACGATGACGAGAAAGTAAGAACAGAAAAAGAATCATACTTCATAAACAAATTCAACCCTGAACTGAATAGAGATATGTTCAGTTAAAATTATCTAGACTCGAATGTATGAACACGGTCCCAAAGAAGAGATACAGCATTTGATGAACCAGGTTATTTTCGGTTAGATACAAACCACTACGGCAAAAGTCAAACTAATACTTCTGGATAATAACAAAGTCAAACTAATACTTCTGGATAATAACATATAAAAACACGCATTTATTTGTATTATAGTTACTTTAACTGTAACTATATTAATCAAAAATAACCATCCTTCTAAAAATAATAGGGTAATATTCCCTAACTAAATCAACCAATTTCCCTCTCGCTTTTTCGCTATTAATTAATTAAGGATCCGAAGCTTCCTCCACAATCAAAACCCATTATATCTCAAATCAAATAAGACGATCTCATAATATGTAAATCATGAGATTTGTTCCGAAAGGATCTGATTGTGTATACAAATATAATTTATTCCGACTCTCGGGAAACTAGAGGGCAGCAGCTACACTTTTGACACTATAAAAAGCAGGAACCTTTACCACCGGACTGGAGTTCTCGCAGAGAGGCTCCAGTCCTGAGGTTATTCTTGACTTACAGTGTGCTGGCTTAATATTCCAATAGGGTTGATAGCCTAGGGGGAAGACCTTTTTGTGCAGGTTGTAGGGAGCTCCCGTCTTATTTTGTGTGTTCAGTGTTCCTGTGGTGGGTGAATTGATTCAGCTGAGGTCAGTGGTTCTTGTGGGCGTCACTGCAGCAGTAGGTTACGTTGCTTGTGGTGACAAGTTAAGGTTAATGGTTGCAGTTCTAGAGTGCTGACGGCGCTTGGATGGGGAATCAGTTAGCCTAGCCCTGCAGATATATATTTAATGTCGCATCTACACAGGGATATTTTCACCGCGAGGTAAGGGTGCTTAATATTTTGTATTTTACCACAAGCTATCCAGGCCTAGGCCTATAGTCACCATGTCGGGAAAAGGGAAGTTGAGTAGTGAAATAATGAAGTCATATAATGGTAAGGACGATGTGATGGCGTGGTCAAAGAAGGCGGAATTGGTGGCAATTTGATGGAAAATAAAGATCTGGCTAGTTTTATATCACTGTGCTTGGAGTGAGATGCGTTGGCCTTGTACCTTGAGATGAGCGAGAATGATCAAGTGGATGCTAAGAAGATACAAGATAGATTGAAGGAGGCTTTTACACAGGAAATGTTTGATGCATATGGAAGGTTAAAGAGGGTGAGATGGACAGAAGAGCAGGTGGATGTGTTTGCTAATGAGATAAGGAGTTTGGCAGGGCTAGCTGGGTGGAAGGGAGAGGGCCGTTAAGCTAGCTTTTATAACTGGTTTTCCGGACCGGATATCGATGGAGCTGCAGCAGGTTAAGGACGTTGAGTCGGTGAGCGTGAGTAACTTAATAGTTAGGGCTAGAGTATTGGCGTCAGGAGGAAGCCAAGGAGTTGCAGCAGTTGCTACTGGTGGGCCAGAAGGGGAGGCAAAGTGGCAGGCCACACGGGGTGAGCCGAGTGGCAGGAAATAGAAGGTGCCGCAGGTGCATGGGTTCAAGGGTCCCTGCTTCATATGTGGTGGCCCTCACATGGGAAGGGAGTGTAAGGAGCCGAAGCCAGGCATAACTTGCTATCGGTGTGGGAAGGAGGGTCACATAGCGAGCCATTGCAACAAGGAAATCGGTAAAAGGGGAGCTGCTGCGCCGGAAGCTACCCCTTTAGTCGAGTAAAGGCGCTCCCAAGCTCCTTGCCAGTGGTGGAGGTACTTGTGGGGGGGAGAGGGGCAAGAGCCCTTGTGGATACTGGCTGTTTGACCACTGTGTTGGCCTCTCGTTTGGTAGGAAAGTGTGAGGGAGAGGACACTAGGCTGGTTGCAGTCGATGGAAGAGAGATAAGGTGTGAGGGTGCCAGAGAAGTGGAGTTGACAGTGCGGGGAATTCGATTGTGGATCAGGGCCATAGTACTTGATAAAGTAATTGACAGCATTGATGTAGTGATGGGAATGGATGAAATCAGCTAACTGGGTGGCGCTACGATTGTAGAAGGAAGAGTACCGGTAACATTTGGGAAGGTATCGGCACGCTGTTCAACTGCCGAGAGTGGAGATGCCCAATGCGCTATGGCCATAAAGTCAGAAGGGAGGGTTATGAAGTTGACAGAGACCGAAGAGCTAAAAGGTAAGTTCGCAAAGGCAGCCGGGGTTGTGAACCAAAGAGAGGGGTGTTGCAGACAGGCGCTGAATGGGGGCTGATCCATGCAAGATTGAGGATATGGATTTTGTTGCGGTATTCGATGGAAGGAAGGGGGTAGTCGAGTGGTTTTTGAAAGGGGAGTTGCCTGTTTTGAAGAACAAAGTTGGTTGTTATGAACATGCTATGAAAGAGGGAGTGAGAGAAGAATTTGACAAGGAGGTGGAGAGGTGGATTGATAAGGGCATTCTGGTGCCATGGGGAGGGGGAAGTGGAGAGTAGAGTGTTGCCATTGATGGCGGTGGTTCAACCGACGAAAAACAAGGTACGGCCTGTATTGGATTTTCGTGAACTGAATACCCACGTGATGAGCCACACAGGCGATGACGTCACGGATGTGTGCGGCGAGACACTCAGGGAGTGGAAGCAGATGGGTGGGGCCTCGACCATTGTGGATTTGAAGTTGGCTTATTTACAAACTCAAGTGACAGCGAAGCTCTGGCAGTACCGGCTGGTGAGATATAAGGGGAAGATGTATTGCTTGACGAGGTTGGGTTTCGGGTTGAATTCGGCTCCGAGAATCATGGCGAGGATACTCAAGACAGTGCTGGGGAAAAGGCAGGAGATGCATGCTGCCACGAATTCGTACATTGACGATATACAAGTGAATAAGACTGTGGTGATGTCAGCCGAGGTTGTTGAACACTTAGCTAGGTTTGGATTGGCCACAAAGGAGCCGCAGCAGTTGGAAGGGGGTGCGGCGTTGGCCTTGAGATTAGAGAGAGATAGAACAGGCGAGCTAGTATTCCAGAGAGGTAATGAGGTTCTGGAAGTTAGGGAGAATTGGAGTAGGAGAGAGCTATTCTCAGTCTGTGGAAGGCTGGTGGGCCACTATCCCATTGCAGGATGGTTTCGGGTAGCATGTAGTTACGTTAAGAGGAGAGCGGAAGGTGTAAGATGGGAAGACAAGGTTGGAAAGGAGACAGTCACGATGATGCAAGATGTCATAGAAAGAGTGAGACGCGAAGATCCAGTGAGAGGAAGATGGTACACCCCGAAGTCGGAGAAGGGGGTTGTATGGTGTGACGCAAGTAGTATAGCGACAGGAGTGATATTGGAGATAGGTAATGTAGAAGTTGAAGATGTTGCGTGGTTGAGGAAGAAGCACGATTACAGTCATATCAACGTGCTGAGTTGGATGCGGTGTTGAAAGGTATCAATTTGGCCTTGAAGTGGGGTTTGCGAGAGATCGAGGTTCGAACTGATTCTGTGACAGTGTTTGGTTGGCTGAAATCAGGGGTGACTGCAGAGAAAAGAGTTTGAACGAAGGGAGCCTCAGAAATGATTGTGAAGCGTCGTCTGGGAATTATGAGGGAGTTGAAAGATGTGTATAGTCTGAAGTTGTGTTTAGTTTTTGTGCCATCAGAGAAGAACAAGGCATATGCTCTAGCCAGGGTAAAGAAGGCATGGCTTGGGGTGCCAGAGGAGACAAAGGAGGTGGCTATGGTGTGTTGCATGGGAGCACCAAGTGTAAAGGAGCTGTTTGTGGCAAGGAAGGTTGACCCTGCAGTCACGAGGGACAACGTTCGACAGGTGGTGAGACATTGTGACAGATGTCAGTCGATCGACCCTGCACCGAGTGTACATGAATCTGGGGAGATTAGAGTGGATAATGATTGGAAAAGGTTGGCGGTTGATATGAAACACTATTGGCAGGGGTTGTACCTATCTATGGTAGACTGTGGACCTGGACGGGTAGCTATCTGGAGGGAACTAAGAGCAGAGAATGCGGAAGAGATTGCAGGTGTGCTGAATGAGATCTTCCTAGAGAGGGGCCCAGTTGATGAGGTGTTGATGAATAACGGTACTGCTTTTAAGTCGCAGGCTTTGAAGGACATGCTTGATAGGTGGAATGTCCGACGTTTCTTTAGAGCTGCGTATCGGCCAATTGAGAACGGAATTGTGGAAAGACATCATCTGACAATCAAGGCTATGGCAGAGAGGGGGCAGGTAGTACCTATGGAAGCAGTATTTTCGTATAATATGCCCCCTAGGTCAGGTCAGGATGAGAGAACCGTACCACAAAGAGCAGTAATCAGTATGAATGGCGACATCCAAGTGCGGTGCCGATGGCCATTGGGGGGGGAGGAAGGGCCTGTCTCTATTCGAATTGGGGATGAGATTTGGGTAAAGCCCCCAAATGCAAAGTGTACATCCCAGTGGGGGAGGGGAACAGTGACTGACATACACCTCACATCTTGGACGTCAGAAGAGTGGTAGAGTCTTCAACTGATGATGAGGTGGGTGATGACGAGCGAGAAGAGGTAGGAGAAAACGAAGTGGTACCACGACGGTCGCAGAGAGAGATGCGACAGCCAGTGTGGATAGGTAATTATGAGATGGGATGTGACTGTGAAATGGAGTAGGTGGGATGAAGGGACTGCGCGATGTCTAACATACCTTAGTAGTAGGGTGGTATGCCATTAGGTACAATGGAAAAATTATTCTGATTTTTGTTGTTGTTTTTCTCATGTAGTTGTTTTCTTTTTAGTATTTTTTTTTGTTTTATTGATCTTGAGATCAGGGGGGCGTGTGGTGTAATTTGATTGATGTTGGGTAGTTTCAGGTATTTCAAAAGGACCCTAGGGAAGGGAGTTTTTGGTGGGAAAGCGTAAGAGTCAGTCAAGTTGTCAGGCGTTCGGGGGAAGACCTTTTTGTGCAGGTTGTAGGAAGCTCCCGTCTTATTTTGTGTGTTCAGTGTTCCTGTGGTGGGTGAATTGATTCAGCTGAGGTCGGTGGATCTTGTGGGCATCACTGCAGCAGTAGGTTAGCTTGGTTGTGGTTACAAGTTAAGGTTAATGGTTGCAGTTCTGGAGTGCTGACGGCGCTTGGCTGGAGAACCAGTTAGCCTAGCCCTGCAGATATATATTTAGTGCCGCATCTACACATGGATATTCTCAGCGCGAGGTCTATCTATCTATCTATTGCCTGACACCATGATCCCCGAAGGGGTGGCCACGAATGAACCACCCCCAAGCACCTCTATCCCGAGTCAGTCGACGCCCCTCCTCCCAACCAGCACCGCTTTCATTCATATACTTCCTCACTCCAATCCTTCCACCTCTCCTTCATTCTACCTCTCCCTCTCTGTCCTTCCACCTCGCTCTCGTACACCCTCTAAGTCATTCTCTCGCTTCCCATACATTCCATATGGCCGAACCATCTCAAGTTGTTCCTTTTCACACTTTACAGCACATCTACCTTCACACCACACCTCCTTCTTACTTCCTCATTCGTCTGTCTATCCCTCCATGTAACTCCGCACGCACTTCTCAAGTAACTCATTTCAACTGCTCTCACTCTTGGTCGGAGTCTCTCCACGAACGTCCATGCTTCGCTTCCGTAAGGTAGTGTCGGGATTACCACACTGTCATGCAAGGACTTCTTCACTTCCATACTGACCACTCTATTTCTTGTTACTGCTTTCAACATTCCTACAACCCTCTTCCCCTGTTGAACCCTCTCCCGCACTTCTTCATCCACAGTCCCATCTTTACTCAACACACTGCCCAGATACTTAAAAGAGCTGACGATCTCCATAGCCTGACCGTTCAACTTCACCTCACACTCTGTGACTTCACCCCTTTCAAAGACCATAACCTTGCTTTTCCCCGCATTTACCTTCAAATTCCGTTTTTCACACACTGTTCCAAACTCATTTACCAGACCCTGCAACTCCCATACATTATCGCTCATCAGAACTGTGTCATCTGCAAACAGCAGTATACTGTAGGCAGCTTCCACCCATTTCCCTCCCTTTTCAGCGATACACTAACATCCACTGCTCTTCCTAGTATTTCTTTCATGACTCCATCCATATATACAGTAAACAACCACGGGGACATCACACACCCCTGTTTCAACCCAACACTCAGGTCAAAGAACTCGCTCTGCTCATTCTCCACATGTACTGCCGCCTTTGTACCCTCATATATGCTCTTCACTGCTTTCAGCAACTTGCCATCTACTCCGTATATTCTAAGTACTTTCCACATGCCTTCTCTATCCACTCTGTCATAGGCCTTCTCCAAGTCCATAAAGGCAACATACACCTTATGTTGCTTCTCCAGATATTTCTCCACAACACAATTCAGAGTAAACATCTGATCTACACATCCTCTTCCCTTCCTAAAACCTCCCTGCTCGTCGCCTATTCATTTCTCCGTTCTCACTCTCACTCACTACCCTACTGTACACCTTCCCTACTACGCTTAGAAGACATATTCCTCGGTGGTTACCAAACACTCCTCTTTCCCCTTTGCCCTTATATAGAGGGACTATTATGCCAGTTTTCCAGTCATCGGGTGCATTCTCCTTCTCCCATGCTAGTTTTCACATTTTCCATACCCATTCGATCACTATCTCACCACCATACCTCAACATTTCCCAACACATTCCATCTGTTCCTGGTGCTTTCCCCAACTTCACTCTTTTCATGGCTTCCCACACTTCTGACCTCCTGATCCCCACCTCCTCCTCCACTACTTCTCTTCTCCCTCCCATACCATATCCAACTATGTTTGCTGGCTCTTCATTCCTTACATTTAGCAACTCATTGAAGTACTCCCTCCATCTTTCGACTCTCTCTTGCTTCTCGGCTAGCATTCTTCCATTCTTATCTTTCACACCCTTACTGTTTCCTTTGCTACCTTCCCCAAC
>CM064536.1:10152380-10174880 GCA_032716605.1 Paralithodes platypus | reverse complement strand
CAAACAAGGCCAAATATAGCTGGTAGAAACGACGATATGCCACGCAACGAAGAGCCCCGAGAAGCACACAGGGAGGTGGGACCACAGAGGGAAGCAGCCATGGAGAGACCCGCAGAATTTGATGGCAGAGGAGGACCCCTTCAATGGAAAGGACTACAGGGAGAGGAGGTAAAAATGTGGACAGAGGCAGCTTACTCAGAAATTGTAGATTGGTCTGCACACAGTTTATTCAAGCCACCTAAATGTGACGCTATCACCAAACTGTTGACAGAGAGACAAAGATGAAAAAAATCATTTATAACTATGTCTATGACAGACCTTTAGCCCCGTATGCTCTCAAGTTATTTTTCAGCATTCCACATCTCTTCTTGCAAAAAAATCACCGCAATTCTAGACAAGCGGAAAACGTGACTGTGCTGACAAATAGAGTGAAACTGTGGAATGATAACAAGATGGATGACTTACTCAGTGAAGCCAGAGCATTACAAGAGAGACAAGGCAGACGGCACCACACAAGAGAAAACTCTGAGGACAAGGCCAGGAGATTCGGCAACCAAATGAGACAAGGTAAAGTGGCACCTGCAATACGATCGCTGACAAAGGAGGCAGCTGGTGGGCTGTTGCATATCACAAGAGATACCATCAAGCTGCTGGAAGAGAAACATCCGCAACCTAGTATATCCGAGAGTCAGAAGCTAGAGGGGGCTTATATACCACCGAACCCCGTCATCTACGAACAAATCACAGGCGAGAAGATTTGGAAAAAGGCTCTAGGGACCCAAGGCAGTGCAGGACCCTCAGGGATGGATGCAAACGGTTGGAGAACAATCCTGAGCAGCACACTTTTCGGAGTTGCAGCGACCGACTTACACAGGGCGCTGGCAGATTTTGCAAGAAAAATGGCCACTCAAGATTGTCAACACTTGGAGGCCTACACAGCTTGTCGTCTAATACCATTGGACAAGAATCCAGGGTGCAGACCTGTAGGGGTGGGTGAAGTGTTGAGAAGAATCATCGGAAAAATGCATAATGGAGGTGGTGAAGGACGATGTGCGGTCAGCGGCTGGAAATCTCCAAGTGTGTGCTGGCCACCAAGCAGGGGGAGAGGCAGCAATTCATGCAATAAGAGAAATATATGAGCAAGAAGAATGTGAAGCCGTGCTGTTAGTGGATGCATCAAATGCCTTTAACACCATCAACAGAAAGACAGCAATTCACAACATCAAGGTAAAATGCCCCAGCTTAGCCACCTATGTAGAGAACACCTATAAACATCCTGCAGACCTCTTCATAGTAAACAACCAAAACTCACGACGTGGAACGGCACTGAAATCAATGGAAGGAACCACACAAGGGGACCCAGTAACAATGGCGATGTATGCATTAGGTCTCTCGGTGTTGCTATCATTAACAAGACATGAGACGACACATGTTAAGCAGGCGGCCTATGCAGATGATCTCACTGGAGGCAGGGAAAGTCAATGATCTCAAGAGATGGTGGGAGCAAGTATTACAAGTGGGACCAGAAATAGGATACTTTCCAAGTGCTAGTAAGTCTATACTGATAGTAAAACCAGAACATTACGAAAATGCCTTAGAAGCTTTCAACGGTAGTGAAGTGGTCGTAACAAAGGATGGACAGCGTCATCTGGGGGCAGTGATTGGCACAGAAGAGTTTAAGAAGCAATACATGGAAGAGAAGGTCAGAGTGTGGGTAAACGAAATAGAAATACTAGCCAAAACTGCAAAGACGGAACCACAGGCTGCATATTCGGCATTCACATATTGGGTCAAACACCGCTGGACCTACTTGATGCGTACCATTCCAAACGTTGGTCCACAACTTCAACCGCTAGAAGATGCTATCAGAGACAAACTTATCCCAGCTTGGATGAAGTCTCACACCCCAAATGCTACAGAGAGGGAATTGCTCGCACTTCCTCCTAGGTTAGGAGGGCTTGGAATCATCAATCCGGTGAGGAGGGTGACAACGGAACACCAGAACTCAGTAAAGATAACAGAATCTCTCACTGAACGCATCGTAGCGCAAGATCCTGACGGCGAAGTGGACCAGGCGGACATCTACAACATCAGAAAGACCATCACGTCAGAGAGGCAAAACTCACAGAAAAATGACCTGGCACAATTGATGTGACAACTTTCCCCGAGACTAACAAGAAAAGTACAAATAGCACAAGAAACGGGTGCTTCAAATTGGCTGACAACACTACCAATCAAGGCAAAAGGCTTCAATCTAAACAAACAAGAATTTAATGATGCTATTACACTGAGGTATGATTGGCCGACTGAAGGACTTCCCGATCGATGCGTTTGTGGAATCAACAACGATGCAGACCACAGCATGATATGTAAGAAGGGAGGATTCATCAGCATCAGGCACGATGAAGTAAGAGATGTAACGGCGAACATGCTCAGGGAGGTGTGTCGAGATGTGGTGCGCGAACCATCACTCATTCCCTTGGAGGGAGAGATCTTGCAGCACAGGACGGCCAACACATCCAACGAAGCACGAGTGGACGTTAGTGCAAGAAGTTTTTGGACAAGAGCACAGCAAGCGTTCTTTGACGTAAGAATATTTGACCCAATGGCCCATAGCTACAGCGGGCTGTCTCTGGAGGCTGCACACAAGAGGAATGAACAAGAGAAGGTCAGGGCATATGGGGAAAGGATCTTAAATATCGAACATGGCAGCTTTACCCCACTAGTCTTCACCACATCTGGAGGGATGGGACCTAGGGCCCAGTGTTTCTATTCAAGGCTTGCAGAGATCATCGCAGAGAAGAAGAAACAGCCCAGGAGCCACGTTGTAGCCTGGATGAGGTGACGTCTATCTTTCTCGTTGCTCAGATCAGCACTACTATGCCTGAGGGGAACAAGACTGTCTGCACCACAACCAGCGACGGTGGCAGAAGTGGACTACGAGGCAGCAGTGGCAGAGGGTCGCATAAGAAGGAGACTGGATTGAAGTTGCATGGTGTTGAATAGTAATAACTGATGCTTGTAAAATAAAATGTATGAACAATATTAAATAAAAATAAATGTAGTAGTAGTAAAAAAAAAAAAAAAGTAGTAGTTGTAGTAGTGGTAGTGGTAGTAGTAGTAGTAGTAGTAGTAGTAGTAGTAGTAGTAGTATTTGTTAAGGGTACTGGAGATTTCTGAAAGGTATTTTTATTAAATATTGAATTTTGAAGGATGCAAAAGAATTCTAATATTTATAAAAGGGGGTTTTGAAAGTGCTGGGGATATCTGTCATCATACATACATACATACATACATACATACATACATGCATACATACATACATACATACATACATACATTTAACCCCTTCAGACTCATATGATGCAGAGGTTGCCAGATTAGCAAAAAGAAATAGAGTTCTCTCACTCTTATAATTACCTCTCCAAAATTAGTTTTCTGCCCACAGCTAACTCAAAGACAACTGCAGAGGTTGAAGTAACTAAACTAAAGGTTTATAAATACCCCTGATGGTAACAAAGGCTTTAAAGTATCCCCAATAGGCTCAACACAGCTAACTCAAAGACAACTGCAGAGGTTGAAGTAACTAAACTAAAGGTTTATAAATACCCCTGATGGTAACAAAGGCTTTAAAGTATCCCTAATCGGCTCAAAATCACGTCATATGTCGGAGAGGGTATTAAAGACCAAGTGCTCCACAGGAATTGCGGTTCTGGTCTCACGTCCTAATGGTGGCGCTCCAGGCAGCCCTGTTCAGAGCTGCCTCACTTGTCAGTTTTTGTTTATAATTCAAGATCAGACCGTAAGGTCTGATCCCACTCTTTCTTGATCTTCCCCCTGGTGCAGCTCCCTCAATGTTCACTGAATTACAACTTTTCGCCCAACTTAGTTTATCCGTCCTCTCCATGTATTCAAACCATGCAAGCCTGCTAGTACACACCTCATTACTGATACTCTTGATACCTAACCATTTCCTCAGCTCTCCACTAGATATCCTATCTTGCAGTTTGGTCCAACACTTCCATTTTAGAAGGTGTAAGCGGATGTAATTGGTTCTAGAATTTAGTGGTGAGTGTAGGAGGACATGGTAAAATTATTGAAATGTTGGAAGATACTAACATATAATATTATGTGAGAATACGAAATATATTTGAGTGTGCTGACTAAAGCTGTTTCTGGTGAAGGGTTCTGGAAGATGCTGGCGTATATAGGTGGTGAGTACTGTGGCATGCTAGAAATAAAAATAGAAACCCGCAGAATGTTCGAGATTATTGAGTAGCCTAATTCTAGAGGATGGTCGTGGTTGTTGGAATATGCTGGAGGACACAGGATGAGCTTCGAAATGTTGGACACTAATACATATTTCCTGTTGACGCTCTAGCTGGCAAATTAGGGAGAAATTGAGACTGACATACAGAGGCGGAGGATGGAATATTATTTTGATGCTGAGGCAAATTTATGGAAATTAAAAGTACTTGTAAAAATATGAAGGACTGCGTTGTTATGGCTGGACTACTGTAGGATGTAGGAGTTATATTAGATATGGTTTGACTATGATTGATGGCTTACAAGTTAAGTAAAGGTGAGGGATTTTTTAAACAAACAGACTACTTAAAAAATAATATATATGTAATATATATACTGCATATACAGTCTCTAATTTCCTTTCCGGCCGTTCCATAGCTACGGTTGTGGACGGCCATTGCTCACTTCCTCATCCTCTCAACTCCGGTGTTCCTCATGCTTCTGTCCTATCTCCTATTCTCTTTCTAATTTTCATAAATTATCTTCTCAACTGTTATACAGTCCCATCCATTCATATGCAGACGACTCTACCCTACACCACTCAATTAGTTTTCCAGAACGCCCCAGCCAGCAGTCCCTCAAAACAAAACATAATGAAGCCATACAACACTTATCTTCTGATCTATCTACTATTTCCAATTAGGAGAGAAAACCTTGTTGCATTTAATGCATCCAAGACTTAATTTATCCATCTTACTACCAGTCAGAAACACCCAGAGGACTATCCCTTTTTCTTCAACAATACAAAAATTAACCCTTCATCTTCTCTCAATGTTCTCGGTGTCTCTTTTTCTTCTGCTCTCACTTGGAAGGACCATATTACCAGTCTCGCTAAGGCAGCCTCCCAGAAGATGGGTGTGCTCAACCGCCTCAAGGGGTTCTTTACCCCTATGCAGCTTCTATCTCTGTACAGGGGCACAGTGCGTCCTTGTATTGAGTATTGTTCACATGTGTGGGGAGGATCCTCTCACACCACACTCCTAGACAAAGTAGAAAGGAAAGCCTTTCGTATCATTAACTCCCGTCCACTCACCAACTCTCTGCAATCTCTCTCTCTTCACCGCAATGTTGCATCTCTCACGCTATTCTATCGCTACTACAATAATCAGTGTTCCTCGGAGCTTTCCCAGTGTATACCACCTCCTTTACGTAGGGTACGTGGTACCCGCCTTGCAACACAATCCCACCTCCACTCTGTGCAACTCTCCAACCCAGGAGTGAAACGTTATTCTCAGACTTTCTTCTATTCAACTGCTGAGCTCTGGAACTCTTTCCCAGGATCAGTCTTTCCCTCTTCCTATGACTTAAATTGCTTCAAACTCCGTGTGTCCAGGCATTTTAGCTCGAACGTCCCTTGATTTTGGCCCTGTCACTCTTAGAACTCTGGGGGAGGCACTCGCTGCAGGCAGTTATGCCTTTTGTCTCCCTCATTCACATAGAAAAACAAATAATAAATATATATATTTACCGGTATATATACAGTATACAGGTATATATATATATATATATATATATATATATATATATATATATATATATATATATATATATATACATTGTATATATATACTGTATATATATATATATATATATATATATATATATATATATACATATATGTACAGTAAATATATATTATATATATTTTTTGTCTATGTGGATGAGGGAGACAAAAGGCAAAACTGCCTGTGACGAGTGCCTTCCCCAGAGTTGAAAGAGTGACAGGGCCAAAATCAAGGAATGTTCGAGCCAAAATGTCTGAACACACGGAGTTTGAAGCAATTTAAATCGTAGGATGAGGGAAAGATGGAATCAGGGAGAGATTTCCAGAGCTCAGCTGTTGAAGAGAAGAAACATTGGGAATATCGTTTCACTCTTAAGTTGAAGAGTTGTGGGATTGTGTTGCAAGATGGGTGCTACGTACCCTACATAGAGGAGGTGGTCTACACTAAGACCCCTCTGAGGAACAGATTATTTTAATAGCGATTGAATAGTGAGAGATGCAACATTTCGGCAAAGAGAGAGAGATTGCAGAGTCGGTCAGTGGATGGTAGTTAATGATACGAAAGGCTTTCCTTTCTACTTTGTCTAGCAGTGCTGTATGAGAGGATCCTCCCAACACATGTGAACACTACTCAATATAATCACGCACTGTGCAGGGGTAAAGCATCCATAGAGGCGGTTGAGCACACCCAGCTTCTGGGAGGCTTCCTTAGCAAGAGAGACCAGAAGAAAAAGAGTCACCGAGAATACTGAGAGAAATTTGTTTGTTGTTTTTTAGTTTTTTGTATTATTGAAGTATAAAAAATAGTCCTCTGGAATTTCACGACAGGTAAATTGATGGAGAAATTTGGTTTTGGAAGCATTAAAGGCAACAAGGTTTTCTCCACCCCAATTAGAAATGGTAGTAAGATCAGAAGATAAGTGTTGCAAGGCTTTATTACGTTGTTTTTTTAGGGATTGTTTGCTGGGGCGTTCTGGAAAACTAATTTAATAGTGTAGAGTCGTTTGCATATAAATGGATAAGACTGGAGGTACAGTTGAGAAGATCATTTATGAAAATTAGAAAGATAATTGGAGATAGGACAGAACCCTGAGGAACACCGGAGTTGATAGGATGAGGAAGTGAACGATGGCAGTCCACAACCGCAGCTATGGAATGACCGGAAAAGAATTTTGGGATGAAGGCACAGATGGACGATAGAAACCGAAGGAGGGTAGTTTAGAAATTAGATATTTGTGCCAGACTCTTTATCGAAGGCCTTTGATATGTCTAGCACAATAGAAACGGTCTCACCAAAGTCCCGAAAGGAGGATGACCAAGAGTTAGTAAGATATGAAAGGAGATCACCTGTAGAGCAACCTTTAACTCTAGAACCAAGAAGCTCCTGTAACTGAGACAAACACCGAAGAGTGGGGTATAGCATAATTATATGACCTATATAACGCCTTCAATGGTTCTAAAATAATCTTTGGCTTTCTGACCATCATCTGAAGCATATTTGAGCAAGATTCCATGAGTATTAAAATTAGCGGGCACTTTGGTGTGAAATTTTCTAAATTAATAAAATACCTCGATATCAAAAGTTATAAAAAATTACTAACCAATCTAGTTGAAACACTAGAGGCTAATGGCCTGATGATGGGGGAGCCCACTGTGCACACCAGAACATCCATGCTTACCTGTTGAAAAGTAGAGAAACGCAATGTATTAAAATCATTTGTATAAAAAGGTAAATACCGTCAAATCGATGAGAATCAACCGTAAAATTACGGGGAATTTATCGATACATACACACATACATAAAATGTTAAGACTGAGTGTTCCACACATACGTGCAGTTTCAGTCTCTTATGATGGTTATACAGTCTCAACAGGTGTATTGGAATTTTGGCACTTAAACGACAGGGTAAACCTGTTGAAAATTAGAGAAATGCAATTTATTAGAATACTTTGTAAAACAAATGTAGATACTGTCAAATCACTGCAAATCAACTATACAATTATGGGGAATTTATTGAGACACAATATGATGGTTATACAGGCACAACAGGTGCATTATAATTCTTAAGTTAAACGACAGGTTAAAACATTAATTTTGAAATTACATACATCCAAAACGAAAAGTGGGGTGTGAGGTACCCCAAGGGAGCTGTAGAGTTTGGAGGAAGGGAGCTAGCTGAGCAACACCGTCTGCATCCACCAGAGCTTGACTCAGACTGACTTTTGAACCCCTCACCAAGCAGCTGGCTGCTGACATCATTGCCTGACACCGAAATAACGCATTTTGTATACCTTTTCGGGGTAGCAGACACATCACTTGTGGGTTCTAGCTCCAGCAGGATACGACTTTCCAGCCAGTCCAAATAGGTGCAAGGCAAGCCATGAACAAAACCTTCATACCAAGTACAATGACATATAGGTACCAAATTCTTGCTGATGACACAAATGACGAAAATGAGGACACAAAGCTGGTTGGTGATTCATTAATAAGTTGTCAACTGACAGAGTTCTGCAGTAAGGCTCCAAATAATAGAAAACATGTTTGTATCCCAGGTGGCAGAATCGACAACATGGCGGCGGCCAAAGATGATATCTCCGCCCACAAACAACACCCTGTTTGTGATCCATGCATGTGCTACTGATGTGCTGTGAAAGACAAGATCGGTGGAGCTGCTGGCAAAATAACGCAAGCTGATCCAGCATTAAAAAACAAGGCGTAATAATATTATTCTTTCAGGTGTTCTCCCTAAAATGGAAGCTGAAGAATCAATGACTTTTACAACAGGGCCTTCAGCCTCAACAGTTGTCTCCGGTCACTTTGTTTTCGCGAAAGGGATTGGGTTCATGAATAAATAATGGGATCACTATTACAGACAGCCTCATCTGTTTGCTAGAGACGGCCTCCATCTAAATCTTTGTGGGAGCCGCTCATCTTGACGGGCTACGTAACGATGGGGTCCATAATTTTCGCCAAACAAAACGAAGTCGGTCATGTACAATCGAGAGGTGAAAGTGAAAGCAAATCATTCTCATCATCAGAGCAGGCCCACATAAAATAAGACCCAAGCAAAGTACATTTTACCAATGCCCGTAGTATCAGAAACAAATTATCTGACTTCGAAGAACACGGCATATACTGTACTAACAAATAATGTATTTATTTGAATAACATAATCTTGGCTCAAATTCGAGAATAAAGATTGCTTATGTTTGATTGTAGTGGAAAATACAGAAATGTAGGTGGTGTTTTACTATATGTCAAAGAAAGTCTTGATCCTATAGTTGCTTGCTATCAGACAGTAAATCATATTTGTGCAATTTATATTAATTTAGAAAATAAACCACACGACAAGGTAACATTGGGACGAATTTACCGGCCCCTAGCCCAATCATCAATTGTCGACTCGGAATTATACAACCAATTAGTTGCGATGAGTAATAATAAAAATGCGTTAATTCTTAGTTATTTCATGTTGCCAAAGACTAACTAGGGCTAACCCATAACCTCACCCACAGGACAAGGTCTCTATACAAACTTAGTGGAAAATTAACTATATCAGTTTGTCAACTTCCCCACGCGTGGTAACGATATTATTGATCTCATTTTCACAACGAAAAATTATTTAGTAAACCAAGTCGTGATAGGCGATTAGTTTAGTTCAAGCGATCACTGCTCAATAACCTTCAATATTAACATCGATTACGGCAAACCAAATGAAAGCCAAGAGAAAGTTCTTAATTTCAGAAAGGCTGACTTTCACATCAACATCTGGTATAAAGACCTTCCTTGATAAGAGTGCATATTTGTCTAAAAAAAAAATAATAAAGAAATGAGAGAGAGAGAGAGAGAGAGAGAGAGAGAGAGAGAGAGAGAGAGAGAGAGAGAGAGAGAGAGAGAGAGAGAGAGAGAGAGAGAGAGAGAGAGAGAGAGAGAGAGAGAGAGGTGAATTAGGAGGAGGGGGATGAGGGAAGGAGTCGGGGTAGGGAGGGAAGGGGAGAGAGAGGGAAGGGATGATGGAGAAAGATCGATCTAATCTCTGTGTTATGCACAGAAACGACATTACAGAAGTTAGGCCCATGCAGTAGGCCTCTTAGAGAGAGTGAGAGAGTATGTGTGTGTGTGTGTGTGTGTGTGTGTATCGGAGGGTGAGGGCGGGGGAGATCACTACAACTAGCAACAAAATATGCAATAACTATCATACATTATGAAACGAAGTTCCAAATATGCTGTAGATATGGCAAAACTCACACGATGAGGACATAACACACCTATCTTCTGATCTATTAACTATTTCCGATTGGGGAACAGAAAATCTTGTTACTTTCAATGCTTCCAAAACTCAATTTCTCCATCTATCTACACGCTACAATCATCCACACGACAATCCCTAATACTTGAACGATACACACATCAATCCTTCATCTTCTCTTAGTATTCTTGGTGTTTCTTTTTCTATAGACCTTTCTTGGAAATATCATATTGCCGCTCTTGCTAAAACAGCTTCCCAGAAGTTAGGTGCGCTCAACCGTTTCCGTGGGTTCTTCACCCCCACACAGCTTCCTGCTCTGTATAGGGGAACAGTGTGCCCATGTATCGAGTATTGTGGGGAGGTTCCATTATACCGCACTTCTCGAAAGGGTACAGCCAAAAGCATGTCGTCTCATCAACTCAGTTCCCCTTACTAATACCCTACAATCTCTCTCTACACGCTGCAATGTTGCAGCTATCTCACTCTTCTACCTCTATTATAATAACCAGTGTTCCTCAGATCTTTTTCAGTATATACCTCTTCCCTTATGGAGAATGGGGGGCACCTGCCTTTCAACACACTCCCACTTATATTCTGTTCAACTCTCTAACACAGCCATTTCCCCAGTCTTTCTTTTACTCAACAAGTAAGCTTTGAAGCCCACTCCCTCAATCTGTCTTTCCCTCATACTATGACTTAAAATGCTTCAAGCTCTGTGTGTCCAGACATTTTGACTCTAACATACCTTGAATTTGGCTCTCTGTCATTCTTTCAGCTTTGGGGGAGACACTTGTTACAGGCCGCTATACCTTTTGTCTCTCTCATTCACATAAAAAAGTGAGTCCCCTTGGTCTTACCCTGTCGTTCTGGAACAAAAGAAATATGGTATCTTTTGATTCTGCACTGACTACCACATGATTAATGACTTCACCATAAAGGATGGGCTCCACCTCCATGGCATTGACGCCGCCCTTGAGTCCCTTCATGGGTCAAGGAGGTTCTGCACCCTCGACCTACAAGCAGGATACTGGCAGGTGCCTCTGTCTGAGGATGCAAAACTCAAGACTGCCTTTACCACTAGTCAGGGCAGATTGTACGTAATGACCTCCTTTTTGGCGTTACAAACGGACCTCCCACCTTTTCCCGCCTCATGGTTACTACCCTAGCCGGATTATATTGGGAGATCTGCTTAGCATATCTCGACGATGTGTAAGGATCGCTGGCCTCCTCTTGAAAGCCCACCAAGTGCTTTCTAGCCAAAAGGGAGGTCCCCTACTTAGGACACATCATGAGCGCCAACTGAAACGCCCCGGACCTCCAAAAGCAGCCGCCATCTCAAGTATTCCTCCCAAACCACTGGTAAGAGGTCCAATCCTTTTTCAGAATAGCAAGCTACTACCGCCGTTTCGTGAAGGGATTCTCCTCCATATCTGCCCCCCTTCATGCCCTCACCTGCAAAGATCAGCCCTTCCAATCGGGCACCCCAGAGCAAAAAGCCAGCCTCCCTGTTGTTGCCTTCCCAGACTTTTTGAAGCCCTTCCCGGGTTTATAGGGATGCCAGACTGCCGTGTTTATGGGCTGTCCTTGCCCAGGTGAACGTATTGGTAAAAAATATCATCTCGTGTGGCAGCCGGACCCTTACATAATCCAAGAAAAGCTACCCCGATCACAAGATGGAATGCCTGGGCCTCACTTCGGCTTCAAGACCTTCCGCCTCCATATTGTTGGGACCAGGGTGAAAATCATCACAGACCATCATTCCCTCAACTTGTTAAGGCACATATAATCGTCAGACTCTATGTTGGTCCGCTAGCGAGACGTGTTAGAGGCGTATAATAAGGTGCAACACTACCCAGACAAGCTCCACAATAATGCAGACGGTGTCTCTCATACCCCCTTGACCTCTGATGCCCACCAAGAGGTACTCGGTGCCATCCAGCTGACCCCAGGCAATATGAAGATGCCCAACTCAAAGAAACAGCCAAAGGTCACCCCTGGCCCAGTTGGTTGCCAGTCTGTTTCAAAGGGCGCCTGGTCTGTCTGGGCGACAAGGTTTCTATGGAAGATCGGAGCACCATCCTTTCCCACAATCCTTAGGTGGGCAGTCTTTGCCCTCCTCCATAGCAGTCCTGGCACCCATCTCAGAGAGAAACGCCTCCTACAAACTTTCAAGAGGCGATTTTGGATCCCTGCCACCGAAGATATGGCCTCAGATGGGATAAAAGGCTGCCGAGGTTGCACCCTCAGCAAAGAAAAATATCGATTCACGGGCACCAGGGCCACCTGCATGGCCGCCCCTTTGAAACCCCCCTAAACCCCTTGAAACCCCCTCAAGGCATGCAACAGTTACCAGTTCGTAATATAAAAAATTATGTGTTCTCCGGATTTGTCATTGCTGTCCCTTCAGTGTCCCTACCAAGAATCATGATGTCCAGACCACAGCTAATGTCCTACCTCTTCACGTAATTTGGGCCTTCGAGATTCTCACAACAGTACTCAGTGATCGTAGGAAGGAATATATTAGTCAAACATAGGCTGTCCTGGATGAATTGCTAAGTTATAATGTATCCTTAGCCACCTCATGCCACCCTGAGAATAACAGAACTTGCGAAAGGTCCCATCGTTCAGTAGCCACCATGATACAGAATGACAGAAGGGACTGGCAAGAAATCCTCCCCATTGTGCAATGGAGTTTAAACCAGTAGGTGCACTTCGCCACTGGTTACATGCCCCATTGAGTTGATCTTCACAAGGCCCCCAACCTATCTCCTGACCCCGACATCCTTTCGCCCCTCCCTTGATAATGTGCCCTTCATTACTTTCTCAGATCCGGTATGATGGACATGCAACCAGAGCCTGTCCCGATGACATTCAACCCCCGACCCTCTTGGCTGTAGGCGACACAGTTGCAGTGCCCGTAGCAAGCTAGCTGGTCGCTACATGGATCCTTATGAAGTAATAGCAACCCTACCAATTTTAACACTTACACTGCAGGCATATTTCCGCAATATTAGGGTTCATTCAAGCACTACAGAATAATTGAGCAAGTGTCTGAATTAAATTAAATTTATTCAGAAAAAAACTAGAAGAAATTTAGCTTCAAAATGACGCCAGAACGAGCTTCGTAGCGCGCGAGATTCATCCGCAGCGCTACCAAAGACATTCGCTAATACTGAACGAATATCGCTAATTTCGCGCTACATTTGCCTTTGGTAGCGCTGCATATGTCTAGCGGGACATGGCTCATATCCCTCAGTGCCACGGCTGCCTGGCTGGAGAGCGGACGGGGTCCTGCCGTGTTCCCGCTCACTCGGACTCGTCTCCAGACTCTATCGAAGGCCTTCGATATGTCTAGCACAATATAAAAGGTCTCACCGAAGTCCCAAAAGGAGGATTACCAAGAATTAGAAAGATATGAAAGGAAATCACCAGTAGAACGACCCCTAGGGAAGCCATACTGGCGATCTGAGAGTAGATTACGAGAAGAGAAATGCTTAGAGGGCATAGCTAACGAGGTCAACGATTCGAATTATCATAAACGTTAGTGTACAATATACTTCCTATGTGCAATAATACTAGCCTAAATGTCTTATACACGAAAATATAAATTAATTAGTGTTTTGGATGGTGGGGGCGAGAGTAATTTCCGACCTGTCGTGACGTATAGAGATGCATTGAGGTACCCATAGCATAACACAATCTTTCAAAGAGTTTCAGGAGTCAGGTCACTGGCCACCATTTGTATTCTTAGTATCTCTGTTAAGTACTCCATGCTGTGAAAGCAGGTACAAAGATGGACAGATATTTAAAGAAAGGTATGAGTAATTTATGAGCAGCATTAGCTACATAATGAAGTGTAGAAATATTGGCAAGCTATCGAATAATACACTTCGAAATTGAAAATCAATATGGAATATTTTGATACGTTCTCCATTTGCTATTTACAAACACTTTTTTACCGTTAAGGTCGGTCAAGGCAATATCAAAATAGATTCAAAACCTGCAGTCTACCACTACAACAAGAGAGAGGCGACAGGGATGACATCATCTTTCTGAGCTTAAAATACCTTGCATGGCTTTGTTTACTATTTAAGATAAAAATGTATGGCAAACCAAGACAACTGTGCAGCACCGATCATTCTTGAACATGCTTTAGACAGTGATACAATGGAATGGGATAGTATATGAGCTATGCCCTTTAAGAAATTTTGAAGTAAGAATAGTTTTACAAACTTTAGAGGGGGCATTCCGCCTTCCAACATACTCCCACCCCTATTCTGTCCAATTCTCAAATCCAAGATTGAACACATTTTCCAAGACTTTCTTCTACTACAAGCAAGCTTTGGATATCTCTCCCTCAATCTGTCTCTCCCTCATCCTATGGCTTAAACTGCTTCAAGCACCGTGTGTCCAGACATTTTGACTCTAACGTACATTGATTTTAACTCTCTTTCACTCTTTTAACTTTGGGAGAGACACTTGCTACAGGCAGCCTTGCCTGTTGTCTCCTTCATTCACACATTAGAAAAAATTACTAAATGATAAGGCGATGAATATATATGTATACTGTATATATAATGTATATATAATATATATATATATATATATATATATATATATATATATATATATATATATATATATATATTTATATATATATATATATATATATATATATATATATATATATATATATATATATATATATATATATATATATATATATATATATACAGTATATACTGTATATACTATACAGCATATGCTTGGTAAGAAAAAGGGATTATTTATTTGAATTAGATATACAAATCATAAACAAAATAACACAAGGAATGTAGCGGGATATTAGGTAAACACGAGGAATGTAGCGGGATATTAGGTAAACACGAGGAATGTAGCGGGATATTAGGTAAACACGAGGAATGTAGCGGGATATTAGGTAAACACGAGGAATGTAGCGGGATATTAGGTAAACACGAGGAATGTAGCGGGATATTAGGTAAACACGAGGAATGTAGCGGGATATTAGGTAAACACAAGGAATGTAGCGGGATATTAGGTAAACATGAGACACACGTATACTGAAAAGTGTAGAATGGAGGAGTATATCGTAAAATAAATCTCTTTTCCGGCCCAATATATTACAACGGCGGCTCCCTCGTGAACATTTTACTGGCTCTGCCCCACTGGCTCTCGGTTGGTCTACAGAAAAATATAAAAAAAAACAATAAAGTGCAGAATTCAGAATTAAGACAAATACTTGTAGACCTACTTTGTCTGCGGCGTTTAGCCTCCTCAAAATAACAGCTAGATAATTATGCTTTACTGAATTACCTCTAAATTAGTTCATTCCGCTGTCGAAGGGTTATATACACTTGAATGTATTCACTTTAGGAAGGACCACCGATGGAGATAATAATACAGAACAAAACTACATATAAAATAATGTAGCCAATTATCACTCCTGGTTCATTTGCCCGGAACACAATCCCTGGGTCTAAAGTCATCAGCTATTATTCCCCGATATTATTTTTCCGCATTCCCAGCTAGAAATGATTCAGTGGAACGTGAAACCGGCACCCATTCGTCAGAATTCATTTTTACAGTTGCGAGTGGGAGAGAGAGGCATCAATTACCAGTGCCCCGATGTTAGTGTGGGCTTTGTATGTGAACATTGATGTTAATTACGTTGTCATTAATACTTGTGGGAACAGATCTTTTTAAAGAATATATAAAACAGATATTTACAGAACATAATTCCATTACAACCCTCTTGAATTTTGATATGCAGTATATATATTTTCATAATCGGCTTGTTATATTTATTTAACATTATATAGTAACATGATAATTGTATCACTAATAATATTGCCCTATCCAGGCAGTTCATTATGAATGGATGAAGATATCCCTACAATTGGGATATGGATTTATATTAATATACTGTACAGGTAAGCTAGTAAATATATTCTGTACAGGTAAGCTAGTAAATATAAAACTCTTCTTTCTTTTGTTATTAACTCTGCATAAGCAGAGTTTGGTATCGCCCCCCGTATAGTGGTACCATGCCGGCCGAAATGTCTGTCTGTCTGTGTCTATCCTAATAATACTCCTCCAAGACCATTCAACGGATTTTCACCAAATTCTAACGAACAATCGGTGCGTGAATGCGACGGTCAGTCAAAAAATATGTTTTGAATTTGTTCAATAATTTTGATTTAAGATTAACAAATTGTTTTGCCCCCCCCCCCCGCCCCCCCCCCCCCCCCCAGGAAATTATGATGGCGTTCTGTGGGGCACACACACAGAACGCCATAGTTCTGGGGGAGAAAACAACTCGCCCCGCATTTGTTGGTAAAGTTAGTTTAGTTGACATTAGAAGCGATGGTAGAAATAGTGGGGATGATGGTGATAGTAGTGATGATGGTGATAATAGTAGTGATGATGGTTGTAGTTGTAGTAATGATGACAGTAATAGATACAATGGTGACAGTAATAATAGTAGTGATGATGGTGTCAAGTAATGACGATAGTTGTAGTGATAATGGTGACAGTAGTGACGATGGTGACAGTATTAGTGATGATGGTGAGTAGTAGTGATGATGGTGAAAGTTCTAGTGATGATAACAGTAATAGTGATGATGGTGAGAGTAGTAGTGATGATTATAATAGTAGTAGTGCTGATTAATGGTGATAGCATGATAAATGTGTGTGATAGTAATACTAGTGACGATGGTAACCCCTCGCAGAGTTGGGTATGACGTTTTGATTTTGGGCAAATCGGCACTTCTACTTTATTATTAATTTATGTCAATTGCTAAGGATAGACAGCAGACTGTTTACAACTAAGCATGCTTAACCATGTGATATATCCAAGACACAGTCATGCTATCTATCTATCTATTGCCTGATGCCGTGATCTCCGAAGGGGTGGCCACGAACGAAACGCCCCCATGCACCTCTGTCCCCAATCAGTCGACTCCCCTCCTCCCAACCAGCACCGCTTTCATCCATATACTTCTTCACTCCATCCTTCCACCTCTCTCTCGGTTTACCTCTTTCTCTCTGTCCTTCCACCTCGCTCTCGCACACGCTCTAGTCATTTTCTCGCTTCCCATACGTTCCATATGGCAGATCCATCTCAAGGTGTTCCTTTTCACACTTTCCAGCACATTACCACCACACCACACCTGCCTCTTACTTCCTCATTTGTCTGTCTATCCCTCCATGTAACTCCGCACGCACTTCTCAAGTAACTCATTTCCACCCCTCTCACTCTTGGTCATTCCGTAAGTGAGTGTCGGAATTACCACACTGTCATGCAAGGAGTTCTTCACTTCCATGCTGACCACCCTATTTCTTATTACTGCTTTCAGAATTCCTGCAATCCTCTTCCCCTGTTGCACCCTCTCCCGCACTTCTTCATCCATACTCCCATCCTTACTCAGCACACTGCCCAGATACTAAAATTAGCTGACAATCTCCATAGCCTGACCATTCAACTTCACCTCACACTCTGTAGCTTCACCACTTTCGAAGACCATAACCTTGCTCTTCCCCACATTTACCTTCATACTCCGTTTTTCTCACACTGTTCCAAACATATTTACCAGACCCTGCAACTTCCATTCATTATCGCTCATCAGAACTGTATCATCAGCAAACAGCAGTACAGGTAGCTTCCACTCGTGTCCCTCCCTTATCAGCGATACAACATCCACTGCTTTTCCATGTATTTCTTTCATGACTCCATCCATATATACAGTAAACAACCACAGGGACATTACACATCCCTGTTTCAACCCGACATTTAGATCAAAGAACTCGCTCTGCTCATTCTCCACACGTACTGCCGCCTTTGCACCCTCATACATGCTCTTCACTGCTTTCAGCAACTTGCCATCTACTCCGTATATTCTAAGTACTTTCCACATACCTTCTCTATCCCCTCTGTCATAGGCCTTCTCCAAGTCCATAAAGTCAATATACAGCTTTTGTTGCTTCTCCAGATATTTCGCCACAACACATTTCAGGGTAAAAATCTGATCAACACATCCTTTTCCCTTCCTAGACCCGCCCTGCTCGTCACCTATCCATTTCTCCGTTCTCGCTCTCACTCTCTCAATCACTACCCTACTGTACACCTTCCCTACTACGCTTACAAGACATATTCCTCGGTACACTCCTCTTTCCCCTTTATCCTTATATAGGGGGACTATTATACCTGTCTTCCGGTCATCAGGTGCACTCCCCTTCTTCTATGCTAGTTTGCACAGTTTCCATACCCATTTGATCACTATCTCACCACCATACCTCAGCATTTCCCCACACACTCCATCTATTCCTGGTGCTTTCCCCAACTTCACTTTGTCCATGGCTTCACACACTTCTGACCTCCTGATCCCCACCTCCTCCTCCATTACTTCTCCCTGCCACACCCCATCCAGCTATGTTTGCTGGCGTTTCATTCCTTACATTAAACAATTCGTTAAAGTACTCCCTTTATATTTCGACTCTCTATTGCTTCTCGGCTAGCATTCGCCCATTCTAATTTTTCACACCCTTACTGTTTCCCTTGCTACCTTCCCTGACTTTCTTTACTTCTTTCCAGAACAGTTTCTACACTCCCTCAATTTTACACTCAGATTCCTTCCAAATTCCTCATCTACTCTTCTCTTACTTTCCTTCACTACTCTCTTCACCACTCTTTTTTTCTCCAAGTACCTCGCTCTTTTCTGTCTCTCCAAATCTTCATTCCCTCTACTACTCAACCACTCTCTATACTCTTTCTTCTTGTCTTCTACAAGAAGGATGCACTGAGTATCAATTGGCAACTATGACCCAAACTATCAATAAAGCAACACGTTGGGAATTAAGATGAAAATAATAACTCGGTAACCGCATCACTACACTGCTCACAACGCCACTTCCCTTAGTAGTCAGGTAATATTATCAGATATTTGGCCAATCTGGGAATAAATTCCTTACCAAGAAAGTTCTTCACCAATGTATTCATAAAGGTGTCTAATAACACACATTAAAAGATTTAAAGTCAACTCCCGTAGGAAAACCTGTGTCAGCTGCTGAAAGTTGGGGTACCTGGAACCTTGTCGGTGAATTTTTTGTAAATGTTTATCCTTCCTTAAAGTAGCTTGTGAGGGGTCAAAGTAGGGGATTTTCAGTATTCTGAATTGATTGTAAATATTTGTTTTGCACCAAAACCACTCCTTGGTGGAAAAACGGCCACGCCCCTTCCCTCACGAAGTTGTTAAACTTGAGGATCTATCAGTTACAGCAGCCGATGAAAGTGAAATACAGAATGACGATCAGGTGGTCACCATGGAGGTTGTGGATACAAGCTCATTCTGTGCAATCACTCGGTTTGTTGGAGACAATTTAGATTTGAACATTGTTTCTATTTATAGTGTTACGACCGGGGCTACGAATAAAACAAGGGCACTTAATGATTGGACTAGTAATAGGGCACTATGCAACAACGGTACGCTAGATCCAAACCCTCGAACTTATATGCCGGCGAACAAAAACACCTATACCCTCCAGAGTTAATCTGCGATAACGGGGTATCCTTAACTGGGCATATATGTACTCTACTTCAGGCTAACCCACACTGGTATAGCCTGATAACAAACAAGATGCAAGTTACGTTAAAATGCATAAAAGGGAAGCTATGGAAAGATCAATTAAATCACTGCAAGATTTAATACAATAAAAAGATACTTCAATATAGTTACTCTAAACAACAATAAACTCTTCACTCCTATCTGAAAGAAAGTGAAGTATAGTCCTACAGCATAGACCTGGAACTTCTGAAGAAAGTCTGATGCTCATAAGATGCTCGTATCTTAAATTATATAAAGGCAGGAGGCAGGACACCACACGTGTAGACTGAATACACAAAAAGATAGTACATATAATGTTAATTGACATGAGAATACTATAAATGCGCAACGGCAGCAATGCTCGACACTAAAAGAAGTACTTCCTCATCAACTAAACAGTCTGCTATGGTTGTGCAACTCAACAACAACCTAGACTAATAAATGCTGTGAATAATAATGCATACATAACAAAAAGAGCTTATGTCCTAACTAGTGTCTGCTAGGCGAATAAAGTCTAGCTGGGATATCAAGGTTAGGAAACTGTGGCTGAGCAAGACAGGCTCATAGCCTAGCGTTGTCCTTAACACCTTACGAGCGGCCTATGCGGTTTATTTATGTGTACCGCACAGCGGGGTGTTTTTAGCCAAAATAGGGCTGTTTACGTGATCATTTTCATGCCTAAATAAGACCCAGAACGTAAAACAAGTACCTATCCCTGAAAGGGCATAAACAGAGCTTTCGAATGACACCATAACGATCCTTGTATGATGGATAGTTTTCTTGCAATAACCGTGCAACGCGAGTGCAAAAAGCAGGTTATTCGGTACTTTCAGTACATAATTGAGTATGTAGCGAGTGAGAGAGGGAGGAGGGAGCTGAGATTTGTGTCAGTAGGTTCGCCGCGGTGGTCTGGAGCAGTCATACGCTCGCTAGTCTCCTGCCACCACTTGTCTCTCTCTCTCAGCCACATTACGTGCTGAAATTGCCACTCGAGTTATGTCGAGCGCCGCCACATAGTCCAGCTTTATTTAACTCGACTTATGTTGCTCGCCGCTAAATAAGGGTTAAGGCGGTATGATTAAATTTACGTTAATGACGGGGATGCTCTCTTGGTAGATCCAGATCTCAAGTATCTGGTTCTACCCTGGCGATCCCTCTAAAGTCAAGCAAAGAGGCAGCACTGTGTGATAAGGTAGTAGGCTAATGCCCTCTTACAACACGATGCTGCACTCGCAAAAGACATAACCAAAAGGACGACCTAGGCTACCACAGAAACCGTCGAAGTCGTGTAGGTATAAGCAAACCGTACACACATCGGTGACAAACGACAACAGAAACCTCATGCCAGTCTAGCATTAAATAACCCAGCAGAGCACTAATGATAATGAGGGAGACACACACAAAGAGTCATCAAACCTCCATAGACTAAGGACACTGAGGGAGACACACACAGAGTCATCAAACCTCCATAGACTAAGAACCCTTATAGCCTATTCTAATACATGTAAATATATATGAGAGCGACGCACACAATACGATGGGCCGATATGAAATCGTGTACAGAACCCAAAGGGAGTGCTGTGACGTTAAAAGATTAGAGGAATGAAAGAAAGGAAGTTGAGTGAGAGAGACAGTATCAGAATGGTGGAGATATGGGGGACAGTTGTAAAAAGGATGTTAGTCGTGTGCGACCCTAGCCTGCTCAGAGGAGAACAGCTCCTGTGGACCACAGGAGCCCACAAAGGCGCGATGGTCAGCCAATCACGGGCCGATACGTCACAAGGCAGCAGGCCCCTAGAATGCGCCAGGAACCACCAGCCAATCAGAGGCGAGAGAAAGCCCGCGCGGGCGGGAAAACTCCTCCGGGAGGAGGAGGGAGGAGGGAGGCAACACTCACTACCCCCTCGCTGCCCGCTCTCTCTCTCTCTCTCAACTTCACACTACAATGCATCTTATATTCTACTCATGATATAAAATACTTCCCGTTGTCACAGACGAAAATAAAGACCACCACTGGACTGTCTGTAACAATGCGAGTACTATGAAAGAAAGAACAACATTCTCTGATAACTGTAGCCCATTTCACTGCCCTGGCGAGCGCTAGTGGCTAACGAGAGGCGATTCTGCCAACGCTGGTAGACGTCACACCCCGCCCAAGATATGGGACGCTCAACATTAGGCGAGCACCATATCTGACAAGGCAGAATGCCGACAAGACCCGCCACACCTAGCCACTCCACCAGAAATGAAATGCCAAGCTCAATCTTAAATAAAAAACAACATTTTAGCATAAAGAAAATCTTATAACCCCTCCCAAACACAATAGTATAATTTTAGCCTGCTATGCTCCCTGAGCGAGCTTCACAGAGCCCAGCCTACTAAGTGAAAGACAGGTTCAACTTAGGACTTTAGCTATAACATTGGCAACTTACAATTAACTATAAAAAAGAAAGAGTTTTTATGTGATTTTATGTGAAAGTTCCAGCTGACCCACCCTCGCTCTGGGTCTCGCAGAATTAGCTGGCAATACTGGTGTAGTGGTGCAGGGATACCACTTGCCATTAATGTGTTACCTGTGTCTGTCCTGTATATTACTGCAAATTAGATTATGTAATGTTCACGTTGTGAAGACTAAATGCTCCTTCATTAAGCAGCCACCAATAAAACAGAAATATGTATTCTTATAAAATCGAGTAAAGTATGTTGTGGCAGCCAGCAGGTTTTATATGCATTGCCAATCAGTGGATATAATAACTTTAATATTTAAGCAAATCTACAAACTTTGGGTGAATGTTCGGGATGATACATACCGAGATATGCA